>JADLZK010002792.1:0-327187 GCA_015847255.1 Hyparrhenia diplandra
CGGCTCGTGGGCTCGCGAGCTGTCCGACACCCCGGACCGCGTGGTCGCCATACTCGCCGACCACTCCTGCGGGTGGGCGCAGCCACTCGCCGCGGAGCTCGGCGTCCCAGGAATCGTGTTCTCTCCGTCCGGTGTGTACGGTTCCGCCGTGCTCCACTCGCTGCTAGCTCGCCGGGCGCCGAGGCGCGGGACGTAGTAGCGACGAAGAGTGCCAGATCAGCTTCCCGGATCTTCCCAGCAGCCCGGCGTACCCGTGGCGGCAGCCGTCGTTAGCTGTACCGGACGTACAAGGAGGGCGACGAGACCTCGGAGGCCGTGCGGCGCAAACTCTGGAACCCGGAGGGTCGGCGTTCGTGTCCAACACGTTCCGGCGGCTCGAGGAGCGCTACCTCGCGCTCACCGCTGGCGGATCTGGGCTCTCCGGCGCGTGCACGCTGCCGGTCCGGTGGCGCCGGGACCCGACGCCTGATGCCACGGCCGACCGCGGCTGGGGAGACGGCGTGTCCGCTGCCGGATTCTGTGCACCTGGCTCGACAGGTTCCCGGACGACGGCTCCGTGCTGTACATCGGCTTCGGGGCATGGCGGTGCGCAGCCGCCCCACGCGGCGGCGCTGGCCTGCGCTGGAGCGCGCACCGGGCTGGCGTTCATTTGGGCGGCCGGGAAAACGGCGCCGATCGGATGGATTCGAGGGCGCGTCGCGGCCGCGGGCGGGACGGGCAAGGTGATCCGCGGCTGGGCGCCGCAGGTGGCTGCGCTGCGGCACCGGGCGGTGGGCTGGTTCGTGACGCACTGTGGGTGGAACTCGGTGCTGGAGGCCGCGGCGGCGAGGTGGCGATACTCACGTGGCCGATGACCGCCGACCAGTTCGTGAACGCGCGCGGCTGCTCGTGGACGAAGCTGGGCGCCGCCGTGCCCCGTGAGCTGGGGCGGGCCTGCCGCACCGGGCCGCGGACGAAATCGCGCGGGTGCTGCACACGGCCATCGGCGGGGACCGTGGCGTGGTGGCCAGGGCGAAGGAGATCGCTGCGAGGCAGCGCGGCGGCGGTGCGGGAAGGCGGCGACTCGTGGCGGGAGCTGGAGGGCTTTTGTGCGTGAGCTCGCGAGGCGAAGCAATAACCAAGACTGGCTCAAACTATTAAGCGCGGCTCTATGTGATTTGATCGATCCGTAATGTGTTACCGACAATAATAAGAACTTGGGGTAATGAAATAGACTTTTGGGCAACACAGTTACACAATGATCCATTGATCCTAAATTCTTGCATCAAGCATGAACATTTGTGCTCGAGAAACTGAGAGAAGGAATGCGCATCAATCCAAGAGCAGTTTGGATGACTTCCCAAGCAATGTTGCCTTTCCTGATGAAGCATCCCCTTGTGTGCGTCGATCAGTGGATGCAAACACACTCACGCTCTCAATCCAGGTTATGCGCCATGGGCTGCTGGGCACTGGGCAGTGGGCTGGCTAGGCTCATCCGCTCATATCCGGGACAAAAAAGCCACTATTAAGTATTAACCTTTGTTTTGTGTTAACTGTGAGCGCTCAAACAATTTGCCCTCAAACTGAAGAACAGATAGAGAATGACATGACAGGTATATAATTTTGAAACCACGAAACTTCAGGACCTTTTTGAATAATGGACCGTAAAAATAAAAAAAAACTCAGAAATGAGGACGAGCGAAGACGGAAAACATGCTGTATATAAATTTGAAACACGTGAATGGGAGTCATTTTGGATCAATTTTCTTATTCTGAGTCAAAGAGACGATATGTAAAAAGCACGTTTACGAACAAAAACACAAAGAGGGTGATGTGGTCGTTGAACTGAAATGCAGCCATCTGATTCGTTTGTAATTAACCAGTAAATAATTTAAGCAGCTTACGAAGCGGATTGCTAGGATAGGCATCACCTGACTCTAACAAGGATGGCCGAATGAACAGCAAAAAAACTTTTTGAATCCTTATATTTTTGCCTGGAAATCTTGAAATCTTAGAGCAGATTCGATCGACAACGCTGCTGGCTTATCTCCCGCGTCCAAGTTCATAGCTCCTGCACCAATCCATCCGCAGCTCCCGCCGCGTGCTGCCGCCTTCACCAATTGCCTCCGCCATTCCGGCGGCGATCTCCCCACGCGCGCGCCTCAATACCAGCGCCGGCCTCCCTTTACGACCTGAGCCAACGCGCGCGCGAGCTCGTCACCGGCTTCCGGGACCGCGCCGAACCCGCCCCAGCTCGCGGCCAGGGCGACGCGCGCCTCGTCCACGACCAGCCGCGCGTTGAAGAACTGGTCGGCCGTCGCATGGCCACGCCAGCATCAGCACCCCGGCCGCGCAGGCCTCCATCACCGAGTTCCAGCCGCAGTGCGTGACGAAGCAACCCACCGCGCGGTGCCGAAGCGCGGCCACCTGAGCGCCCCACCCGCGGAGCACCAACCCGGTCCCCGCCGCGGCCGCACGGTCCTCGAAACCCGTCCGGGAGTGTCGTCGTCGCCGCGGCCCAGACGAAAACGGTGTGCCGCTGCGCTCCAGCGCGGCAGCAGCGCCGCGGCGGCGTGCAGCGGCGGCGGCACTATCATAGTCCCGAAGCTCGTACGCCACCGACGAGTCCGGAACGCGTCCAGCCACGCGTTGACGTCGCCGGTGGTGGTGGGGGTCACCTTCGCCTGCGCTAACCGGCGGGGGCGCCACCGGTCCGACCGCCCACACGCGTTTGCTGGCCAGGTCCTCCAAGCGGCTGCGCGTCAGGTACTTCCCCTCGAGAGGGTGGCAGGTGTTACCACGACCGCCGCGGCCTCCATGTTCCAGAGGAAGTTATCTTGATCCCCTCAGGTGCTCGTCGCGGCCGCCGCCCTCCACGTAGCTCCTGTACATCCGCGAGATCTGCCGCCACGGAAGGACGGCGCACCAGGCAGCTCCGGGAACGAGACTGCGTAGCCACGCCCGGTGTCGCCCTCCGGGCGGCCAGCATGCGTCGGTACAGCGAGTGCGTGGCGGCCGTGGCGAGCACGCCGGACGGCGCGAACACCAGCCGCGGGACGCCCGCCTCCGCTGCGAGCGGCTGGGTCCACCCGCAGAAGAAATCCGAGGATACGGCAACGACGCGTCCGTCTTCGGCGGTCGACGTCGTCCTCGTCCCGGACTCGGAAGCGGAGGCGGGCGTGGGACCGCAGCCACTGGCCGAGCGGGCACGCGCAGGGCGGCGGCGTACTTGTGGAGAGTCGGCGCGCCGACGGGAGGTCGGCCCCGACATCGTGGTCAGCGGTGGAAGGAGAGCGACCACCGCACCGAGGAAGGGTGCTCGGCGAGGAGCGGCGCGAGGAGGTGGGTCGTGGCCTGCGTCTCGACGACCGTGAGGCGGAGGCCGCGCGCGGCGAGCAGCGAGGCGGGTGGAGGAGCGGCTGCATGTGGCCCTGCGCGGGGGTACGGGACTAGTAGGGCGTGCGGCGCACCGGTGGTGTTGCCGGTGCCGGAGGGGACTTGCGCGCGGCGGCCATGTCTCTACTGTGGCTGTGTGGTCGTCGCGTGGGATTGATCTGCTACAGCTTGCGCACGGCTCGACGATTATCAGCTTGTAGTCAGTAGTTAGTACTAAACCTTGCGTCAGCAGCAGGTAGTAATAGTTAGGCCAAGCCCAACGCGGGCAGTACTCACTCCTGTCCCAAAATAAATGGCGTTTTCGCTCCTCGGTAAACATCTACCGTAATTATATATTAAAATGTGTTAATATTTATATTACGTAATTAGTATCGTTGGAAAGCATCTTTTGATCTAGTTTTTTAAAATTTATTTGGAGATTTAAATCTTACACGTATTTTTATAAATCGAGTTAAACTTGTGTACTTTTAAAACCCAAAAACGTCGTTTATTTTTGGGACGGAGGAGAATGCAACTAGGGAGTAGTGGTCTCAAGTCTCAACGTACACGTATATAATATTGGGCTGTTAGGCCTTTCCCCAGTGCGCCCCCACTGGCGTGCTGCCCCATTCTCCATGTCAGCACGCGAGTCCAGATCACAGAACGGTGGTTTCCTTGCAGAGCGTCAGAGCGGCCTGCAGAAGAAGTACTCTATGTGTCTCGACTGTCAAAAGCGTGAAGCAATAGCTGAGGCATGCGTTGAAGGTGTCGATGCGCAAAAACCTGGCTGTGAGATGGAGAAAGCCTGTGTATGGTGGGAACCCAGAATAAAAGGTGTTGTTGTACTAGCCTAGTCATTTTGCTCAACTTTTTGTCTGCCCGCGTTGTGAGACGAGCCGCTTAAATACAACCCCATCTCCGTGTCACAAAATTTGGTTGAGGCAGCACGACAGTATAGCTAGGGTTGGCCCATGCGTGCCTTAGGAGCCTGTAAATTTTCCAACACCGTGGTGCAAACTGCGTGGTTTGGAGAGTACATGCATTTGGTAGTAGCTGCGAAATGGCGCTGTCGCTGGCGATTGGTTGATGGTTTGGAGGCCTCAGCGCTTTCGGATGGTGCTTCTCTTTGTCGGAGCCGGACAACCGGCTCCTCTCGAGGAACCAGCTGCCTACTCTGCAGCACCCAAAGCGAGTTGAGTTGGCAATGATATGTGTCGCGGGTATGCTTGGAGCCACGATGTACACGTGGGAGGCGTTAGGGCTTTGGCCTTAGTACTAAACCTTGGAGTCAGTAGCAAGTAATCGTCGGGGTACTAAACCTTGTGTGCGGCAAGTAGCAAGTATCGCGAGTACTAAACCTTGTGTGCGGTGCAGGTAGCGGTGTATCTCCGTAGTAAGCAAGAATAATAAGGGAATTGAGGATCCTACTCCCTCCCGCCCAAACAACCCCATAATTAATCAAAGTTGTTTTATTAGCGCGGGCAAATTGTTAGGTCTTGTTTGATTTAGGGACTTTTTAGTCCTTGGGACTAAAAAAGTTCCTTTTAGTCCTACCAAAACTAAATAGGAGGAATTTTTTTGAGACATTTTTCTCCTATTAGTCCCTTAAAACTCTCTTAGAGACTTTTTTTTTATTAGTCCTTAGAACAAAAAAAAAAGTTTAGTCCACTAGAAACCAAAGCAGGACCTAGTAACACGGGAGTAGAAGAACGGAAGAACAGGGACGATGGAGTATTTGTGTTTGGAGGGCTCACAAGGTTAATGTCCTGCATGTCTCTCATTTCCTTGATCTTGCTCTGGTAGCTGAAGCTACAGCGCCTCTTAAAAGTCAAAAGTAAAAAAAGGGCATCAAGGCGGCTCTGGCAGAACTTTTTAACATGCGCATGTGTCAATGTGTCAAACCCATCTTAATAGTTATCAAAAGCGCCTTGAGCCTATCCTCTCCACACCGCCTGCTGTGGCGCTTCAAATGACCTCCCACTCAATCCCGCAGACCGCACGGGGATCGAAGGCTGCGCTCGCTGGCGTAGTAAAAGATCTTCCTATGGCTAGCAACTGCGAAGGCGACATTGGGCCAGCGGATAAGAGGCTGGCGACATAGTGCAGAGGCACCACGGCGACCCGAGCTTCCTGCTGCGATTAAGGGAGCCAAAAACCATGTGACCACATCATCTCTTCGCGAATGTGGTGGGCCATCAGCCGGTTCTTGGGGTTGACTCTTCTCGGGTGGAGTCACGCTTCGCTTCTTGACTAGTGGACAAATGGAGAAGCAGCGATAGCACGATGATGCTGCGAGCTGACACTCTATTTGCCCTTCGTAGTGTGGGAGATTTGAAAGGAGGCGTAACGCGAGGTGGTTCCACAATGAAACCTCTACACCACCCAACTACTAGCTACCATCAAGCACGCGCACGATCACGTGGATCGAGTGTGGAGCCAGCATAAACTTATAGTTGTCTATTCGTGAGTACTCCCTCGAGTCCCTTTTTAGAAGTCGCTATGGGGTGCGTCTTGGGTCAAACTTTCTCAACTTTGACTAGGTTCAGTAGAAAATACGTGCAACATTTATATCTCGGATAAATTTATTAAAAAACTAGACTTAAAGATCTTTTCAATCCATACTAATTACTTATGAATATTTATATATTTTAATATATAATTGCTCTGATTTAAAGGCGTTGACTTCTGAAGCGAATGACATCTATTTAGGGGCCGGAGGAGTAGTCCGCTAATGATTTAGTTTGGTGAGGCCCGATTTATGTATTTTTTGTTATTTTTCTCCTTCCAAACATTGGTCCATTGTTTGTAAAATTCTCTTCTTAATATAAAAATACGCCGTCTTTTCATGTATTCGAGAAAAAAAGGTATAAAAGAAACTTATAAAAATACCCCATCTTAATCACCTCAAATGAAAAATCTGAAAGCGGTAACTCGCGAGCTACATAATTTCCATACAACAAAGTATCTTTATCTAGTACGGAATACCATGTACAAAAAACATACAATTTTCTAATATAATTTTTAAGCATCTTAACAAGTCTCAAATAAAAAAAAACTTCAGAATTAGAAAGTTATAGATCTCATCGAGGGCTACAATTTTGTATACAAAGTAAATGTAGCGATAACATATAAAGGATGATATGATTTTTTAAAGGCCATAAGATTGATACACGATTAATATTAAACTTCACATTTTTTATCGTTCTAATAACCTTAAATGAGAAATTTCAAAGCTAAAAAGTTATACATAGATTTCACTGAGGGGTACAATGTTCATATAGAATCATCGTCATGGAGTATAAATGAAATAGTTACAATTTTTTCTAAAGATTGAGCCTTTTTTGGTTGACACATGGGCCTGCGATGTGTCTAAAATCCTCAGCCTGCATGCTAAAGCTAGCTATTGGATTGGACCTGAAACATCCCCAACAGCATATGCATAATTTTAAGACCTATTAGGATGGTATGAGTAACCTGCGCATGTGAAATGGATATCACCTTTAAAATTTCTCTTCTCAACAGCAACCTGAAACAAATACTGACCCGGACAGCGGCCGCGACTCTACATCGTGGGAAACACTACCGCCGCAGGCCGGAGCAGCCGCCGCCCTGACGAGACGCCGCCAGCGGGCGAGCGCCGTCACCTCCGCAGCTCACCTCGCAGGCGCCGGCCGTGCGACGCCGCGCTTCGCAGCTCCTCACGAGCAGCGCCCGTGCGTGGGCCGTGCCGTGACAGGGGCCTCACCACCGGCGCGGCCGAGCTCATGCGGGCGTAGGCCGAGCACCGGAAACACGTCTTGGCGTATTACCGGATCCATGTCCCTCCAGATGCGCCGCGCCGTCGGCAGGCATCCACGACATCTTCGCATTACATCTTGGCGTAGTTGTCGTCTTTGAAGCGGGAGGAATCCCGCATGAAGCGGGGCGTACACGCGACGCCCAGCGGGAGCCGAGGTGCGGCGCGAGGCTCGTCGTAGCAGCGCTTCCTCAGCACCTCGGCAGCGGCGATACGCGAAGATGCCGCCTTGCATGTGGAGAAGGCCGTAGTGCCGCCTCGCATGCTGGCGGCGATCTGCTGCTGGAAGTAGCGCGTGGTCTCGATGAGGCGGCCGGGACACCTTGGCGAAAAAGCTCAGCGCTCAGGCTACTCCATGGCGAGCGAGCGCGGGAAGCGTAGCGGCACCTCCGGATGCCCACCGCGTTTGGATGCCGCCCCATGCGCATGATGGAGATCTCCCACGCTGTTGCTCCACCATCCCCTCGGCTGACGACGCTAGCGGCTTCGGGAGAGCGCGGCACCGGCGACAGCGTGGTGGGCGGGAGTGCAGGCGGGTCGAGCAGCAGCGGCGGCCGAGCTCATCTGCTGGCGGCCGCGAGCATGCGGAGAAGCGCAGCCGGCGAGATCGCGGCGGCAGCGGATGCAAACGCGCGTAGCAACCGAGCCGCCGCCGGCCGGAACCTGGAAGCGCCGCCGAGCCCGCTCGCCCCCACCGCAGAAGAGCCGTCCGGGCCCACCGCTGCCGTTTGCCTCGCGAGAGAGGCGGCGCAAGTTTGCCGCCTCTCTCCTCGATCGCAAAAAGCGCGTCTTCCCGTCTCACCATCATCATCGTTGAGGCCGTTCTCGTTCGCTATAAAACGGCCGGGTGGGGATGCATATTTCGCGTTTTGGATCACGGTTGGAGATAGCACGAATGAGTCCAAAACCAACTTCATCGACCTCAATTATGCATTTTAAATTTTAATACTTGAGGACCTACTCCCTCCGTTCCTAAAAGACCGTCGCCGTTGGTGTGTATGCAAAGTTTGACTTAATTTATAGAAAATCGTGCAGCATTTTTTTTTTTTTCTTCAAAATAATTTTGTTAAAAAACAAGATTCTAATATCCTCCCAATGATACTAATTATGTATCATAGGTATTAATATCTTTTAATATATATTTAGTCAAAGTTGTTTTAGTAAACGCAAAACAACAATTATTTATTTAGGGACGGAGGGAAGTATGTGGCACCTACAAAAAAATTTTAGAGACCAATGTGTATTTCCTCTATACAAAATGCTCAAAGGCTACATAAGGCTAGGTATTGGCTTACAATAGGAATTCTAGGGAATGTTTAGTTTGTGAAGGACTGCAAGATTATCTTAATAAGTGTATCAGATATAAGACATGGAAGAATAGATAGTTGTAGTGAACATGGTTATTATGATATAAATTATTAAACTGACGGACATAAAAGCTTGAATTATGTGCTAATTGCAAGATAGACTAAGATGTCTAGCTCTTGCTTGTACTCTCCACGAGTTTGGTTTATTTACCATGACTAGTATACTGCAGCGTTCCAACGGTTTCATTTAAGAACTACACTTAAAAACAACGTGACGATACAACTAGAAATGGTGCAGGCTGTTTTTGGGCCTTGACCTATTCGGTGTCCATGAAACACTGAAAAGATAATTTTAGTTAGCTGAGAGGAATATGAGAAAATTCTATTACTAGACCGTACATTATTATCATATACCTTTCACAATGGCATGCCTTTTGTTCGTCTGATATAAGCTGATGCAAGTTATGGGAGAGGTGGCTGCCAAAAGAAAGAGAAATAGCAAATGCTTGGTGCCAGTACTTAGTTTCCATATGTAATTGAGCTAAACTCAAAAAAACAGTGATGCATTTTAGAACAAGATGTTCTACCTTCAGGGGCCTAGATCAATAAAATAAAACTCATGTGGGAGCCTCCCGTTGACAGTAAAAGAAACAATGGCGTGGTATGCCTTTTTCTCCTAGAAGCAGACATAGAAAAGCTACAAGATCACTTCATCATTGACATGTTTATACATGTATACTTACAAGATTTGAAATACAAGGTTATATGATCAACACATTGCAGTGCCTTCACTTTCCAATAGAGGGGTGGAAGCACATTTATCATACCTTTTAGTACTCTTTATACGTGATAGAAGACTTGTTTTGCCCTACTTTTTTTTTTGTAATCCATCTTGCTTGTAATAATTGTACGCTGTACATCCTTGAATGTAGAGGCGGATGTTTATCCATTATCAAAAATTGCAGTGCCTTCACATGAATTCAAAAGTTGGAGTGTTCACAAACAAAGAAGAAGAAAAAGGATTCAAAAGCTAAGTTGGAGAAGGAGGAAAACAGTGAAATACTAAATCACGAAAGAGGCAGTGCAACAAGTGAAATCATAAGGGTCAAGCAGGTACTGCTATCTTAAATGAAGCACATCAGTGTCATAAATATAATGATTTAGGCCTTCACCATGATCTCGAGAATTGGCTCAGATGTATTCCATCGATTCAGTCAATGGAGATAGCAGAAATTTACCTGATTCGAAATTCATCCAGCCTTCTACAAGCCTTATGACACTTCCTTCAAAAATGTCGGTCATGTCCATCACCTCGGCAAAGGTGGCTCCCTGTACGGAAATATCACATACAATTAAGATAAAATTAATGAAATCAAAGCAGCATCCAATAGTCTAAAATTCGATCTTATCAGAAATTAGACAAAATAAGAACCAAAATCTGAACTGGATATTAGGATGTTTCTAAGGCCAACAGAATTTCCAAAAGGGAATTAAAAAAATATATGGACTGAATTAAAAAAATTATAGTGAACCAATAACTTTGTTCTTTATCATGTTGGTTAGGAAGCTGGCCAGTCTCTTTGTCTGTACAGGTTTCCCTTTCTGAAAGTGGTTCTTTGTAGTGACTTCTTCCTCAACTTTCCTACTTTCAGGAAGTCATGCATAAGATTACTAGCCGTTCTGGAGATGCTAGATCCATTTATCGATCCTTCTACGAGTGCCATCAAAAGACACAGTAATATTTGGTGGTATCTCTGCTATATATTTGGAGAAGCAGGCAAGTGTATATGATATTGCCTTAAAATGTTATCCATACAGCAGTAAAGAGAGCTGTTGTTCTCCCTTCTCTAGAACAATATGTACTTACAGACTTGACATAAGCTCGCTACTACAATAACCCAATTTTCATGATTATGCAAGCCAACCATCATTAGCTACTACTCTGCTCATAAAATGCTGCCAAGGACTGATGTATAATTTTTCTTTTGAACATTAAATACAGCAAGGGAGCCCCCACAGTAGAGAGATTTTATTAAGAGGGAAAAGGGAACTTACTGTACAGGGAACACTTGATTTACTTTCATTTTCTTAGGCGTATCTGTTCTGAGGATAATAGTCACTGTGGTATTCCTCCAACCTAGAAGGGTGGGTATATTGTTAGTCATACATGGGCCTCTATTGGACCTTCTCATATACACTAACACCCCTTGAATCCGGAAATACGGCGCGGCCAAGATCAAGACTGGACAACAAAGAAAGACAACACACCACATTGCATGAGCTACAACTAGCCAATCTCACGTTGAGGTCGGGATCGAACTCGGTGAACGTCGAGGAGGGAAGACCCATGGTGAAGATGTCGCAAACTGGGGAGGTGGGTAGGGACATGGGGACACGGACAACGCCGATAACAACTGTGTCCACGGACAAAGTGCAAGTCGATCTCCACGTGCCGTCCAATAACCGGTTGGTGGAAGAGATAAACTACTGACGCGTTGTCATTGAAAGAGACGAGGGTGGTCTTGGTTTTGAATTGTGAAGTTCAGCCAAGAGGCGAGACGCGAGCGACACCTCCGCCACACCGCTGGCGGCAGACCCGATCTCGCCTCGCACTAGAGCGGGGAGACAACCACTGCCGCTGGACGACTAGGAGACAAGGTTGCGCCCGAGGAAGACCGCATAACCAGAGGTGGGCTGGGCGAGTGTCGGGCACCCGGCCAGTCGACATCAGTCCGCGTAGACAACGAGCTCGGTGGAGGGAGACCGGTGGAGAGCTAGGCCGAAGTCAACGCTACCTCGGATATAGCGGAGGAGGCGCTTCATCGCGGCAAGATGTGGCTCTCGAGGATCATGCATATGAAGACGCACTGCCGAATAGCATATGCGATGTCGGGCGCGGTGAAGGTGAGGTACTGCAACGCACCCGCCAAACTCCGGAAGGCGATGAGGATCCGCCACGGGATCGCCCACATCGGCGAAGGCTTGGCCCGAGTATCAAGGAGGAGTGGCACATGGCTTGCAAGCCATCATCCGGCCAGTTGTAGGATATCAAGAGCATACCGTAAGCTGGTGTAGAAAGAAAGGGCTCCGCTTGCGACACCCAAGAAGTGGTGAAGCGGCAGAGATCCTTCATAGCAAACTCTGCTTTGCAAAGAAGAGATCACCCATTGAAGCAACAATGGGATGGAAATTTGTGAGGACAATGTCGTCAACATAGAGCAACAGGTATGCAGTCTCTGCCCCATGGCGATATCCCTAACAATGAAGTGCCGATTTTTGCCTCTGTGAACCCCGAGACTGACGAGGAACGCGGCAAGCCGGGAGTACCATGCCGAGGAGCCTGCCTGCACCATAGAGGGACTTGTTGAGCCCGGCAAACTAGATCGCATCTAATCGAATCCACAAAACCTGGCCGACCGGCAAAGAAAGCTGTCTGCGACAAAGTGCCATGGAGGAAAGCATTCTTGACATCCGGTGATGCACAGGCCAAGAGCGCCGAGGGGCAGCGAGAGCACTTGTCGCGTCTTGTAAAGGCTTCAAAATGCACCGACCGAATGTCTCATCATACCCACACCCACGCTACCGAGTGAAACCACGAGGATTGGCCGGGCCAGGGCGCTCGGACTTCCATCACTCGGCGCTTATGTGTCCGGATCCACTTGCTCGGTCACCACATTTGCTACCGGCGGGCCCAGCCGCACGAGGGTCCCATGTCCGTTGGTAAGAAGAAGGCGTACTCCTCTCTTCCATCGCGCCCGGCGGAGATCCCGCCCGGTGGCGGCATGGACGTAGGAGAATACCGGAGAGACTTCGCGGGCCCCTCGGTGGTGGAGAACGGCGGGCGAAATACACCAAAATTACCACGAGTCACCATGGGATGAGTGTGGCGAGTCCCGGCGGATGACCGACGGGTGGTACACCTGGGGGTCAACACGAGGCCCGACGCGGTGGAGGCTGGGTGGCGGCGGTGGCGGTAAGACTTCCGGCTCCAACTCAAGAGGTGGTGGGAGCGCAGCCGGAACCCGACCACGAGTTCCCGAGCCACCGCGCCCGGTGCGGGCACCGTCGCAGCAACGGGTACACCTGTGCCGGCCCGCGAACCGTGGAGGAGGCCCACGGAGCGTGGAGGGAGGCCGAGAAACCAAATCGAGCCCAAATCAACACAAGTCCGTGTCTGTATCGGCCCTTGAGCCCAAATACTTAAGACCGACTAAGCCAGCCCAGGGTCCAAAACGCCATCTTCTCCTCCGCTCCGATCGCGCCCAAGGCCGACGACCCACCAATACATCTCCCATGGCTGCGCTTCGCCAATCGTCGACTCCTCGCCGCCCGCCTCTCGTCCAAAGGCAAAGGCCAAGATGGACGACGAGGCGGAGCCGGAGCAGATGCGCGGCATCTGCCACCACGGCGGCGGCGGACCATCCGCGGCGAGCTCGACTGCTGCGCCCACTTCTTTTGCCGTCTGCATTATGGCCTGGGGCGCGTCGAATCCTGCTGCCCCTTCTGCAAAGGCCGCTTCCGCACCATCCGCCGCCTGCCCGTCGCCGGCGGTTCCCCGACGAGCGAATCGTCTCCGTCCCCGAGCGCAACCTGGTATGCAATTTGGTAGCCAAACATTATTAATCCAAATATAATCCCGAATCTATCGGATCTCCGTAACCGTCTCATGTCCATGACTACGAATTCTTGCAAATTTGCCACTGATTATCCGTACTGCATGCTATTTCGTCCCATGCCAATATGTCAATATGTCATGTCAGGACGCCATGAATTCTCCGCGGGAAAACACAACACTGACGTGCTTTGTTGGGTGTGCAGGTATACAATCCTCAGGGCAACGGAGATCCTTACGATCCTTACGTGAGCACCATATGCACCGTCTGCAGCTGCTCCAACGACGACGAGCTGCTGCTACTCTGCGAGCTCTGCGACTCAGCTGCCCCACTTACTGTGTTGGGCTGGGGACTACCGTGCCGGAGGGGACTGGTTCTGCAAGGACTGCAGGACGATCATAGAGGATCATCTGAGATGGCAGGCTGAGAATCAGGGTGAGTTTGAGGATCGGCATCGATGATGTTCCCGCGATGCTGAGCAAGTTCAAGACCCCTTTGGATTCTGGTGCTGGATGAGAGCATGATCTGGAAAGGTCAGATGCGCGGGAGGTGTGGCGGTTCGATGGGTGGCTCCCAAGAGGTTTGGCACGCCTCATGAAATTCACATCCTTCAGCATCTCAAAAGAGGCACTAGCCACTTCTCTCCATAATTGCTAAAGTCGGTTCATTGTCTTCATGTGGGTTGCAACTCACACCAATAGATAAAAATATGTTTACGCTTTTTTTTAAAGCGATGATTGTCACGTGCTGCATTAAGAGAAATGAGAATGTTTAAATTACATCATAATGGAATTTTTTAGCGAGCTGTCCGTAAGCCCCATTAGGACGACACACATACAAAAAGGCACCCGGCTAGAGCGGTGGCTTAACAGAGAGTTGTACTTAAAGAAAACTAATTGTGCGACTAAGAGCAAGATATCTAGCTAGCAGAACGCCTTGGCTGGATGCAGGGGCACGCAGGGAGAGAGGGGGCGCAGGTGGGGAGGAAGGGGACGAGGGTCGGCGAACCGCCAAGCGCCGGAAATTATGGCGACATGGGGGGGTGGCAATGGCTAGGTTAGAGGTCGCCATCGCTCGCTAGCTGTGAACACCCTTCAAAAGTCCAAAGGCCCTAGTAGCAAAGACGCCAGAAAGCCGGATGATACAACTAAATAAAAAAAAGGCGTGCAGAGAGAAGAACGATACTTCGGATGACTTGAGGCCCCGTGAAGAATTGGGGTTTCGTGGTTTACGCTTTATTTTGGTAGACTTTTTTTATGGCAAAGACTATGGCGAAGATCCAAATTCTTCGCTGATAAAAATAAGGCCGCTTCTCTTGCGTGACGAGAGAACGGGAAGTAGAAGCCACTACCACCTGGCCCGGGTCTCTACCAGCCGCCAGAACTTATACCCCGGCGTCGATGGCACGCCATCAAGAAGAGAAAGCTCTACCAAGAGCCGCTCGGCGACCTAAAAAGCTTCGATAGAGCTCCCTTTGCCGAGAGTTTAACCCTCGAACGCAGCCTCTCTAAAGGGGTATATTTAATGAGAGCCAAAACCCTAAGAATATCCCTTTTCACGCCTCGCGTTTGTCGGAGGGGTAATGGGTCACTTGTTGATATTTCTTACCATCCAAATTAGGAAGGCCCGAAAAGAAATATATAAGGTATCTATCTAATCATGTTAGCTTGGATGTGAAGTTAATCTCACAATCCAACAAAAGCGAGATTAGGGCGTATGTTAGTTGTGGTAATGTAATCTTGGTAATACTGTCCATGGAATTAATCTCACCAGATATGTACTCAAGGTATACCACTCATTTCTTGGCATTACCTACACACTAGTCTCTCACCCCTAGCAATAACGGCTCTAAAAAATGCGGTATGGTATTCTTGATAAGGCCTTGATAAAGAATGAACATGATATCTGCAAGCGCACAGCATAGAAAATATCATCGTAGCACTTCAGGAGTAATCCGTATCGATTTATATTTTACCACGTGGAAGGAGTCTATGGAAAGTAGAAAGAAGGTATAATGATTTAGATTGTGATTTACTTATGAGATCCAATTTGCGGTTGTATAATGAGTAGCCATATGCATCTAACAATACTCATAAGGTAATGTCACAAGATAAAGATAATTGAATAAATGATAACTACCCAAGTCTAAGATCAATATATGCCACTAGTATCATAATGAGCTATTAGCATGTTATAGAAAGAATAGAAAGAATATTCTAAAGTTACTCCTAATCATATGCCAATGAATACTACAATTAGTGCAATACGCCTAGCTATCAAGTGGCAAGGTTGCAATACATCTACACACGTAAGCATTACCAATGACAATCAGGGGAAACGATCAACTTGGCCTATCATTGGGGTGGACTTCCAAGGACTCAACAGCATTTGTCACTCCGCGATCTACCACCGTCCGGAATGTAGGGTGCAATTGCGAGATAAACATTATATAAACACCACGTTTACACACTGCTTATCACCCACATAGTGATCATCTACGTGGATGCTATACAATTCCATGCATAAGATATAAGACAAACTCACTAAAGTAAATATATAACTATAGTATGCATGGATACATATCAATAAGAATATAATCATGATATAGATCAAAGTCATAACAATTGTATTTCGATAATAATACTTACAGATCGAATACAAGAGAGAAGCTACTCTAGATCGATGCTCCGCTACTTCTTATTATCGGGGAATCCAAGATGAACTTGACTTCCTCTAGAACTAGCTAGATAGCTAACTACTTCTAATATGATGAACTAGGGCTTAGGTCTAGACTTGTTGGACTTGGAGAACTGAAATTGGTCTTGATATGAATTGATAATGAATTATGGGTTTCACCCTAGGTCGTGTGGTCTTCTTATATAGCACTCATGGCGAACAGGACTTGGATCAAACCATTGCCTCAAGAACGGTGTAGATACAACCTCAAGGTCGGTGGTAAACCAAATAAAAAGATGATGCCGACAGGCGACACCCGCTACGGCCTTAAATGGCTCGGCGACGCCCGAGAGGTTAGTCCCCTCGGTCTCTTGTTTCTCCCGTGTCTTCGTATCTTCTAGAGTGTTTTAGTCCACATTTTTTGGGTTGAGTTACTTCACGGTTAAGTCTTGTCATCAGTATGGGATGTAAACTCTTCCGCGTCACTCATCGATCTTCTTTTGTTTTATCGTGCTAGTCCTCACCCAAAGTCCTGTAATACCAAAACTCATGGAAATATATTAGTTAGACCCAACTTAAGCCCTTATTTCATGTTAATTGACTAATAATATTATGCTATAACAGGTGTCAACACCCACTTTGCCGTCAATGTTACTTCGTTACCCTTTGTTAGGGCGCTCGCATTATGGTCACTTTTATCGAGGGTACTTTACAGTGCCCCTGGGTGAAAGGTATTTTTCCTTTGGGCCTGTGTGAATTGACCATAAGGTTACCGAGAGCCTCGCCTAACAATACTCTCGACAAAATGGTTTAAGAATTTTAAAATTATGGTATATCGAAAGGCCGCTCAACAAGACACTTTCAGAGAGACATCAAGTTCACCGGTGGAGGGGTCTCGGTAAAGTGGACGTGTCGACGGGAGGCAAATGCCGGGCCGACGTCCACTTTTATTTACAACGAAGGGGGGCTTGGTAGAGGCCCTACCAAGCGCCGGGGTTGGAGCTCTCGGTAAAAAGAAATTCTCGGGCCAGAATTTCACCGAGAGGGTGCTCGATAGAGCCTTATGCGGCGCCTTCCAGGCCCTCGGTAAAGGACCAACATCCCGCCAGATTGAAGAACACCCAACACTAGTGCTACCAATTCCAATTTGGGGCTTAAGAACCGCTTATTGCACAAGGTGATCCTCAAAGATGATTCAATTGTGGTCAGTGGCTTTATGCACCAGAGGTTACACACCCCAGAGGCTCCCACACCGGGTGGTGGCCATACCCATGTTCAATCCTTCAGCATCTCAAGCAGGCAATAACTTTGTGTTTTTGTTGCTCCCTCTCAATAATTGCTAGGGTCGGGTTGATTGCCTCTCCATGTGGGTTGTAACTCACACCAATAGATGAATATATCTTAGTTTTCTTTTCTTGGTAGATTTTTTACTTGGTGAAAAGACCATGGGGAAGATCCAAAATTTTTCAGTAAAATAAGGGAGGCTCCCCTCTCTTGGACAAAAGAACGGGAAGCAAAAACACCATCTTATGGCCATAGTGAGGTAGTACAGTGTGGTGTGGAACTTCCTTCAGGTGAAGAACCACCACCACCATGGTGCTACCAGTTCTGTGAGTGAGCTTAAGAGTTGCTATTGCTACAAGGTGATCCCGAGGATGAGTCAATTGTGGCCAATGGCTCTACGCATGATTCGCACTCGGTCCCCACTCTCCAGAAGCTTGACTGGTGGTGACCACATCCATGAAGGTCACATCCTTCAAACATCTCAAGCTGTGCACCGGCTACTGTGCAAGTGCTTCTCTCCATTATTGCTAGGATAGCGGGTTGATTGCCTCCCTACTCCTCCATCATTGCTAGGGGCGGGTTGATTGCCTCTCATGTGGAGTTACACCAATAAATGAATCTATTTTTTTTTTTTTGGTAGATTTTGTTTTAAAGCAAAATCCGGGGTAGATCTAAATTTTTTCATTGGAACATACTTTCTTTTTGTTTCGTTTTAGTCGTTCTAGGAACCAAAATAAATGTCCAGGTGCATGCAATGTTGCATGTATATTTATATATAGATGAGTCTAGATCCATTAAATTATTGTTGCATTGCATGAATCCTAAAACGACTCAATAAAAATGAAACGGAACTATCTTTCACTTTCACTACAGCGGGTGCCGCCGCTTCATGCACGCACCTGAGCCCCTCGACGGGCGCCGCTGCAGCCCCCGGGCTACGCCTAAACGCCGGGCGGGAGCCTAACCTCGAGAAGGCCGATAAACCAATCCGAGCCCAAATCCAACACAACCCGTGTCTGGCCCGGTTGAGCCCAAATACTTAGACCGACTAGGCCAGAGCCCATGGTCCAAACGCCATCTTCTCCTCCGCTCCGACGCGCCCGAGGCCGACGACCCACCACCACATCCCACATGGCTGCGCTCGCCGACGTCGACTCCTCGCCACCTCCGCCGTGCAAGTCGTCCAAAGGCAAGGCCAAGATGGACGACGAGGCGGAGGCAGAGAAGATGTGCGGCATCTGCCACCGCGACGGCCGGTGCACCATCCGCGGCGAACTCGACTGCTGCGCCCACTTCTTTGCTTCGTCTGCATTATGGCCTGGGGCCGCGTCGAATCCTGCTGCCCCTTCTGCAAGGCCCGCTTCCGCACCATCCGCCGCCCGCCCGTCGCCGGCCGGTTCCCCGACGAGCGAATCGTCTCCGTCCCCGAAGAGCGCAACCTGGTATGCAGTTTGGTACCCAAACTAATTATTAATCCAAATATACTCCCGAATCTATCGGATCTCCGTAACCCTCTCATGTCCATGACTATGACTACGAATTCTAACAAATTTGCCACTGATTATCCGTACTGCATGCTATTTCGTCCCCTGCCAATATGTCAATATGTCATGTCAGGACATATGAATTCTCCGCGGAAAACACAACACCTGACGTGCTGTGTTGGGTGTGCAGGTATACAATCCTCAGGGCAACGGGAGCAGCACAGTGGGCGGAGATCCTTACGATCCTTACGTGAACACCATATGCACCGTCTGCAGCTGCTCCAACGACGACGAGCTGCTGCTACTCTGCGAGCTCTGCGACTCAGCTGCCCACACTTACTGTGTTGGGCTGGGGACTACCGTGCCGGAGGGGACTGGTTCTGCAAGGACTGTGGGACAATCAGAGATGATCAACTGAGACGGCAGGCTAATCAGGGTGAATTTGAGATCGGCATGGATGTTCGGGCCGATGCTGAGCCAGTTCAAGACCCCTTGGATTCTGGTGTTGCGGATGAGGAGCATGATCTCGAAAGGTCAGATGCGCGGAGCTGTGGCAGTTCGATGGGTGGCTCCCCAGAGGCTTGGCCACACCTATGAAAGTCACATCCTTCAGCATCTCAAACAGGCACTAGCTTTGCTTCTCTCCATATACTTGCAAAAGTCGGGTCATTGTCTTTCATGTGGGTTGTAACTCACACCAATAGATAAAACATGTTTACGTTTTTTTTCGAAAGTACCGTTAGCACGTCTTTGCATTAAGAGAAGTGAGAATGTTTAAAATTACATTCTAATAGGATTCTTTAGCAAGCTGCAGGAAGTCCATTAGGCGACACACATACAATACAAAAGCACCGGCTAGAGCGGTGGCGCTTAGAGAGTTGTACTAAGAAGGAAACTAATTGCGCGACTAAGAGCAAGATAGCTAAGCTAGCGAGCGCCTTGGCTAGATGCAGGGGGGCACCGCGGAGGGGGAGAGGAGGGGCGAGGTGTGTGTGTGGGGGGACGAGGGGCTAAGGGCCCGCCACGGCAGGGGTGGAGGTGGGCGGCGGGCGACGGATAGGGTTGGAGGCCGCCATCGTGGGCCTCTAGGCTGGAACACCCTTCGTGAGTCCAAAGGCCCTAGTAAGCGACGCGTCGGAAGCGGATGATAGCGAACCAACGGAAGACAAGAGAAGAACGTATACTTGATGACTTGATGAGGCCCCCAGGAATTGTAGGGTTTTCTTTTCTTGGTAGACTTTTTTACGACAAAGACTATTGCAAAAGATCCAAATTCTTCGTTGATAAAATAAGGCCGCTTCTCTTGGGTGATGAGAGACGGAAGTAGAAGCCACTACCACACAAACGAAGTCTCTACCGAAGCTGCCAGAACTTATGCCGGCGTCCGATGGCACGCAGCGGTTGGTAAAGGAAAGTTCTGCGAGCCGCTCTCGGCGACCTAACGCTTCTCAGTGAGGAGCTCCTTTGCCGAGAGCCTAACCCTCGAAGCGCGGGCCCCTCTCGGTAAAGGGTATGTTCTGAGAGCCATTCCGGCAAATATCCCTTTTCACGCCTCACGTTTGTCGGAGGCCCTGCGGGCCCTTGCCGTCAATGTTTGGCGTCCACCGTTAGGCGCTCTATAGTTTATGATCATTTTACCGAGGGCAAATCTGCGGGCACTCGGTAAAAGGTATTTTTACCTTTGGCCCTCGGTGAATTGACCATAAGGTTATTGAGAGCCTCGCCTAACAAGACTCTCGACAAAATGGTTTTAAGATTTTTTTTTAAAATTATGGTATACCGAAAGTGCCGCCTCAAACAAGACACTTTGGTGAGCATCAAGTTCAGGGGGCTCGGAGAGCCTTTATCGGCGCTATCGGCCATTTCTTGGCGCTTCGACCCTCGGTAAAGGACCAACATCCAAAAGTAGTGGCGCTATCTTATGGCCACAGTGGGGAAGTACAATGTGGTGTGGAACTTCCTTCGGGTGAAGAACACCCAACACTAGTGCTATCAATTCCAATTGGGCTTAAGAGCTGCTATTGCTACAAGGTGATCCTCAAAAAGATGATTCAATTGTGGTCGGTGGTTTTATGCCCATACACGACCCCAGAACTCCAGTGGTGGCCATACCCATGTTCACGTCCTTCAGCATCTCAAGCAGGCAATAACTTCGTGTTTTGCTACTCCTCTCAATAATTGCTAGAATTAGGTTGATTGCCTCTCATGTGGGTTGTAACTCACACCAATAGATGAATATGTTTCGTTTTCTTTTCTTGGTTTTTTACGGCAAAAGACTGTGGGGAAGATCAAAATTTTTCATTGATAAAATAAGGGAGGTTCTCTTGGGTGACAAAGAATGGGAAGCAAAAACACAATCTTATGGCCATAGTGAGGTAGTATGGTATGGTGTGGAACTTCCTTCGGGTGAAGACACCATGAGTGCTACCAGTTCCGGGAGGAGCTTAAGAGTTGCTATTGCTACAAGGTGATCGAGGATGAGTCAATTGTGGCCAATCGCTTTGCATGATATGTACTCGGTCGGCGACTCCCGGAGGCTTGAATGGTGGTGACCACATCCATAAAGACCACATCCTTCAACATCTCAAGCGTATTAATGCGCTCTCCATTGTGCGCTAGGGCGGGTTGATTGCCTCCCTACTCCTCTCCATCATTGCTAGGGGCGGTTGATTGCCTCTCATGTGGGTTGTGACTCACACCAATAGATGAATCTATTTTTATTTTTTGTTAGACTTCTTTTTAAAGTAAAATCTTGGGGAGATCTAATTTTTTTCATTGGAACATCACAATAAACCATCTTTCCTTCTGACGCCCCCTACCAGTTCAGTAACCTCGGCCTCGGCGGGGCGCGAGTGCGACCCAGGCATACGCAACGCTGGCGGAGCCTAACCTCGAGAAGGCCGATAAACCAATCCAGGCCAAATCCAACACAACTCCGTGTCTGGCCCGGTTGAGCCCCAAATACTTATGACCGACTAAGCCAGCCCATGGTCCAAACGCCATCCTCTCCCGCTCTGACGCCTCCGAGGCCGACGACCCACCACCACATCCCATGGCTGCGCTCGCCGTCGACTCTCGCCACCTCCGCCGTGCAAGTCGTCCAAAGGCAAGGCCAAGATGGACGACGAGGCGGAGGCGGAGAAGATGTGCGGCATCTGCCACCACGTCGGCCGGCGGATCATCCGCGGCGAGCTCGACTGCTGCGCCCACTTCTTTTGCTTCGTCTGCATCCTGGCATGGGGCCGCATCGATTCCGCTGCCCTTCTGCAAGGCCCGCTTCCGCACCGTCCGCCGCCCGCCCGTCGCCGGCCGGTTCCCCGACGAGCGAATCGTCTCCGTCCCCGAGCGCAACCAGGTATGCAGTTTGGTACCCAAACAAACTAATAATCTAAATCTGGCCCTGAACCTATCGGATCTCCGTAGCTGTGTAGAAATCCTCATGTCCATGACTGCGAATTTCTAGCAAAGTTTTGCCACTGATTAATCCGTACTGCATGCTATTCCTGCCAATATGTCAATATATGTCATGTCAGGACGCCATGAATTCTCCGCGGGACAACACAACAGTCACTGACGTGCTGTGTTGGGTGTGCAGGTATACAATCCTCAGCATGGCAGCAGGAGCAGCACGGTGGGCGGAGATCATTACGCGAACACCATATGCACCGTCTGCAGCTGCCCCAGCGATGACCAGCTGGTGCTACTCTGCGACCTCTGCGACTCAGCTGCGCACACTTACTGTGTCGGGCTGGGGACTAGCGTGCCGGAGGGGACTGGTTCTGCAAGGACTGCGCGACGATCAAAGAGGATCAGCTGAGATGGCAGGCTGAGAATCAGGGTGAGTTTGAGATTGGCATCGATGATGTTCCGGCCGATGCTGAGCCAGTTCAAGACCCCTTGGATTCTGGTGCTGTGGATGAGGAGCATGATCTGGAAAGGTCAGATGCACCGAGCGGTGGCGGCTCGATGGGTGGCTCGGTTCCTTCCATTTTTGACATTGTGGATGATGATGATTTTGCTACCAGTGCGGGATTCTTAGGAGGAAGAAATCTGAGGATATTCGGACCCCAGGGTACTTCAGCTGGATCTCAGGGTCCCAGATCGACCCGACAATGGTCTTGCAGCCTATCATGCTCGCATGCGTCTTGAAGTCGAGAGAGCTAGAACATTACGCAATGCTGCAATCTTGATAAACGATAAGGAGCTGCGAGAGAACTGGGCTGCTCTGCGTGATGGTTCTGTGGGGTTTGCTCCAAGAAATGCCTGGCAGAAGAAGGAAGGATATGGCTGGTTCTGCCTTTGTTGTTACCGAGCATCAGCGTTATGCAGAGCCTGTAACTCCTAGTTCTCGAAAGGGCATTGCTGCAGCTTCTGTTCCACGGCGAGCGCCCTTCTCTGAGCAAAGCTAGTACATCACTGGGCCATAGTAAAAAAAGTCTTGCACAAAGGACACTCACGATGCCCGTAAGGCATGGAAAAAAGTTGAGAAGGCAAAATCATCTGGTGGGAGGAAGATATCTAACACACCTGCCTCCCTTAACTGCACTCCCTCATTTTCCATGGGGAACAGATCGACTTCTTACAGTCCAATTGATACAATTGTGGGACACAAGAACAGGAATCTGCCCAATAAGTTTTGTCAACAAAGTTATTCAATCTGTGGTCACGGTACAAAAAGTGGAACAGACGCCACCCGTGAATAACTCCATAGGATGCCATAGCTTGCCTGAGAACAGTCGTGCTTCGGTTCATGAGAGGATGGTTTCTTTTCAGAAACGAATAAATCAGGAAAGCCTTAATGACAAAGTTGCCTCATCAATCCACAATCAGCATGTTGATCAATTATCAGTTTCTTCATGTAGTATACGCAGACCACAAAAACTCGAATCAGATATGCTGCATCCACTCAAGTACAGTTCGGCATCTTGTCAATCATCTGCGACTTCATCCCTACAGTTAGGACCTAGTGTTGGATCTGGGAAGCCAATCCACTGTGACGGTAAACCCTAAGGAATCTTCAGCTGTTCATGTTGAAGGTATTGGTGCAACCAGTGAAGTTAGGAAAAGTTCTAGTCCAGACCGGCATGAACGCAAGAGAAAACACAGTTCAAAAAGATGCCATGATCAAGGATCCAAAAGGTCCAGGTCAACCTGTAAAATTGCAAAAGTGAGATTTCTTCTTTGGCCATTCGCGAGTTGAAACTGCTCAAGATAGACAAAACACATGGTACAAAATTCCTTTCCGTTTCTTATGTTCACTGACATAACATCTTTTTTTGCTGTCACATTTTCAATTTCATAAACCACTGTTTGGGTTTCAGGTTCTGACAGATTCAAGAGAAGTTGCTCGGACAGCAACACATTCCATCTTGGCTGCCTGCAGATTTGAGCATTCGCCATCACAATCCCTTGCACTCTCAAGACCTGTCTGCAAGCACAGCCCTGAAGTCAAACAACTGAAGTCATCAGCAATTACGGTTTTTGCAGAGAATGCTTGCGTAACTTTGTTAAAGAAGCCATCAGTTTGGCATTGTCTGGCAGGCAGATGGATCAAACTGGTACCTCCTGTTAGATTGTAGACAAGTTTGGGATTCTTTCTTGTCTGCTCATTGTGAATACCTCATCACCAGCTAGGGACAAGTTGTACATTTTATGACATGTTAATGATGTTCTACAGTGTAGTTGCTAGGTCTAATCAGTACTGAAACAACTAGCAAAATATTTTCTTTAATATTCCATGACCATGGTTGCAGTACTGAAACCGAATATTTCCGAGGTAGTGAGGTGTGGTTGGTGCACCTGGTCCCCGGAGCACGGAATCGGTGTCATCATCGTGTGGTTGGGACGAAACTTGCATAATTGCTGAATTCAACTGTCTTGAACTATTGATGGTTCAACTGAACCCTTCCACTGCTGAGGAAAGCAGACAGCTATTTTGGAGATATTGTAGCCTGTCTGAATCCAGGCATTACCTAAAATGTTTAAACAAGTTGTTGCGCAACTTGCAATGTTTATCTATTTTTGTCATGAACCATTTATTGTGTGAGACAAACAAAGTGTGTTATTATAAACAATGTTGTAAATAGCAGGCCATGACATTTAGCAACGTCCTCCAAAAAAGTATAGCGGGCTATACTAATTTAGTGTGTTTTACTAAAAAAATATGAAAATCATGAACTAATTAATAGCACAGAAACATGAGAAAAATTTTCATGAATATAAATATTAAAACACATGTACACATGCTCTAGGACAACATGTCTCCACATCAATTACTTAAACTTTACTAAATCAGTTAATCTACTCAAGGCTACGATCAATATTCATGTTTATTCAACACTCAATATTTAACAGTTTAATAATTATTTAATGGTTTATTAAAAGAACATGATGGATAGGCATGGATGAATATCTAGAGAGAGGAGTGACTATTTTGTCTTGGTCACGAGTAGCGGTGCTAAAATTTTCGCTGCTAAGTCAAATAACAGAATTAAAGCAGCAATAGCAAAACAATTGGCAATATGGTGACGTTAGACCCTTTGAAAAAGCTATATAGTGGTGCTACATCAGGCTATTTACAACCATTGTATGACTACTCTCCATACCAAAAAGAATGTTTTCTAGTTTTGTCATAAGCTAAAACGTCTTAAATTCCAAAATAAAGTAGCACTGTTTATAATATCAAATAAGTATTATCAAATTTAACATAATATATTCTTATAGTATACCTATTTGATGTCATAAGTATTAATAATATGTTTCTAATTCCTCCATTTCAAGTTGTAAGTCGCTTTAACTTTTTTTGGTATATCCATTTAGCTATGAATCTGATATAATATATTCTAGAGATATAGCAAAATGGATGAACCAAATGACTTACAATTTGGAACGAAAGGAGTATATTTTATAAAATATAAGATAGTTTTATTTAGAATAAAGCTAGAATATACTATTTTTTTTTTTCTTTGGAACGGATGGAAATTGGAATACTATAGAGGCGATGGATTATTGCCATCAGCTACCAACTGAACGAAGGCCAATGACAGAAACGATACAGAATAGCATATATTGCAAAATACACTGACTTTTAAACGGCACTAAGCAAAGTGTGTAAGCAAACATGAGATTTATATACTAGGAATGGCAGTTGAACCACAGGCGCCACACCCATCGAGGAGCGGCTCCGGGTCCCAAACCGAGAGTCATGTGCGGGTGTAAAACTACACCCCTGTGTACTTGTCGAGCCAAAAACTTCAGTCCATGCATGACGGCGGCCGGCGGCATGATGGCCAAAACTACACCCCTAAGAAACATTAGTTCGTGACAAAGCCTCCTAAACTAATACTGGTGCATCGTATATCTTCCTAAAATATTCAGGTAAACTACATACGGCGGCTGGCGGCAAGACAGAGAAGAAAAACACCAGGCAGATAGGACGCCTGAAAAACGCCAGATTGTAGCAGAAAACGTTGTGGCCAGTCGCCAAATAGCGGGCGGTACGCTCAACGCTTATATTCGACGAACGCCGTCCGTCCGGATACACAGAAATATACTGCATTTAACAGCTGCCAAATGCCAAACTAATTCAGCAGATCCAAATCGGTCCATCCAAATCCATGTTTCGGCGGGTACTAGCACCATACCAATGCTAATACGAATTACCAGCGGATACTGTGAGGCGCCACTGCACTGAACACTATAGCACCTCGCTGTTTGGTGTGGTCTAATTAACACTCTAACCGCGTGCCTTTACTCCTCCAGTGTATGGAGTAGATTGCGTACTGGAGTAGGTAACGATTATAAAGACGGGGGTACTACTACAGCTTTACAAGCATCAAACACCAAATGGAATTGTTTAGGGAAAGGAAAACGCGCCAAAATGGAAGGGGCATATATAGTATATAAGAAAATTCAGGCATGGAGGTCACCAAAAAAAAAACACGGCTACTAGTAAATGGCTAGTGGATCAAGCATACTGAACTCATTAAGGGAAGGGTCAAAAAAGGAAATGAAAAGAAAACAAGAAACGTCTAAGGTAGTCAGCATTCTACCAGAATTGCTTAGCGTACCAAGATTATACACATTTGAACCTTACTTATTACACATGTTTATGGTTATGAGAAGCGGTTCAACTTTACACAGAAAAATACATGCATGAATAAAAAAAAAACTCTCTCGGTTAAGGTCTGTTTAGACCTATTAGAGCATCTCTAAGAGATTAGTCAAATCAATTTAAAAGTAAATTTAGTATTATTAAAAAAAAATGTCTCCAACAGACTTTGTAAATGACTACATAAATTTAGTAGCTCTCCATCACACATTCTTCGCTCTCTACTTGTTGATACTTACTCCCTACCATACTAGCCATCCAATACAGGTCTATAGAATTCCTCTAGTATTTTCTTGTCAGATCTATTTTTAGAGAGTAAATTTGGCTAATCTCTTAGAGATGCTCTTAGCACTAATAGCTACTATTTTAACTAGCTACTTTTTTTAGTAGAGGTGCATTTCGATCCATCTTGTAATGGATGGTTGGGTAGCGAGTTAAAGACACATATAAACTATTAGCAACAATTAACAACTATAAACCTGCTAATGAAAGTAATATTCAGCCATCCTCCAGCTAACAATTAATACTAATGCCGCGAGTAGTAGTTTAATTAGTAGGTCTATTTTAGCTGCTACTCCCTCCGTTTTTAAATTATAATTTATTTGACTTTTTTTACTCCAAATTGACCGGTTGTCTTATTAAAAAAATTGCATAAAAATAGTCAAATTTAAGTCATTCTTAAAGACTATTTAGGAATAAAAGCGAGCCACAACAAAATTAGAAATATTTTATACAAATTTTTGAATAAGACAGGTAGTTAAAGTTGATCACGAAGTGATGCATTCTTACCGAGCCCAGCTGCGCACCGCACAGCAACAACAGCATGATCACGAGGGGATGTATCAGTGCACATGTACGAGCATGACTCATGTGCACAAACATGGCAATTGACAGGGTCTTAAAAACACGGTCACACCCAGTCTCACAATCAGGACCACACCCAGTCTCACAATCAGGAACCATCCATCTCAACAAAAAAAAGTGAAAAAATAAAATTAAAATCAGGGCCCATCCATGAGCCTTCGTCAGAATCAAAACAAAGCCACGAAAGATACAGACAGACGCCAAGGAGGAACGAACAAAGAGAGGTCGACACAGAAATCAATTTTCCATTTTCCCGGTCTCGCCTCGCCATGGATATCTGCACCAGTTGATTTCGAGCCAGATATATTAGTTACAGTTGTTGTGTGCTTGCGTCGCGTTGGACTCCGTCTGCTCTGCTCCCAAACAGAAGACGGAGCTCCCTTTTCCACGCGCAGTCTTCTCTGAACAGGCGAACCCGTTCCTCCTCCTCCTCGTCTTCCTGCTCCGCCACGAACAGGAGGCTCAATCAATCTCCTCCTGCTCTCCTCTTCGATCCATCGTCGTCGGTTCCTGAGATCAGCATCGACTTGCAGGGTCTTCCAGCTGTAGAGGTACGAGTACGGCGCACGCTTTGCTGCCAAGCTTCTCTTTTTCACGCGCAATTCCGCAGTTTTACCGCGGCGGAGCTAGCTGCTATGCAGGATTGCTTCTTGGCGCATACTCCTACTGCTGAATTCCAGCGCAAGATATCGTCTTTCTTACCCGCGTGACGCCGCTCTGAATTCCAGCGCAAGGTTGCTGCTTCCTGACGCGTTCTGCTCCCATGGGCATGGCAGGAGCAGGAGCAGGAGAAGGCAGGCGGCGGCTAGGAGGTTCCTGCTCCCGGGCGTGACCTCACGCGGCATGCTCATCGGGGATGGTCGATAGGAGCAGGGCCGTTCTCATCGGGGTCACCGCCGGCGTCGCGGCCGCGCTGCTCGCGGCGTGCGGCGTGCTCCTGGCCATCTGGCTCTACCGCCGGCGGGCCAGCGTCGTCGCCAACGCACGGACGCGGTCCATGGAGTCGCCCTCGGCGACGCTGCGGGCCGACGCCAACGGATGCGACTCCAGCGTCTCCGTCTCCGTCGTCTCCGAGAGCTTCGCCGACTGGGGCCACCCGCCGCCGCCGTCCAAACGCGCCGCGTTCTGGGCCTGGAGAGGAGGAGGCGGCGCCGGACATAACGGCAGGGGAGCCGCCGCCGCTGTCCGTCTCTGGGATCCCAAAATACCATTACAAGTACGTTCTACGCTTTCTTCTATCTACTCCATATATATCTTGAGCATGGAAACTTTTCCTCAATCTTATCTCAGTTGATTGAATCCAACTGTTCTGTGTGAGCTGTGAAATTACTGACTTTAATTGGGGTCCGTCCATGGCTGTGATTCTGTACAGCTGGTATATGATCAGATCATCAGGTGCAGTGTAAATATCATTCTCTGAATTGTTCCATCATGTTGTTGCTGGTTCCCACTCAGGGATCTGCAGAAGGCTACCAGCAACTTTACCACAATTCTGGGGCAAGGATCGTTCGGCCCTGTGTACAAAGCTGTGATGGCCACCGGTGAAGTGGTAGCTGTAAAGGTGCTCGCCAGTGATTCAAGGCAAGGGGAAAGAGAGTTCCAGACTGAGGTATTGTCATCTTTTTTGGGTGCAGCATTGTTCGGTTTTTGTTCTAAGCAATTTATCAGTATTGGTTGATGTGATGGAAATGCTAGGATGGCTGAACTTTATTTAGTGAATTATATAGATTATCTGCAACCTTAGGGAACAACTCTTCCTATGCGATGTAGTTTGCTATGTTCATTTGAATTTAATAAACTGATCAATGTACAATCATGGCTACATCTTGTGTGCAGGTAGCATTGCTTAGCAGGCTGCATCATAGGAATCTTGTTAATTTGGTTGGGTATTGTGTGGAAAAAGGTCAGCGCATTCTGATTTATGAGTACATGAGCAATGGGAGTTTGGCAAGACTCTTATATGGTACGAGGCGATAATTTCTCTATTTTTCTGAGGCTAATCACAGATTAATGTAACATGATGAAATGATTTGCATATTGGTTATACACAGAGTACATAGTGTGTCAGTGTCAATCCACAATGAAGGGACTATAAAAATTGTTTCATCATTTGGAAGGCCGTACATTCCCTAATTACTTTCATATCATGTCATATCAGGCGACAATAAACGGAGTTTGAGCTGGCAAGAAAGGCTGCAAATTGCTCACGATATCTCTAATGGGATTGAGTATCTGCATGAAGGGTATGCTAACAGTTGATAACTATTAAGGTCTGTATCTGCAAATAATGGGAATTAATGAAACCTATGGTTATGTTTCATGAGTGCAGGCTGTTCCATCTGTTATTCACAGGGACCTAAAGTCTGATAATATACTTTTGGACCATTCAATGAGGGCCAAGGTTAGACATGACGAGCTTTGTATTGATCATTGCAACTGCTCCATATGCACTTTTTAAGCATTATCATCGTGCTGCTTTCAGTAGTTTCAACTAAACCAATACTAGCCCATGATGAGTATTAGATACTTAGGCTGAAACTAATCTACTTTTACATTGTAATCCATCTTTTTTTTTTTTCTTGGTGGGTGCAGGTTGCAGACTTTGGTCTATCAAAGGAGGAAGTGTATGATGGAAGGAAGTCTGGCCTCAAAGGGAACCTATGGATATATGGATCCTGATTACATGTCCACAAATAAGTTAACAAAGAAGAGTGATGTGTATAGTTTTCGGCATAATACTTTTTGAACTGATAACAGCCATAAATCCGCAACAAGGTCTAATGGAGTACATTAATCTGGTAAGCGTTTTAACTTCATTGAAACTCTGAAACTCCATACAGATTTTTTTAAAAAAAAAAACTTTCATACTTATTCGATAAGCATTATTACTCAAAGCTAGCAGGCTGGTCACTTTATTGTATATTTGACTACCTGTTTTGCTTGCTCACAATTTACAGTTCCACTTTTGAGTCATGCACAACAGACCAATGCACTAGCTGAGACATCAGTCTCACATGAGCTATGTACTGGAGCACACGCACGAGCTATGCACACTACTATAGTTCATTTAGCGCTCTACTGCACTGTGAAGCATGATGTTAGATCACAATGTTGTTACTATCATATTGCTGTAAGATAAGATGCCTCATGAAACCAGTCTGCGAGCAAAAGTGTCATCGGTAGTGTTGTGTAGTGCTTATACTATGCATGACTCCTTTCAGGCAGCAATTGGAGGAGAGGGAAGGGTTGATTGGGACGAGATACTGGATAAGGACCTCCTAGTAGGGAACATCCCTGAAGAGGTCGGATGCTTGCTGATGTTGCCTACCGATGCGTTAACAAGAGTCCGAGGAAGCGTCCCTGGATATCAGAGGTCACGCAGGCCATCTCAAGGCTCAGGCAGCGCCATCTGACAAAAGCATGATGCTCTAACTCTGCCGAGGGTGAGACCAGGACCGTCCTTAGGAGGATAGAGTATCAGCATGTGGGCTTAGTGACCTCACCAGCATCAAAGAACTTACACCGATAAGGGCATCATGAACTTATGAGCTTGTTCTAGTATGTAGGTTGCTTTATAGAGTTAGATTTTAACTTGATAAAAGAAATGTATCAAAATGTAAAGAGGGTTGAACTTGGTTCGACCTTGTTGTAACTGTTTGATGAAAGCATCAGGTAGTTACTAGATCGTCAAAAGGTGTCTTGCCATGAGATGAGAGGTCTTGTTACCAGTTCTGTACTGACCTGAGGCGTGAAATCGCTGTAAAAAATCAACAGTAGTTGTAGCATTTGACAAGACAATCACATCCATGGATACATTACAATTTACAGTAAATCAACAAGAAAAAAATAGTTTATAAAACAACTGTAGATCATGCGTTTCAAAAGAAAACAAAAACCAAAAGAACGTGATGCTTTAAACCACTGAACAAATCTACTGTCAATTTCGTTACCATTCCATCAGTCTGCTGTTATTATTGGACTGTTCTTTTCATACATATACGTAGTACGTACTACCATGTTTTTCCCAACAATTTTCTGGACATCTGTCGCATTTATTCTGGTCCCAGTACATATGAGAATTGATTTCACACCTATCTGCAAGATAGAATTGATTTCACACCTAAAGACTGCAAGATAGACTGAGCACATCAAACTGCAGGATGGCTTTAATTTCACAGATGCAGACGCTGAATTTTAACCATGACTAGTACATTGCATGACTTTATTATGCTGAACATGCCAATGGCAACACAACAAAAATGATTGTGACCTTTAGCGTTCATCTGCCACAATGTTTAATTACGACATTAGAACTTTCTGCTGAATGTTTATTTGAATGAAACTTTTGAATGCATATCATGAGTGGAAGAGTCGGGCAGCCAAGAAACAGGCAGACATTGCATCCCAACTTCTTTCAAGCAACTCATGTCTAGGAACCTACCTAGAAAAGGTGAAGAAAAAGGGAAAAAAAATATTTACAGAGCAAGGCCATCATATCAGCATGGACCTCAGGTTCAGGCGCTCAATCACTCAAATCCAGTTGCAAACTGCAATCCTGTGAAGGATGGCTTTATTCGAGAACTGCAGAGCACAACACCTGCATGAAAACCACATCAAACAGCAACAGCCGAACAGGTGCTCACCTCCCTACTCCTGTGCTAACTCAAAACTGGCAAGAAGTGCCAAGCCTCTGCTTTGCCCTTTGCGCTGTGACACTGCACTTGCGGGAGCGGAATGTCTCAGGCAGGAGCTCCTGGAACTCTCTCAAGGAACAGGCCCCACGTCTCAGGTTTCATGTCAGCAAAGCTTGACGAAGCTCACACTTGCAGGGAGCATATCGTTTGCACTTCCCCAGTTACAAACTTGAGAGTCACTGTTGTTGCAGTTGCTCTTAGAAGTATTCACAGGATCCACAAACTTAGGACCAGCAGACAGTTGACGCTGGGTTTTTCTGTTAGATTGACACCCTTCAGTGAGGTCGACAGCTTCGAAATGTTAGCAAGCCACTTATTGACAGGCTTAGGGCAAGCTAACTTTCCAGCATCGCTTTCTACCTCAGCATCATCTTCCTCTTCCTCCTCTTCATCGGCTTCATCCAATTTGGACAGTTGGTTCCTGGTGTTTCTTGTCTTAAATTCAAACTGGTGGGCTGATGGTTCTTTAAGCATTTCATGATCTTCGTTGTCAAGTTCAAACTGAGTTAAATCCTCCTCACCAGAGTCATGTTCTGTGGAACTGTCTTCTTGCTCTGCTGCTAGCTTCCTTGCCTCCATGCAGACAAACTCTAGCTCACTTGGCTGATCTTCCATCCCAGTAAATTCCCTGCTCATCATCTCCCCAATCTCTGCAAGGCACAGACCAAATGCTGTGGCTTCTTTCAGAAATATGGTTGAGAGTATTAGTACTCTCAGGCATGCTTCACGGATCATAGGCAACTCCATCCCAGCATGTCAGCATCTTTCACTGGATCAAGATTTGCTATGTACTCGAGCTCATCCTCGGAGAATGGGACTGATGCCTGAGGCCAGTGGATCCATTCAAAATAAGGATCCTCAAACACTCAGGAAGGAGAGACCATGATCAATAGGAATAAGTTCAGTCTGATTCCCAAATTTTCCTGCTCCAGTTTGCTTCCTTACAAGAAGATTTCCAGCATGTCTATCAGTGTTGAAGATCCTGATGTCAAGAATACCAATCCTATGGACAGCAGAAACAGGAAAGCTTGAGGTGCCATGATCACTGGCATCATAATCATGAGGAATAAACTGCTGAAATGATGCAATCTTGCTAACAGCTTGAGTGCTACCATCAGCAATATTTTTATCACCACAGTTGGCGCCTTCATTCATATGAAACACAGGATGAGAAATCTTGACAAGTACCGTAGGAGGGACATTAGCAGAGTTATCATGGTCCAGAAGGTAGGCAGCTACCTCTCTGAAGCTAGTCTCACCAATTCGAACTGATCTTTTGAGGCCTGGCTGCCCAAGGGATTTCCCTATAAAACCTTTTGGGTTGTTGGGTGCGAAAGGCTCCTCATCATTTGGCTTCACAATTGCCACATTCTCACCTTTGCTGTTCTTGAAATAGTAGGCACCACCAAGCCCACTTTTGATAGGTACTGGATCCACACCTTTCCTGATTGCCCTAGCAACATCCTTCACGAGCTGCCTTGTTCGAGAACAGCGGCTCGGGCATACTAACAGTTCAATTGGACAACCCTTGTCTTTTTGCTGTTGGAGATCCTTGCCTCTAGGAGACAAGCATGGTGTGGAGGAACTTCGATGCATGAAAGTCTTGGTGAGAAGCAACGGGAATCATTTCTAATGGTGCTGAGATCATTTTTTCAGAACACGATCGCCTAATGTCAGCGAACTCTCATCAGTGGGAAAGTTTAGGGCCACCTGCAGCCTTCTTTTGACTGTATGTGCATTGTCACCACGATCCAATTGAATAGCCAGGACGCAACCAGTGTCAGTCTGGACAAAAACACGTTTCCATCCACCAACCTTGGTCTCGCTTCTGCTTTTGGTAGGGTAATCACTGCTAAGAGCTCGATCCAAGGCTGAGACTGCCATCTGGGTCTGCACCGGGCTCTCCAAGTTGCGAGGCATGGTCGAAACTGAGAGAGGAATTGAGGCCAATGTACTAGAGGAAGTCCCCAGAATCTGGCCTTTCTTGCTCCTCTCTTGTTTCCTTCTGCACCCGCCAAATTCAGCAGACGAGTGAGAGAGAGAGATGTCACAGCAGAGATCATCAGGCGACGACAGACATCTTGTACAACTTGCTAGACAGCATCATAAGGTGAAGACAGTCAGATAGCAGCAACCCTCCTACAGCAGGTAGCTGTTGCTTATGAGACTGGACAAGCTTGCTTCTTGATTGTTAGGTGCTGCAAGAACAGAAAGAATTAGAGGTTATCATCATAATCCAAAGCGAGAAGAAACTAACAACTAACAAGCATCAAAACAAGACAAGAATGATTCTCCCCATGACATATAATCCACTCTAGCACCATTCCTGTTCTACATGGACTGTAATAGAGAAGACAAGGAAGCTTCCTCGTGATACACTCAAGCAGTCATGCAATCAATAAACCCCAACACTTCACATGATTAAAGTAAGCATCCACATTTGTTTAGGAAAAGTTGACACACACAAGGAGTGGACTACCACTTGCCATACAATTGTTGACCATTAGGTGGTTTTTAAAATGTACATGTTGAAGCTATAATATGGAAAAAAGATGCATCTTCTGCAGTTGTATCATTTCAGATTCGAGCTGTCCCTTCACTCTTCCATCAAAAGCAGTATAGCAATTTGGTTAGCTTACCCCCGAACCTCTGTCAACTGATGAGATCCAGAGGCATGCCACTAAATTCCACACGGCAACCAAAACAAGAAACCTGGAAACCCCAAATCACAGCTCTTCCTGGTAGATGAATGGATCAGCCACCTCATCGCATCTCATCTCAGAAGGGATAGTCAAAACTGTAAGCAATTGTCAAAGGTGGTCCTTTTACTACAGGGACGAGCTAAATCTACACTAGGGTGGTAGCTCTGCACAGGCACAAACTCCGATCGACACAGATCCGCTTCCGGTAAAAGCAGATGAAGAAACAAACGCCTAATGGTATGGCGTCAAGAGGTAGAAGACTAGCACCAGAATGACTAAGCTTCCATTGATTCACCATGCTGTGCAATCGGGCATCTCTCCAAGTTGGGAGATTAGTGAATGAAGCAACATAAAAATTGTTTCGCAAGCTACTCGAAATGGAGAAGTGCTGCTAAACATAGTTATTTCCAGCTAAACATGCCACCCTTTGCTCTCCCGGCTATTCTATTAAAAAACGAAGCAAAAATGGCAAGAAAAAATACAGACTCGGAGGAATTGGTGAAATGAACACCAGCGGAAACGGACAACCCCAGGAAAGTCGAGGAGAAGGAGCCCCCACCGGTACCTGATCCAATGCGGAGCCCAGGAATTGGTGGATTGCGCCGTCCAAGTCGCAGATCTGGCACTGCTCCGCCACCGCCGCTGCCGCACTCCGAGAAGGCCAGTCCCTGCCCGACGGCCGGGCGCCGCGCCACCAACTTTCGGTTGCTGGCAGCACAGCCCCACCTCCGAGAACCTCCCGGCGCCCCCACTGGCCGCCTCTGCTCCCCAGCTCACTCACTCTTCTTCAATCGTTCCTGGGGTACTGCAGGGGGGATGCGCCTCAAGTAGGGGGTGAGGGATGGGTTAGAGAGAGGGGTTAAGGCAGGAGGGTTAACAAATAACCCATGGTTAGGGGAGTGAGGTGGGAGATTGGTCGAGGTAACGGCCTTTCTCCCTTTGCACTTTGCCACCATCGAAATTCCCTATAATTTCATTCAGGTCCCCATAGTGCTACAACATTTTCCATTCATGGAAATAAAGGGTTAAGATGATGTAACTATTTAAGGAGGAATGTTTCCCTATAACTACCTAAGGGCGCATTTGGTTGCCCTAACGTCGGCAAGGCTCCTCAATGCATGCTCGCGTTCTTTAGATCCATGTGCTCGGACGCAGACTTGACCCGACGCGTGTAGCCCGCAGCTTAATTGGCCCCCGGTGTTAGATTGCCGGATTGTGCGCAGTGACGCCAGAGCGCGTATGAGAAACAAGTATTATGCTTGGCGGCAAAGCCGGCTGAATCCCCATTGGCGGAGAGTAAAAGGAAAGAAGGTATGGAGCGGCGTCGCCATTGTCGGCCTGAAAGCCGGCGGTATACGTGCTCATGCTCCCGCTCAATGCTTTTGCTTTGCGCTCACTACTGCATTGGCTACATGTGGTGTTGTAGAGCTACGACTATCGTTGTCGCGTAATTGGAAGCCACACCGAGTTTATTACGCTGGTCGAATGGGCGATCATCGCCCCTTGCTCCGAGGAGGAAAAGAGAGAAGCCGACCAACCAACAAATTGAGGTTGCATGTAACGCGAGCCAAACAATTGAGGTTGGATGCATTGAGCCTCTCTCGTGGGCGCCTAGCTCCTAGATGCAAGCCTCGCTACCTAGAGATGAGAACCAAATGCGCTCATTTACCTATCTGGACTAGATATACGAAATGAAACTCTAGCCACCACTCGTCTCTCTCTGTCTTCTCTCGATCACACGTCCATGCCACACACTCCTTCTACCCCTCGCTTTCTTAGCATCCAGGCGGAGATGGGGGGAGTCGTGGTCCCGACAGAGGAGGGTGGCGCACCCGACGGCAAGAGGCCGCACCCCGGCAGCAAGGGTCACACCAAGCGGTGGTATGTAGGAGGTCGCAACCCTAAGCAGACCTGAATCCGGCAGCAGTGGCGTGCTCAAGGCCCATTTTCAGGGGGAGGCGCAATAGGCAGGATCCTTGGTGGAGGCACAAGTACATGCGGCCTCCGGTAATGTCGCAGGGCCCGCCCATCTTGAGGGGAGGCACGATAGATAGGATCCTTGGTGGAGGAGCGACACCGACGACGATGACCATCTAAAAAAAGATGATCAACGGAGATGAACACACCGACCGCCCGCGACAATGAAGATTAGTCGAGATCAAAAAGTGGCCTATTAATATTTCATAAAGTTAAGCATAGAATTTATAAGGTTTTTCATGAAAGGTAGGCTCAATGTACTAAGGGCATCTTCAAGGTTCCAAAACACACTCCCAATCTTGATATCTTAAAGATTAACAAAATCACTATCTAACAACTCCTTATCTCAAATCACAATCTTAGAACACTAGGAAAGGTCAATCCAATCGCGTGGAAATTTAGAGGTTGAAGGACATTTCTTGAGAGCGGAGTTTTTGAAATGATCGGAGAAACCCAACAAGTGAGATAGCTCCTAACTTACTAGCCATCTGAAAGACTCTTCGATTTTGTAATTGCTTTTTTAGAACTGTTGGAGATGGTACCATTTTTTTTTGGGTCATTTTTTAGAAATCGAACAAGTGCGCTCTAATTTACCATTTATTCTGGGTTCATTTAAAATTAGTCCCGAAGGGTGTTTAAGTAAAAAAAGCTAAACCCGGGTTTAATTCGGCTTTAAGCGAAGTTGTTTTGGTATGTTGGAGCTTTGCATAACCCAGGGAAAAAGAGGCACAATGACGACGTGTAAATGTCTTGTATTGTCAGTTGTTGTGATTTGTCTTTATTTTAGTGCACAGCGTGTCATGATCATCTGTCTATCTAAACATTACGTGTAAAAGATACGTATGGTTTCGCTAGAATGCACAACAACTCAGTCAGTTAGCTATGGCTGCAACTCATACATCTCTTCGCCGGCCGAACACGAAAGGATGCACATGTCATACTCGTGACACTGGGACAGCGAGAAGCTTCACATCCCTGCAGGCTGCAGCAGAGCTGCTCTATGGTGCTGCCCTTTTGGCTTGGATCAATCGATGATGTGTAGTGTGTAGTGTGTAGTGTAGCATGGTTTTGTTGTGTACTGATCGTGACAGGGCTAGCGGAGCTAATATCCATGCAGCTCCCAAGCAAAAACCAGGTTCCCTGCACACAGGAAGTCAGTAGTCGTCGTCAGGGGAAACCGGCGTACGTACTCTCGCCGGTGTCCCGGCGGCGTTTCAGCAATGCATTTGGTGCGCTCCACGTCAAGCGTGTGTCCAACCCATGCCGGTTTGTTGTGAAAAAAAAAAAACATGCCGGTTTCCTGATCAAATCAAGGGACAAGAAGAGATAAGGCTCATGATGTGGTCTGGGGGTGTTTTCTCCTGGTATACGTACGTTCACGGCACCGGCAGCAGCAACTTGCGAGTGCAAACGACGCGTGCGTGCAACGCTCCTGGTGTGACACACGTATACGTACCTTGTGAACTTTTTGTTGCAACAAGTTCGTGACAAAGTTAGCTAGCTTCTTTTCTGTTGGTTTGTTTCGTCTTTATGCTCCTTTTCTTGCCGTGAATCGCTGCATGCATGTTAGCTTTGGCTTTGTTTGTGATGTCCTTCTGATTCACTCAGGCATGAGCAATGACAATGTTGAGGATGTTTGTCTGCACTCATGGCAAATGGTAGCCAGCACACATTTTTTGAAAGATGATTGTTAGCTAAAGTTTAATAATAAATGTGTGGATCTTGCCTTCCGACAAGACATGCTTTATTTATTATTTATGTTTGAGAATGAGAACGTTGTATGTAATAAGAATGAGAATGCATTATTTGTTAATGCAAGCAAGAAAATAAAAAATTGATTCCTTCATCAAAATTATGGCACTGTTGTTAAGGCCATATTTCGAGGGGGAGAAAAGAACGCTTACGTAAAAGAATCAATCCTCCCCCACTACAATTTTTAGTTTTAGCAAGAAAGGAGCTAAGCGAAGTGCGGGAGTACTAGAATTGATTCACAAAGACATTTGTGGACCTTTACTAGTAACATCTGTGGATGGTTTTTTATTCCTTCATCACATTCACGGATGGCTACTCTCGTTATGGATACATCTATCCAATCAAAGAACATTCGGAAGCGTTAGATAAACTTAAGATATTCAAAGCTAAAGTTGAAAATCAAGATGATCGAAAGATCAAGGTAGTAAGATCAGATTATGAGGGAGTATTGTCGGCATACCCCTTATGGACAGATTTCTAGATCCTTTTGCAAGGTACCTTACGGAACCAAGCATAGCTGCACAGTCCTCCACGTCGGGGGAGCCTTAGTAGAATGGAGTAGCAGAAAGGCATAACCGTACCTTAATGGATATGCACTGCCGGTTAACTTGTGGATAGAGGTGTTAAAAACCGCTATTCACATAATTAACTGTGTGCCAAGCAAGTCAGTCATAAAAACACCATATGAGTTGAGAACGGTGCAGAGAACCCTTACTCCATTATATGTGGGTATGGGTATCCCGACAAAAGCGAAAAGTATTTAACCCAAACTTAGAAAAGCTAGATCTCAAGACAGTGAGCTGCCATTTCATTGGCTATCAAAGAAATCAAAGGGATATCATTTTTTATCCAAACAGATACACCGAGTTTATAGAGTCGAATGCTAGTTTTTCCTAGAGCAATAGATGATCAGGGGGAGCATGGTAGCGCGTGAAATTAACCTTAAGGAGAAGTAGACATTCGTGCCTACTCCGATGGTGCAAGAACCTATTTTACGCTACCTGTTGTTGCTGAATCCACATCATGAGACACCGTGGTTGCGACACCTATTATTTGTTCGCCTATTGGCAATAGCGACCAATAATTCGAAACGTACTTCAGGAGCCGAGTGAAGCTGTTGTCGCGCAATAACGACAGTAGCCTCAAAATGAACAGACCTAAGTGGACAAATTGCTAGGTACAAAGCCTTACGGCGGAACCTTAAAGAGCTAGAAAGTCCTCAATTTCAGATGACTACATCGTCTATGAATACGAAGAAGTTCAGATAGAGGGTGATCCCACTTCATTTGAAGAAGACATCAGAAGCGCCACTGATGGAATATCGACGTCGCCATGGAAGTGACCATCGCTGACGGTCGTAACCTAATCTCTCTATCATTATGTTTTCTAGTAGGCGTTGTATAGAAACTTCACTGTTATTATTCATATACTTGTTCCCAAATCCGATTTACTGCTAGAAGATCCACTCTATTTTCTGTCAATAAGAAGGAAACATTTGTTAATGTTGACACCAAAGTATATACTTTCAGAGCATGGCCTTCAACGTTTGTATAACCTTTACTATAACCCATTATGATTTCAGACTTGTAGTTATATTAAGAGTCTAATTCAACTTGTATGTGTAGATCAAGAAGATAAACATATGCATTGAGAGTTTTCTCGACATGCACGAGAAAATCTTTTTCTTAAGGATGTGTAGAGTGTAGGTATACGATGCCGTCAGCTAGCCGGCTTTTGGTCTCCAACGTGTGTAGCTGTTTCAACTCGTATTCACTCGTCACTGTGCCAGCTGGTCCTCACCTCTATACATAGTGCGCAATGCGACGGGGGCCCACTAACCATTAGGGTTAGACGCCCCCCATCAGGGCGTGATCAAGGGGATTGGGCCAGCCGTTGGGTTGGGCTCCTTTGAGATCAATCCTAACACTTATTCCTTGCAACAAATAAATTAATTAGTGTTACCGCCTATGCATTGCAAAAGAGAGGGGTTTCACTTGTAGTGACGCGCGCCCTATAGCTCACCTCCGCCGCGCGGCCGTGCTGCCGTTGCGCGCTCGAGTCGATCAATATTGGCAAATAAAAAGAAGGACGCAAAAACACACGGGAGAAAACGACGTGCCACATACATGTCCGAGGTCGAGTTGCGCCGGCGATCCATGGACGGCGACGTGCACGGACGCGGCAACGGTGTCGTAAGGAGTTAGCATTGGAAGAACCTCCGGCTGGCCGGCCGGACGAGTCTCCGATCCGTCGCTTTACTTTATTTTCCAGCTCAGACTGACAACGATCGGTCCATCGGTTTCGTGCCAATTGCCATCCTTTTCTTTGCTCTACCAATGACGTACGTACCAAGTGATGATTGGTACGTACTCCTATATACGCTTCCATCTAGAGCCAGGGACGTACGCTAGCTACGCGCACAGACAAAAGTACACTAGTTACAATTAACATGGACTTTATTCTTACTGATTGTGTGTGTAATCGATAGGTGTGGTCCAGTGCAATCGGAGGGCCGTGTGAACATGACTTAAAAGTTTACTCTTTTCCTTTCGAGAATATTATAAATAATTATTTTGAAACAATAATTTACACTCATTACATGGAGTTATACAATTGTAAATCAACTTGTTAAAAAATTTAAGGTCAAAAGAAATTGTATGACACTCTACAAGTGATTACTCCCTCTGTCCCGGAGTGCTTCCCTCGAAAATCGCATCTGTGCAGAGACAATGGGACGGATGGAGTATATATCAATCCTAGACTTGCTCACTACCCCATGTGTATATGGGGAAAACATCGTAAAACCATTTGCACCAATTGCTATGACGATACCACAGGACCAAAACAAGTGAACTAAGTTTCTAGAGGATAGCCATGTACATAGACGATGGATGACTAAAGATACCACCTGCAAAGTAGAGTAGAATAAGAATTTTTTTTATTTTATTTTCGCATATATAAACAAAGTGACCACCAAGTAGTTGTCGCCCGCCGGCAGAATGTTCTAGATCGACCCTCTGATGCTAATATACGTTAAAAGTCGTAAGCGTGCATAACTGCAACGATAATCGCCATGTGTGAATTGATTAGTTTTATTTCCATTCCGATCCATCCCTAGTACTGTACGTCTCAGCCCACGAGGTTTCAACACCTTTCTGAACATTGTTTCCAACGTGGTGACGATGATGCGAGGGAGACTGCAGCAGATTTCTCAAACTCTGTGGGTGTTTGATGAAATCCTATGGGCTCTCCCTCCGTTAGAGACCCCTAGTTTAGGCTCATAAATATATATTATTTTTATATTATTAGGAGCCGTAGCGTGCGTCAGCTTCGTCTCAGGAACAAGAAGGACCATCAGCCGTTTAATTTCTCTGTCTATGCACTTGAACAGGCCGTTGAGATGCAATCATGGTTGCACTTTGCTGTCGTGGCGGTTGAGGCGATTAACCGCTAGCTGATGGGGACTATGCTGGCTGCTGCCTGGTTGAGGTGTCACCGGTCGTTGGCACAATTATCCACTCCACGTCAACGAAAAGGTGCACGCCATGCATCTTTGGGTTTGGGTTGCAAGTTGCAACATTGTCCGGCCACTTGTTCGCATCATCAGCCGAGCTGTGTCCGCGTAAACACCAACGACGCCCCCCCACCCACCCCCCCACCCCAAAAAAAAAATGCGTGACCGCAAAACAAATATCCACGGGGATGACGGCCCCACCAGTATTTCATTAAGAGGGATGACCTCTCACGCAGATCAACCCCAAATCCAGTCATATGCAATGACATCACATCTCTTTGAACGGGAGAGCCCACCTCTACTTTGAAACATCGGACCGATGAGGTTTTTTTAACCCTAAACCCCTTAAATTCACTAGCAAATATGAGTGGGCTGGGGATCGAACCCAGCGCCGCCCAAAAAAAAAAAACCCCAGGGGTGTCTCGAGAGAGAGCTAGACCAACTGGGCTACCTTCCGTTGACACGGCGTGACTGCACAACAGTAAATTAAAGTGTAGCCCTAAAGAGGGAAAAAACACAGTAAAAGCGCGGTGGATAGATGCATGTCATCGTATCTGCTTATTATGCGCTAAACTAAAATTTGGTGGGATGAGAAATATTCAGCAGTAAGCTAAACTAAAAATTTAAGGTGTTCACAACAGCGCAACATGGGGCTTAATCATTCGGAACTAGTAGTGCGGTAACAACAGCAATGCGGTAACAATTATTCAGAACTAGTAGTCAAAATTTGAGCTGTTGACAGAAAAATGTAGTCAAAATGATTCAAAATTTGTGGTATAGACAAATAAATAAATAAATAGGCACAAGTTTGTTTTTTTGAGGAACATAAATAGGCAGAAGTTATCTAGAAAGAAAGCCAGGCTGACCAAACCGACTACTGCAATGTTGACTGGCCCAGCCCAAGCCCATCTGACACTTGCTCGAGATTGGCCCATGCTCAGTTTTTATTTCTTGCATTCAACACTATGGAGGTCTTTTATCACTAGTGACCAAGACCAACGGCTAGTGTCAGCACTCGGCATGGCCCAATGCTTACATGGTTTCAAATCCCACGTTTAATTTTTAGCCTAACGTAAATCGTAACTAAACTAAAATATAAAAAGATATTCAAGTCCACATGGTTTTTTTTTTTCAGGGTCATGCATTGCATGTATATCATTAAGAAGAAGCATCTGAATGGTTTTAGGCCATGGTTTTGTATTGACACATGCTTGGTCTATGACCGAAAGGACAGTATGCTTGTACATATTTGGGACTTTAGGTATCACATAAATATTGATAATTTTTATATTTATTATTTAAACTTAAAATTGGTAGAGTTCTTTTGGAACACGAGATATATTTTATACTTATTCGATCTGAAAGCTACTACTACAAGCCATGAAATCGCCAACAGCTACTTCTCACAACTATGTGTGGCAACACATATACCCTAAATCCTAATTATAAACTCTAACCTTAACTCTGAACCCTAAACATTAAACCATAAACATAACTCTAAACCTTAAACACTAGACCCTCAATGCTAAACCATAAACTCCAAAGCCTAAAGCCTAAATCTAGACCCTAAATCATAAACACTAAACACTAACGACGGAGTGGGACCCTGCTGTCATAGAGACAAGAATGATATATGTGCTACAACACATAGGCCCTGTTTGGATGCAAGGGTTAGAGTTAGATTAGGTTATTTTTTACCCAAATAACCCAAAAGTATCCAAACACATGGGTTAGATTGGGTTATTTTGGCTCTAACCCACCAAAAATAAGTAACCCCTCAAGGGGGTGATATTTGGGTTACTTTGGTAGAGCCCACCAATCCAAAGGCACACTAACTTGGAAAAGTGATTGGAAAAGTGCTTCTAACCCTGTCATCCAAACTGTCCATGGGTTAGAGTTACTTGAGGGTTAGAGTTAGAGTTAGAAAGTAACTCTAACTCTAACTAAGTTAGAGGATCCAAACACGCCCATAGTTGTGGGAATGATTTTACGATGAAATCACCCAAACACTCGTGAGCGATTGGCTCAGAAAAGTAACTTTGCTCTTATGATTGGCTTTTTTTCTCATCCCCCTCACTGCACGTTAAATACGTCATCTGATTACAAGTCACACTGCAGAAGCTAGGATATATTAATATATTCCTTTAAACAAAAGGTCACCATGTCACATCGACTAGTCTACTAGTACAGCGACTGCTTTTTACACCGCTGCTATCATGCTGGGCACCCCGCTTCTTTTATTTTTCTTTCTTTTTTTTTTTGAGTAAAATGCACCGGGGTCCTCAAACTATTGGCCTCCTCTCATCTAGGTACTTTCGAACTATCAAAAGCGACTATCCGAGTCGCGAACTATTGTCGATACACACCAAAGGTCTAAAACCCGCCACGTCAGCACAATTTTTCAAAGAAGACCCTATCTATTTTCTCTTTTTCACAACTAGCTCCTTTCTCGCCTCCGGTGCTCCCGCGCTCCTCCTCCGCATGGCTTGGTGTCAGCGACATGGATCAAGCAGAGCCATCAGCCCGGCGATAGCAGCGCACAAGACAAGCAAGCACCGGCCCATGGGCCAGGGCGAGCCGTCGTACTCGCGAGGCCTAACCCGAGGACCCATGGCGGGAGTGGGAGTAAGCGTCAAGTCAAAGACGGAGGGAGGCGAAGCACGTATAAATAGAAGAGGTTAAGGAAGAGAGGATTATGAAATGAATTACACAATTGTATCCAATTCCTCTGCTACTTCCTCTGTTTCCCCTCGCACGTAATTCGAACATTCTTTGGAGAATCTACGATATCTATCTAGTTCTTCTTCCTCTGCTGCGACGCGTCTTGCTTATCAGCTTCTTGCCGATCCGTCGGTCGCGGATTTGGTGCTGGCTAGTCCGTCACTAAATTCCCCACGCCCGCCACCACCGCCACCACTACCACCACACCACCACTTCACCCGTTTTGCACGATCGCCGTCGCCATGAGTCTTGGCGAAGCAACTCATGGATGAGATCGGCTCTTCCGCGGCAGCGCGGCGGATCGGCGGCCGCTTCACCGAGGCCGACCGCCAAGTTGGAAAGCGCTTCAAGCGGCCGCCTGGTGGAGGAGCGTTCGCGGAGGCGGACAAGGCGTCGACAAAAGCGCCTCGCCGAGCTCGACACCTCCCCTCACCAGCGCATCGCGGCGGGGATGCGAGAGTGCAGAGCGTCACATCGACGAGCGCCTCGCGAGGCGTGGACAAGGCGTTCACCAAGCGCCTCGGCGCCGGCGATTTCTTCTCCGCACGCGCCGACGGACGTCGACCTCAACCTCGGCGTCGCATCACCGACTCGAGCCGTCGGACAAGTTGATATCCGACTCCGACTTAAGATCCACGACGCCATCGCCGACAAGCTCTTCAAAGGCGCATCGGATCCCCGGAGGTTGGCGCCAGAATCGGAGGGCGCGTCGGTGACCTCAAGGTGAAGGTGGACAAACTTACAAAATATTGGGATCGATCGCTCCTCGAAGCGCTAGGCGGATCGGGGCGTGATCTCCCACCACCTTCGGCCGGTAGAGCAAGCCGCCGCGTACTGTCTGCGGATCCCACGGCTTTCGGCCCAAGCGGGCACCACGTCGTTATGACTACGGGGGAGGATGGATTTGGGCATGTCTATGCCCAAGTCCATTCCCGGCAGAATGGTACGCATGCCAATCCCACCTATGATCCTTCTACGTTCTATGGTGATACGTATGATGCTCATGCTCGTTTCCCATCGATGATCGATTCCCTTGGCAAACTACCTAAGCGAAATTTCCCTATCTATGAGGGTGAAACCACTAGGTTGTGGGTAAGCCCAAGCGAGGATTACTTTGATCGTACCCGCGTTCTGTTAAGCATTGGGTTCGCATTGCTCGCATGAATTTTTCGGGGACCCGGTGCCCGTGGCTCGAATCCATTCCCGAACACGATAGGATCCCCCCGGCACGATTTACGCACCGGACTCCACAATCGCTTCGGTAGGGATCACCGTGATAAGCCGGTAAGGCAATTCTTCCATATTAGCCAAACCACTCTTTGTGGTGACTATGTTGGCGATATTCATCTCTATTTGACCGGCTTAAAGCCTATAATCGACCCGGATATGCACTTAGCCGTCCTTTCGCTTTCTCGATGGGTTACGGCATGACATCGGGATGATTGTTGCTTTGCATTGTCCATCCACACTCGATACTGGCGTATTCGTTGGCCTTAATGCAGGAGGAGATGGCGCCCATTCGGTCAAAGGGTCGATGGCGATGAAGTCGACCTACAAGCCTTTCCGAAAGCCGGTTTTCCACCACCAAGAGTGCTGGCCAAGACAAGCCCCAAGTTGAGCCTAAAAGTTTGTACAAGAAGGCGATGACAAGCTCAAGGCTCTTCGGCGATCGCTTGGGGCTCGTGGACTTTGTGATGTGTGTGCGAGAGAAATGGTTCGGGGGCCACAAATGTCTTGCCACAATTCCCCCCTTCAAGCTATGCAAGAGATTACGGACATTTTTCACGCTACGATCCTCACGAAGACCACGAAGACACTTGAACAAGTTATGATGGCTTTGTCTCATGATGCAAGGGTGGGTGCCGGCCACAAGACTATTCGTTTCCATGGTCCGGTTCATGACATACCGGTGGCGGTATTGCTAGATTGAGGCGGTTCTTCTTCATTCTTGTCATTTGCAATAGTAGATAAGTTTCCTCAACTACCCGGGGAATCTATTCGAGCTGCGGTTAAGGTTGCCAATGGTCGGCTCATCCTTTGTACTCTTGCTATACTGACAATGTGAATTTTCTTTGGCGGCCATCCTTTCACTCATGATCGAAGATTCTTCCTGCGGATTCTTATGACCGATTTTGGGCATGGATTGGTTGGAGTTGTACAACCCTATGGTGGTTCATTGGAGTGCTAAGTGGATTTCTCTTCGGTTAATGGAGACAATTTCTTTGTTGCAAGGTATCGCCGATTCCTCATCGATATGGTATTTCGGTTGTATCGTGCAAATGCAATCTCCGTCGATTTAGCGAAAAAAACTACGATGATATTCGGCCGGTGTGGAATCTTTCCCTCTTTGTTTTTGCAATTCCCAATTCACTGCCGCCTACGAGAATTTTGTGATCACACAATACCTTTAGTGCACGGTGCTACTCCGGTCAACATCGAGGGGCTTATAGGTATCACCCAAAGTTGAAAGATGAGATTGAAGCCCAAGTGCAAGAAATGCTTAACAGGGTCTTATTCAACCACGGTTCTTCGGATTTTCATCTCTGTGTTCTTTGGTGAGAAAAAAGGATGGTACGGCGCTTTTTGTGTTGACTATAGGCTTTGAATGCTTTAACCATCAAATCGTCTACCCTATTCGGTTTTTTTGATCGGTTAGTGGATGAAGCTGGGAAAGGCTTCTTGGTTTTCCATCTTGGATCTTTACTGCGGGTATCATCGGATCGGGGCTCAAAGGGGAGAAGAGTTTAAAAGCGCTTTCTCTACCCATCTTTGGCCATTATGAATTCACTTGTTGTTCCATTTGGATCGTGTGTGGTGCACCGGCAACTTTTCAAGGGGCCATGAATGTCACACTGACTCCAGCAGCGAGGAAGTTTGCTATTGTATTCTTTGATGATATTTTAGTCTCTGACAACTCCTATCTTTGAACATCTCTCACATCTACCAAGTATTATCTTTATTGGCCAAAGATCGGTGGGTGGTGAAGCTCAAGAAGTGCCATTTTGCCAAACAACAGATCCACTATTTGGGGCATATCATTAGTGGTCAAGGGGGGTGCATCGCGATCGACAAAGTAGGCTGGCGTCAACGGTTGGCCTATACTGTTAACACCAAAAGAGCCGAGAGGGTTTTTGGGATTAGCGGGTTACTACAGAAATTTGTGAGGAATTTTGCAATCATTGCTAAACCACCTTGTGACACTACTCAAGAAACATACCTTTGTTTATGCGGGTCGAGTTACATCAACTTGCTTTTGATACATTGAAGAGAGCTCTTTGTTCGCTCTGTTCGGGTATTCGATTTCACTAAAGTGTTTGCCATTGAGGCCGATGCTAGTCGGGGCGGTGTGGGGCTGTGTTGCTTCAAGGGGGCATCCTTTAGCTTATGTCGGTAAACCCTTGGGAGTTAAAAATCGGGGATTATCCACCTATGAGAAGGAGTACCTTGCTATACTAATAGCCATAGATCGGTGGAGATCTTATCTTGGTTAATTTGAGTTCATCATTTATCTTGATCAGCAGGCATTAATCCACCTCAATGATCAGAGGCTCCATACAATGTGGCAGAAGAAAGTTTTCACCAAGCTTCTTGGGCTCCAATACAAGATAGTCTATAAGAAAGGTTGTGAGAACAATGCAGCTGATTCTCTTTCCAGGAGAGTACATACAGATGGAATGTCGGGGCTATTTACGTGGTCGTTTTCGATTGGTGTTCGAGATATAGTATCGGGCTACCAACAAGATCCTCAAGCTATACGGCTATTATCACGGTTGGTCTGGCACTACTTCTCAAGGAGCTTTCTCTTTGGATAAAGGGCTCATTCATTATAAAGGGAAAGTGTGGCTAGGCAACAATACTCCACTTCAGTTGAAGATCATCCAGAATCTGCATAGTTCTCCAGTCGGTGGACACTCTGGTATACCTGCAACTCTTAGCGTATACGGTCCTTGTTTGCTTGGCACGGGCTTGGCAGTGGCGAATTCATCCATAGTTGTCAACTTTGTCAACAAGCCAAGCTTTGAGCAGTGAAATACCGGGGCTCTTGCAACCATTAGAGGTTCCATCTCATGCACGGCAATTAGTTTCTCTTGACTTTGTGGAGGGTCTTCCATCTTACGGTGGTTATAAGCGCATATTGGTTGTGGTTGACATGTTTTCCAAATACTGGTCACTTCATAGGCCTCGGGCATCCATTCACTTTGCCCCTTCTTGCATTTGCTAAGGTGTTCATGAGACAGATTCACGGGCTCCATGGGTTACCGGTGACCCTCATTTCCTCGGCGAGACGGGATTTTCACTTGCAACTTTTGGGGGAGTTGTTTTTGAACATACGAGGAGTCGATCTTCGTCGCATGATTACATCTTATCATCCAATCGGATGGTCAAAGCGAGAGGGTGAACCAATGCATGGAGCAAATATTTACGTTGCTTTGCTAATGCGGCTCCTTCAAAATGGTATGAGTACTTACACCTTCGAGGTTACGGTATAATACAAGGCGGCATTCTTCCATCAATTGTTCTCCATTCCAAGCTGTAAAGTGCAATCAAGCTCTAAGTGGGTTTTGGCGTTGATGACCACCGAATTAGGGGACTAATGAGATTTCACGAAGATGACATGCGAGGGGAGTAAAATATGGAGTTGGTGAAACGAGGTCCAAAGGTACCAAATAAGCTAGATGATGGTGTTTAGGATCAAGGCATTTAAATCATTTTATATTTTGAATCTTGAGTTTAGGAAATGCCGTACTATTAAGAGGGATCATAGGATTCTCGGGTATCCGTGGACCAAGTGCTCTAAACATCAAATCCGGACACCACACACAACTCCAAGCGACGACGACCCGACAAATCACCGTGTTTCACACTTATTTGTCGGGCGCCGGCGGATCTTGCGGCGCAATGGTGCGGCGATGCGGCGCCCTCTGCGGCGATGCAGCGTGTCGATCGCGGCGATGCCACACTTAATCGTACCCGTTGGGTCCGTGGGGGTATAAATACCCATTCTACCCCTCCCCAGCGGTCACCCGGCTCACTTTCTTCTTCCTCCCGACCCGGGCGGCCGAGGAGACCATCTTTTGCTCTCTCTCTCACCTCCATTGAAGCACCTTGAGCTCCCCACTCAATCTCTCACTTCCCTTTTGGGATTCTTGAGGGGAACATTTTGCAAACTTCGATTGGAGACCCGGATCTCACGACTTCCCCACTCAAAAGAGCATTTGGTTCACGTTTGGTAGGAACCCTAGGGGTTCTTTACTCTTGGAGCTTGCTCCTAGGCGGCTAGGCGTCGCCCTTGAGCTTACCCCCCCGTGTGGCAGCCTTGGGAGGTTTGTAACCTCGATCTGACAATACATTACCCCACATCTCTAGGGTTAACTCCTAGACTTGTGAGCGAGGGAAAAAGCAAGCCGGTGGGCAAGCTAAGCCTTGTGTGGCAACCTCAACAACGTGGGCGTAGCCCGGCTTTGTGTGGCGCGGTGAACCACGGGGTTAAATCCTTGTGTCACCTTGTCCCTTTACTTTTTGTTGCATATTTGTCTTGTGAGAAAGGGCTTCGACCCGATCTACTTTGTGACAAGGTTTTACGCGGATATAGCTTGTGTTACGTGAGATACTTGTGTGCGGGAACCTAGGAGAATCATCTTCAAGCAAGTGCAAGCTCCTGTTCCACCTCGAGGTCACCTCTGTGAAGTGACCAGCGGCGGTGCCGCCCATAGACCTTGGCGGTCTGCCGCGCCCATTTTGAGAGAGAAGTTCCTTTTCGGTTTTCTCTCTCTGTCACTTTGCGGCGTTGTCGCTCCCTACTCGCGGCGGTGCCGCGCTGTAGTGTACCGGCGGTGTGCTTAAGTTTTAACAGTCGATTATCGGGGTTAAGCCTATTCACCCCCCTCTAGGCTTCCATCGGATCCTACACAAGCACTCTATGGTCGATCTCCTCGTCAGCTTGGTATTGATCCAGAAGCTACTTGTTCGGTGGATTCTCTCGCTGACTGGCTTAAACACAAAGCTGTTATGCAATCTCGATCCAAAGAAGGCTTGCTTTCGGGCCAAGACAAGGATGAAGAACCAAGACAAGAATCGCACTTGAATGGCGTTCCTTTGCCATTGGCACTGGGTTTATCTCAAGCTACAACCTTATGTGCAAAGTTCGGTGGCACCGAGGCGAATCGGAAAGGCTGGCTTGCGGTTCTTTGGTCCTTATCGGATTGTGGAGAAGATTGGTTCGGCCGCTTATAAGTTGGAGCTTCCACCATCTTCAGCTATCCACCCGTTTTCCATGTGTCCACTGACTTAAGATTCTTTGTTCGGTTACTCATCTTTGTTCGGGCTTTGCCAACTTCTCTTGACATTATGCGAGATTCTGTCAAAGTGCTTCGGCGCCAGCGTCGCCAAAGGAGGTGCCCGATGTTAAACTGCGGGGTCTCATTGGTGGTCGGCATGTCTCCGCCATGGCCACCGGGAGGATTTGGAGAGCCTTCGTCGGCGCTTTCCTTGAGCACACCGGGGGCAAGCGACTCCCTTATCAAGGGGGGATGTCGACATGGATCAAGCAGCCATCGTACGGCGATAGCTTGCAAGACAAGACAAGCAAGCACCGGCCCATGGGCCAGGACGAGCCGTCGTACTTTCGCGAGGCCTAACCCGAGGACCCATGGCCCGGGTGGGAGTAAGCGTCAAGTCAAGACGGAGCGGGGAGCCGACACGTATAAATAGAAGAGGTTAAGGAAGAGAGAGGATTATGAAATGAATTACAGCAATTGTATCCAATTCCTCACGCTACTTCCTCTGTTTCCCCTGCGTAATTCGAACATTCTTTGGAGAATCTACGATATCTATCTAGTTCTTCTTCCTCGCTGCGTCGTGCTTACACTTGGTTGGACACGGCCCGTGATCGCGTGTCGGCCCGCGGCGGCGGCGACCTCGGGTTGCCATCTCACCGCCTCCGTGAGCCGTCTCACGAGAGGCTGAAATCACCATGCGCACCAACGCAAACGCGAGCCATTTGCTCTCCACGGGACTTGGTGTCGGCTTGACGCGCGCCTCTCCCCGGTCACTGCAGGCACATTTTAACCGAAAAACAAACCGAACCGAACCGAAACCTAAAAATTAGTCGGTTTTGGTTTTTCGGTTCGGCCGGTTTGGGTTTGGGAACCGGTTTTCGGCCGGCCGGTTTTGGTACAACCGGGCGAACACCAAAAATAAACCGAACAGCGAGCGTAGCGATTCCGCCTATCTAGTAACTAGGATGTGAGTTCGGGCTTCGGCCAAAGTGCCCCGGCCCACACAACTAGGATGTGAGCAAAGCTCCCCGTGCCCAAGTCCCTCGACTCCTCGTCCTCCCGCATCCATCGAGCCCCCCGTCGCCCCGACCAGTTCCTAACCCCGGCCTGGGCGGCGGGTAGCCGGTCCCGCCCGGCCTCAGTAACCCCGGGGCGGCGATCCTACGCGCCGGCTCCCTCTCCTCTCACTTTCCCTCGTAACCCTCTGGCGAGCGGCGGGCCGCGTAACGGCGGTGGTGGCGGGCGGCGGCGGCGCTGGCCGTAGGCGGTGGTGGCTGCCGTAGGCTGGCAACGGCGCGAAGCGGCGGGCTGGCGACTTGGGCGACGCGGCCCGGCGGCGCTAAGGAAGCGTCGGCGGCGGAAGCGCAAGGCAGTGGCGACCAGCGGCGGCGGCGTGATGGCGGCGGGAGAGAGCGCTTGGCGTTTTTCTTCTTCATCGGTTTTTCGGTTTTAAAACCGAAAACCGAAAAAAACCGAACCGATTTTGTCGGTTCCTACTATTTTGATAAACCCGTCGGTTTTGAATTTCGAGAACCGAAATTGTATAAACCGAACCGAACCGAACCGAATTTTCGGTTTAAACGAAACGCCTGGTGACTCCACGGATTTTAAAACGCAGAGCCGGCGCAACACGAGACTAGCTCCACTAATACATGCATGCATGCAACAAACGCACACACGTATCAATTCAAGATTAGTTCCAACGGCCTGCATGTTGGCAAGAATGGTAGCCCCGTTCCACTCGTAGCAAGTCCTTTGCAACAAACAAAGAACGGGTTTTAGTCATTTTGCAACAACAACAACAGGTTTTGGAGCTACTTGCGAGAAAGAGAAAATAGATAGGGGTTTCCTTTGAAAATTTGCCGACGTGGCGGGTTTTAGACCTTTGGTGTGCATCGACAATAGTTGGGGGCGTAGATAGTCGTTTTGATAGTTAGTCTTACGGATGGGAGGAGGTCAATAGTTTGAGGGACCGCGAGGTGCATTTTACTCTTCTTTTTTTTTTTTTTTAGAAAAGGGCAGCCTTTTGCAAGACACTCAGAACCCCTTGCGGAACCACTCGGGCCTTTGCTGTTTGGTGCAAATGTAGAGAACTAGTAATTTTTGTGGCGCCTATCTTACGCGTGATAATTTTACATGATAGTTTATGACTATTTGATAAATGGAATAATTGATATACTTATGACAAAGGATATATAAGACATAATATTACGATGGTGCACATTACACTGATATATAATAGGTTTACATAAACACATGTTACACGAGACATTTGTTATCAATAAGCCAACACTTTAGTTCTTCACTTCTTCATAAGGTAGCATGTGGACAAAAAATTTGAATGGTAGACACGGGGAGACATTTGTTGGGCATGCCTAGCCCTGTACAACTTTGTCAAGGGAGGCAGATCACATCAAATTACGGACCATGCTGACTCCATAACATCCCCGAGCATATGCTTCCTATTTGGAATGACAGAGAACATGATGACGCCACTTTGCAAATGGACCAAAAATATACAACATGACCTAATAGATGTCTAAAATCTCAAATATTTCTTTGCAGCTTTTGGTTTGTTGAAGGTTCCTCTTCATCACCCATTCTACTCCAAGGAATCACCCATGCCGTGCCAATAGTGCTGCGAAACAAAAAGCAATATAAAACACCATAAAAATTTTGCAAACCTCTAAGCAAATGGTAAGTACTCCCTCCATCCCAAATTATAAGTCACTTTGGAATGCATTGCATTCCAAAGTGACTTATAATTTGGAATGGAGGGAGTATTTAATAGTCCTTGCCAATATCGGGAAGGTAAATAGAAAATACAAGGGAACAACAAAATGTAAGACCCGGGAAAACTTGAATATTAATATACTCGAAGCGAGAGCTATATCGGGAACATGCAAGATAAAAGCAGATTTGCGAATATGACAACTTCATATAGATAGTAGATAACTTTTCACCATGAGATATAAGCGTAGGGATGAAAACTAAATTTCAGAATATGTCATGGACATTGAAGTAAAACATATTTTAGTAGGTACACGGAAGCTTACCGAGTAAAAGCTAACACGTATTTGAAAAGTACCATGTGTAGAGCATCTTACCGATGTGCAATATGACCAACATGGCGGCGTTGATGTGGCAAAAGGCCCTCTGAATTTCCTAACGAGCATCTTGTTGTTCCAAGATGAAAAAGCAGCGAAAAATGGACTATAAAGTAGAACACTGAAGTAGGCATCAATGCATAAGGAAGTCACAAAAGCGAATCCCATTTTTCATTGGAAACCAAAAAAGGGATGTGTACAGTTTTTTACGACATTTCTAAAGGGTGTGCACTCTTTTATGTGCATTCTCAGATTATTACGTTCAAAAAATTACATAGTTCATCATATATTGAGAAAGTTCTTTCACATACTTGGCTATCCATTTGCTTCTTTAGTAATAATCGGATGATCGGATTTGTAACTAACAACAAAAAAAGGAGTGGCATGAACATGATTCAAGTTTTTCGAACTTCTCAAACACAAGGCTTCATAAATTATCATGTAAATAGCATTTACCAAAGGGGTTTATTTACTACTCCGTCTATTCCAAATTATATACAGTTGAGGATTCTCAATATCTTTTGTGTTTCCTAATATTTTTGTATAAAAGGCGAAAACAAGCAAATGTTGCGGCATGGACAACAAGGTTATTGGTCCATGTACACCATAAATCGAAGAGGTTACGGTTTGTGCTCCGTAGGTTATTGAAGTAAATGGTTTCTTGGGAAGTAGCGAGACTTCACTTGGTTCGGGGAGTTAAATTCGAGGGAGCGGGATGTATACGATCATTTAGGATCCGTTGGACCTAAGATGGTCGGTCGAGCATGTGGCAAAGAGGAGCCATGTATCTTTTTCGAGTTGTATATTTTCCCGAAGCAACATATAGGAACTGCATTGTCGAATTCCATGCCCCTGCACCATCATGCCAACCTACAGAAATTCATTTAGTGAGGAATGTCATCTTGATAAACCTCTTTTACACATGGAAATACTTTTTTGGCCAGCCTATGGGGAAACACGTTTTTCTTTTCAGGAAAAGCTGGTGAGTATTAACTCTTTTCGGTTCAATAGAAAAATTCGAGAGATGAAGTGCCCTTTTCGCATCAGCCAAATATCTTTGAAGGGACACGAGAGGGATGACGATGCCATTGCTTGGGTGGCCCCAAGGAAGGAGAGGTGTTGGTGGTATATTGTGATTTTACAAACACATATGACAAAAGAAAAGAAAGATCGAACTGCAGGAACTGTTAAAATGCTTGACTCGGTTGAGTCATTACGAAAACCCAGGGAACATAGAAAGTTGCACAATTGCGGCGCTACCTCAAACAAGCACGACCCGCACATATGTCATAGCCTCTCGGAGATAATAGATTCATAGACAACAAATTCGGAGATCTCGGCTCTTGGTTTGTAGCATAATTTTTCGTATGCATGTTTATTCTAAGGGTGACATTGGTTGCTTTGATGATAGCAGCTCGTGGTCGAGAACCCTGGAAGTCCAAAGCATGGAGCACCATAGACCTCGAGAGAATTTTTGTTGCCTAGAAATTGGTGTAAATAAATACATTATTGCCTAGAAATTTCTCTAAATAACTAAACCATGGTAAATCTCTGTTGTAACTGATATGGCTCGAGCTATTCCATGGTTTTAAATCGAACTATATGTCTTGGCTATAAATATGCTGCTACTTACTCAAAAAAAAAGGAACTGTAGGTACTTTATTATTTAAAAGGTGACGAGAAAAATTCTTAAAAACCAAAATGCACCGCACCTACAGTTATGGTAAGTAGTCAATGGTGCACGATCAGTAGTGAAAGCAATGTAAAAATCGGGAAGCAAGTAGGCGTAGGCATGAGCGAGCTTACCAACACAATAATGTCTGGCGGCGACAAAAGTTACTCTATTCGTATTTGAAGGCCGTAACGAAGGCTCAATCTCGAATGAAAATATCGAGAGAAAATAATCAGTATTTATTTTTCCTGTTCAAACAGAACCTTTTTTTACAACAGTTCAAAGCGAGTAACATTGACAAAGAGATTGCTAAAATGAAGGACAAACAAACTACAAAAAAAATACCCATCGACACAAATGCTCGACCGCGATCGGTTAGCTAAGCGAAGGATTCTTGTTTCTCGAACGATTTGTGTAGTTTTCCGGTCGTTTGGGACGCAGGCATGAACGAGCACGATTGTGTGATAATCGATCCGTCCACGGAGCCACCAAATCCGATCATGGGTCGCCGGAGCGGCTCCCATGGGCTGCGAAACAGAGAGAGGGATGGGAGCCGGGAGAGACGGCGGGGGAGGCGAGCATGGGAGCTGCCGCGCCACCACGCGCGCGGCGGGGGGGGTGCCGCCGCCTCGCACCCGCGGTCGTAGCACCTAGAGGAGAGGAGGGAGCTGCAGAGCCGGGCGACCTTGCCCATGCGTCCTGCGTCCGCCGCCCGGCGTGCTGCGGCTGTGGGCCGCCACGCCGGGTGCCGGCCTCGCCTGGGGCTGTGCCGCCATGAGTGTGCCTGACCTGGCAGCGTAAAACATGCACTGCAAGCCAACGGGGAAGCCATATACCATGAGCCTGAAAACAAGCCATACTGCCTTGACGAATACAGTGATGAAAACATCAGGCAAAGAAGAAAAAAATACTAATCTTTTTTTTTAAACCGGGAGAATTCCCAAGACCTTTGCCAACTCTCCAACCTTCGATTTTGCCTCGTTTTTCCAGTGTTGAAAGTTTGTCCTGAGCAAATCAAATCACATGAAGCACGTGTCTGTAATTTCTTGTGACTCTGTGAAGAACAGGCAAACATAGAGTGCGTTCAAGTCTCTACTTGTGCCAACCTCTGCATACTGAAGTCTGTCACTGAGGTCCTCAATTTTCTTCTTCTGCTGAATGTTAGTTTTCTCAGCCTAAAAAAAAAGAGGAAAAAAATGCTGGTATAAGTTTTGTGAAAATCCCAACACTACACCATATCTTCTGCTGAATGTACTTACCTGCTCCAGCTTGCGACTGAATTCATGCAAGCTTCTTTCTGCTTCAACAGCTCGTGCTTCTAATGTTTCGCCTTTCCTAATCTGGTCTTCCAAATCGTTGCCCAGCCTCTCAATCTGCTTTGCTTCATGAGTCATTGTCTTTCCCATTCTTTCAGAACATCAATTATGGGAAACATGCTTCATTTACCTGTTTCTCAAGCATTGCATTATGTGTGTTCGCCTTCATCACAGGCTCGTCATCATCCAAGTCCACCTTCTAATTCGACAATGTAAACGAGAAGATCAAGACCACATGCTCACAAACAAACTACAATAAATCCATATATCGGAAGCAATTGACTGTTTCTGTGATTTCGGTCTAAGAAAGAGAGTTCAGATCAGACCATAGTTCAATTACAGCAGCCTGACAAAGTCTCATATCTCTGACCTGCAAAATTTCTAGGTTGCCTACCAATGTTGCCATCTGTGCAGTCCTCTCCCTGACAACACTCTCCAGCTCCGAGGTCTCCTCCTTCCTCCTGCTGATCTCATCCTCTGCAGCCAAAGAACTTAATTAAGTATTTCTTTTTTTTTCCACAACGGATAACCGAATTTCATTACTTTTCGCGAACGAAGTTATAGAAGTTCACGACCTACAGCGTAACAGTTCACCACCCCTCAACTATGTTTACCCAGGAAACCTAGTTGAGGGGCCAAGAGTTTCAGGCAGCCCAGAGGAGCGCCCACAGACAGTTTAAGCTAAAGACACTTCTTACAAAGTTAATTTCAAACGATAAGGAATGAGGCTAAGTGTTGGATCCCTTGAAGTGCTAAGAGAAACTAACAAGAAACAACGTGCAACCAATCTGCTCTTAGAAGAACCAAGAACAACCAAGTTCTAGCTACTATCTCTGTCTGAAATTTCAGAGTGCGTTCCGAAGTTTTAAAGTGGTGTCTCGTTATGTAATCAAAGAAGAAGATCCGAACAGGCTACATGATGCAAGACAACAAAGGGAAAATCATCATGAAGGTGATTTATGGGGGTGGGATACGTTGACTCACCTAAGGAAGCTACCTTCGATCTGAGCATCTGAATTTCCTGTTCCTGCTCTGGCGATGGAGAGGTTGAGGCCGCATCGCACAGGGCTCGAACAAAGCATAGGCAGAGGAGTGTGGCAACGACTGGAGCCTTGAGAGGATCCATCGCTCAGCCGCGACCCGCTTGCCCGCGCCGTCGCCGCGATGCTGTGCCGCTACCGTCGCCGCTGCAGCACCCGCGCCCGCACCTCCAGCTCGCCCGCCGCGCTGCCGCGATACCAGGTCGCCAGCGCCGCGCCGCCCTGCGCCGGCCGCCCGCGCTCGCCGGCTGGCCGCGCCCGGGCCGCCGTGCTCGCGCGCCGGCCGCCCGCGCCTGGACGCGCACGCGCCGCCGCGCCCGTGCCCGGGCCCGCGCCCCGCCCGCGCCGGCCGCCTGCGCACGCCCCACCGCGCCCTCGCCGGCCGCCGGCGCCACCCCGCCGCGTCCGCGCCGCGCGGCGGCCGGGCCGCGCGCGCCCGCCGCCTGGCCCCGCCGCGCCGGTCGCCTGCAGAGGGAGAGATGAGGGAGAGTGAGGAGGCGGCTGGGACAGGAGAGTGAGGTATGGTTAGGGTTAGGGGGTGGAGCTGGTATATATATGATGCAGAGGAGCCACGAGAACCGTTGGATCGAAGATCGGACGCAAAAAAATATTTTGGATGACATGGACGTGCTGGCCGCGGTTTTCCTCCACACCAAATCTTACTTTTAAATTGGGCTAATGTCCAGCAAAATGCTGTTGGGAAGCCCACACTGCGCTTATTGTACACAATGAATAATAACCATGTGTGTAAAATACACTCTGCACACATTAGTTTTCACATCTCGCCAACAAATCGTATCGCGTGTTATTTACTCCTTCCATTCCAAATTAGAGCTCGTTTGATTTGTTTTGACCCCGAGTTTGATCGATCGTCTTATTGAAAAGGTGGTATTGAATAAGATGACCGGTTAAACTTGAGGTCCAAAAAAGAAGTCAAACCAACTATTACCGAGGGACAGAGTTAGTATTTGTTTTGGAAGACTATTGATTCGTTATGTAGTTTCACCATTTCTAATGGAAAATTTATGTACTTCTGTTTCTGAATTAGCTTAAAAAAATATGGCTTAGTTTATTTATTCAAAAATGTGATGCTATCCACATGACCACATTTGAAATGGTGAAAATAATTTTTCAGTAGTTCTAATGGCCACAACGCTGAATTTGTATGTATTGCCGTATGAGAGTATTATAAAAATACAAAAGATTCCACGTTCTCAGGCCCTGCATTCCAGTTTCACCCTAAGCTACTACTACTCGTAATCTAGTATAAGGGCCTGTTTAGATTAGGTGACTAAAACTTTAGTCACCCTTTTTTTAGTCATTTTTAATCACTTTTGTTTCTAAATAGGGGTGACTAAAATCCAAAAGGTGACTAAAACTAAGAAACCAAGGTACCCCAACTTTATATTTTAGTCAGGTGACTACAAATCCAAACACCCCCTAAAAATCTAAATATACTATACTCAAGACAGCATATTGGATGCAACAATTGACAAATGATAACTGAACAGGTGACAAAAAAGCTGCCAATGGTGAAATAAAAGTACGTTGTCATTGGCACAATGCCAACGGGCACAAGCAAACTGATAAAACGCTCTGGCGTAGTTTTTGCCCAGCCCACATGGTCACATGGAGAAATCATCAACACCGACAGTAACACAATTACCAATGTCTGCCCCATAGATCACGAACTCCGAGGTTAACAATCACCAGCCATGCAGGAATTCAATGTACTAATCACATTATAAAAACAGCAAGTGGTAGAAACATTCTGCACAATTTACATATATAATACAGGTTTGTATCGATACAACAAAAAGTGTATACATCTTTCAACATGATTGCCAAAATTTCGCCGGTGGGGACAATGGGGGCGGCTATCAAGAACAACTGCTATGTTACACAACGCAAGGCAAGACCGGATGCAGGAACCCAGCTGCATCTCAGTTCTCTTAAGTTACATTCTTCTTAGCGGTAATTCTATCACCATCATCTATACAAGTCCGTCTCTTTTTTTTTATTTGGGAATGAACAAATCCCCCTCCATTCTATAATGTGTATTTACCAACTACATCCCAACACCCCCTTTTTCTCCCTCCTTTACTCAAGTTTACAGATTGGCCTCATCTATGACTCGACAGAAGCCGAGTCGCCTTTTCTGGCTCCAAAATATTTGCTTTTGGGTTCAGTTGTGTTTATGAAAGAATGGTATAATGTGAATATGGTATATAGACATGAAAGGATATCATGAGGTTTCCAAAAAATCACGATCCTGGAGGCATTCCTGGGGATTGGCATAGAAATAGTCCTCTTCCTTGGGTCTGTCAGGAATCACCATCCTCTTTGAAGCTGATCCCATCCGCTTTGCATGGGCAATCTTGATCAATGAAGAGAACTCATCCCATCGCAAAGAACCATTTGTGTACGGTCCACTAGCTCAACAATGAGTTTTCGGTCTAACAAGACGGTCTTCTTGTAGCCCATAAATCTAGAAACAGAAAATGAAAGAATACAAGTAATTACTACAATGAAAGCATGATGAAATTATGAAATATCCCTATAGCTGTCAGCACAGAATTACAAGCAATTAACATGCTCTTTAGAAACTGCAAAAATAAGATATCTAATCTCTAGTCACTAAGAAACTTCGATGAACATGTTGCCAAATTTCAGTTTGGAAAGAAGGAAAGATAAAGTTCTAGGGTTTTTATGCTGTCTCAAAACTCAATTGCAGAAATCTTGAAGCAACACTGTTAGTAATGAAGAATTGATGGTGTTGAACACAAGATCATCAAATGCTTTAACTTTAACAATATCTTTTCAGGACACCATTAATGCAACACTCAGAAGAAACAATTATACTAATACGATTAGCATACTGCCTGGTATGTCGAAACTGCATATGCTGATATGCCCAATATAAAATGTGACAAAGTGGAATAGTGCAAACCTCCGATGACCCTCAACAACTTTAGCCATATTGCCATCATATGTTGGAACAAATATATCACTTTCTAAAGATACTAAGTAATCCAGTGCTGCCATTTGTGAAGAATGGTTCTGGAAGAACATCAGATCAGAAGGCTCCAAAAGTGTCTCCTTCCTCACCTACAGATAATGGTTGTAGCAAGACATAAGCAATGAGAAAAGGAGAAACGGAGGTGTACTGTATAACAAGTACGATACAATAGATGCATAATATATTTGTGCACACACCACATTCGGGTATGCTGAAGTTAGAGCAGCCATCCTGCGCTTTCCACCGTATATTTCCCCAGCAGCAATGTATATTTGCATACTTCTATCGATGTCAAGTGCTCTGAGGACAAGAGCAGTCTCCTCTGGCGTCAATGGGCAAAGGCCATCTTTTCTTTTCAAGTCTGAGTCAATCACTTTTTCTTTCCACCATGGATAAGCATACCTGAAGCCAAGAGTAGTTTGGAGCATGTCCAATCAACAGAAAACTACAAATAAGAAATAGATGAAATTTTGCTGCAGGTTAAAGTTACGATTCCAAAAATTCACCTCATTCTTGTGAGTTCTTCTGCCTCTTCAGTACTGCAACCTTGTGTACAACCAGAGAAAGCCAGCATATCCATTTCATAACGTAAATGAAGTACCAAGAAAGGTCCATTTTGGCGAAGAATTCTAATTACTCGCTTGCCCAACTCTTCAATTTGCGGTGTAAATCTGAGGGAGGCATAATTTACTCGGCATCGCAGTTTCTGAATCTCCATTGGTAAACCATTGTTTGCTAGCCTGGCATCAGTTCGATTCAGATGGAGAACCTTGTACTTACGAATCAAAGGAAGAATCTGATTCAAAATTAATCAAGTATCAGTTTATATGCAATAAATTCGGCAATGTAGACTAGTCTTGGCATAAAATATGATGCTGCTTACCTGATTTTGATAGTAGGAGATATCAGACCAACTAATTGGAGGCATGGAATGAAACATTCCAAGTTCAACTCTTCTCTTTACCCTTGGGGGTAATTCTCTCAGAATGCGAACTTCACCTCGTAATGAGGTTATAAAGTGCTTTCGACATCAAATATATCTTGGAACTCACTGCAGGATAGAATGGACTGCTGCAGTTAGCTTCCCTGACATAAACACAAGTCTCAGTAATAGTTTAAAAGGGCAATTTGAAGTCGCCAAACAGCACCTTGGATCATTCCAAAATGAAGTCTTATCCAACTCTGGCACGACTAAAGTGACATTCAAATATCTTGCAATTACAACCATGTCACATATCTGACAAAAGAAAAGTAGAAAAGGCAAGAAGTTGTCAGGCGTGTAAAGGAAACTGACGAATCAATACAAATAAGGGTTGTCCAATTGCTTACTGCAGCTCGCATTTGGTTAAGCCCACCATTGCAAGAAACCATCAAGTAACCATTGTTCCTATATATTCCTGGAAGGCATTGGCAACAAAACGTCAGCGAAAGCAAACACTAGAACATGCACAGCATTGAGTACTTGAATAGCAACAAGAAAATTACAGTCACACTTTTGCAGACATTCATCAGGAAATACATTCAGTTCATGGAAATGCAATGTGAAATATAATGGCATATAACAACCAAGGTCTTGCAATTAGTATGGCTCCTATAGTCCTCTGTCTGAAATGAAACGTGTCCTAACTCCTAAGTTACCTCCAATTTGACCAAATCAAGTGTTGTTTCACCAAATGTAAGCACGGTTACTAGGAAAATGCCCATAATGCAGCTACCCAAGAGCGGCTGACAATGAATGACTGACACCTAGCCAAGCCTACGACAATGTGGCCCGACTAAAAACTATGCATGTAAATACAGAGAAACGTAAATATCATGGTCTATAATACAATGACCACAACAGCAAAACTGTTGTCCTACCGACCAAAAGATACTGCAATTCCCAATAGTTCGGCAATGCAATGTGAACGGCATGCATGACCTGACGTGAATTTTTATGCCAATGTACTGTTCCAACAACGTCGATGTGAGCACGATTGCATTATCAAATGGTGCGGAAAGGTTACATTAGCACAGAACGAAATCCGCGTGACGCCCAGCATTACGTGGGATCGGACGGAGCACACGAAAACGACCGAAATCTTCACCAATCACAGGTCGTTTTCATGCAAGACCGAGGAAACGTACGCGGGAGCTTTGGAGGGATCTACGACGGAAGGCGCGATGAGATGCAGGCGGGCTGTCAATGTCCAGCTGGGAACCGCATCGTGATTGTCCAGGCGGAACGGAAACAGACACACCAGGGTGGAACAGGGCAAAGGAAAGCGAAGAAGCAACCAGAGCATGAGTGGATGATGATGAAACTCACTTTTGGGCGGCAGCGGTAGCGCGGCGGCCCTGTCGACAAGGAGAGGAGGCCGGGGGGGCGCGCGGCGGCCTCCTCGTCGTGCGGCGTGAGGCAGGATGGCCAGCCCTTGAGCACCCCTTGGGCCCCAGGTGTCCCCGACGGCGGTGAGCTGCACGACGCAGGTCCAGAGCAGCACCGTGGTGGTGGCGCGCACGAGCCAGAGCTTCATCCGCGACCGCGCGGCGGCGGCGGCGGAGGCGGAGGAGGGAGGGAACCTGCTGAGCTTGTCGCCGCCGGGCGCCGCCGCCTTACCCACCTTCCACCCCATAGACCATGGACCAAGCGGAAGCGGAGCGAGGAGGCAGGCACCCACCTAGGGCGGGCGACGGGAGCGTCCGGGGCTGGGAGGGCTCCTCGATCCCGGGATGAAATCAGCTGCCTCCTCGGAGATATTACCGCCCAATGCAGCTACCAGCAAGGCCAAGGCCTCCTCCTCCCGCTTGCTTTGCTTGCTCCACCAACAGCACCGCCCGCCAACTTGCGGGACGAGCTCGCAGGAAGCCGAGCACGTCACCGGCGCCCAGCCGGCCGGCTGCCCTCTCGCTGAGGCTGGTACGGTACGGTTCCGCGCCTGCCTGTTGGGAATCGAATCCACCGGCCTCCTCGTGCCTCCTGCAGTGCTCCGTCCGCTCCCTGGACCGGGAGGCAAAAACCGGCGGTCGCAGCCGGAGGTCACGAGGAGGAGGCAGCGTGGGCCGCCGGAGGCGAGTGCAGGGCGCCGGCGTGGATCTCGGGGCCAGGGCCACGGCCAGCGCAAGCGCAGCGGAGCGAGGAGGGGGGGGAGAGAGAGAGGGAGGGAGGGAGGGAAGGTGGTGGAGCGATTTGTGGGGACGCCTAGTTATTTTTGGGCGTCGGTGCCTCTCGCCTTGCCTTGCCAATGCATGCCTTGCCCTGTTGCCTGCCTCGGTTCGGTGAGTGCTGCTGGTGGTAGCATGTGCGTGTGCGCGTAGCGGCGTTAATGCGCGCCCCGCTGCGTGTGTCGTAAATCTCCGCTGCGGAGGGGGTAATCGGTGGGGCACCGGCGGCGCGGTGCACACGGGGGACCTGGACAGCGCACGTGGAGGGCGGGGATTGACGGGGCGTGGGGGTTTGGACGGCTTGGATTGGCCGGCGGGGTAGTTGGGAGGTGGAGAATGGACGCCACATGACAGCAGAGTATGGCGAGACGTTGTGGCACCCGTGACGAGACGACGACGACGGTGGATGCCGCTGCCGGCGGCCGGCGCGGCATTTTTTAACCGGCGAGACGACACGGGAGGGACTGAGGGAGAGGGACAGCCCTGCCCTGGGGTTATTACCCGATCCTAGTGGCTGGTTGTGCAGGGAGCAGGGACCCAAAGATGGCGCTGTTTTTGTAAATAAATTGGTCACATGACGCTGTTGGTATCTTGGTAATTCTCTCGGTTCTAGTTTGCCTGCTGGCGCATTCGACACCATGAAAAAATTCTACAATTGGCCGTGTGCATAGGCCATAGGGTCGTGTTGTTTTTCTCAGGGAAATTTTCCTCATGTTGAACTGTTGTCGTGTCGATACAGCGGTTCTCGTCCCTGATACTTCCTCCAATGTTCTTCTTTGCTCTCTTCCTTAGTCAAACCGTTGTAAAAGAAAAAACATATACCAAGTAAATTTCCCATTTTCAAACTTAGTTACGTACACGGTATGAACTAGAACCATGGTAGACTTGCATTTGGTTTCAATAAAAACTTCTGCAACCCGTTCCAGTCGGTTTATCAGTAGTACCGTGGCCGGTTCTTTCTCACATAACTCTATTGAAACAACTAAATTACTAGCTTAAATTTTATGGATGGATAGAAGGCAGTATAAAACGGTATGTCTACACAAGGAATTACATTTGCATCCGAAGCTAGCTTATTACAGATGCACATAAATTCCGCAGCTAATTCCGATATTTTGCCAGGCCGCATGGCCAACAATTAAACCAAAAGCACGCCCTGACTTTTCCACGCTTCACATGCACGCCCCGCGTCGGCCGGTGGCGCCGCGGCGGTGCTTCACGGACAAGGCAGTCAGTCCACACCACACCGCCATTCATTCTAAAGAATCTTATCAAAAGGAAAGGATTTTTTTTTTAAAAAAAAAAAAAGTAACGTGACAGATCATTGCGTGCCAAAGATCGTGTGTACCGAACAAACCACCAGTGGCCAGAGTAGCCTCCTCTGCTAACAAATTAATGTGACGCGGAGCTAGCACTATACTAGCGCAGCAGCGCCAGATGATACATGATGTTGCTAATCATTTCCGCTCAAGTAGCTAGCGTCACACGCATGTTACCTGATGGAGCAACGAATGTTCTTTGGAGAATATATTGCTGTTGGTTGCTCTCTTTCAAACATTTTTCATTCAAGATACGTAGTACTACATATGAAGTTTTTTAAAATAATTGGGGAAAAATTAGATGGCTCACATCGGCCGGAAGCGATCGATCCGACGATAATGAACGCAGGAGGAAACAGGAGGAAATGGGGTGGAGGAAATGGGAGGAAAATGGTGTGTCTACATGGTTGGTGGGCCATGGGGAAAAAATTTCCTCCCCGTTTCCTCTACAAATGGGGGATTTAGATCGGCGGTAATTGCATTTTTCGTAGTTCTTTTTTTTTTATTAAGGGTAAAAACAGTAACTTCATAATTATGTTTTGAGTAGTATAGTTTTGAGGACATGATTCATTTACTATAGTTAGCTAATATGAAGTTATTAACCTTTTGTTGTTGTTGTTGTTTTTTTTTTACAAAATTCCTAGGGTTCGAGGGCCGCGTGCATCCGGCGGCCGCCGCCGCCGTCGAGGTGCTGTGAAGGGCCGTCGCCGCCGTGGCGTTGCTGGGGAGGGTGCGCCGCCACCGTCCCTTCCTGGGGGCGGGCCAGGAGGTGCTGGCGCCGGCCGAGGTGGAGCCGCGGCGGCGAGGGCGCAAGGAAACCGGTGTGCGGGCGGCGGGCTTGCGGTGCTGGAGCGAGCGGGCGCGGGCGCGGTGTCCACGGTGCTGGAGCGAGCAGCGGGGGCCGCGGCGGCCGCGTCGAGAAGGGGAGGAGGCCCGCGCGCTGCTCGCCCAGATGAAGGCCGCGGGGGTCGCGCCCACCGCCGCCACCTGCAACACCGTGCTCGCCGCGCGAGCCATGGCAGGACCATGAGCAGCTTGTCGGGAATTGGTAGTGGTAAGAATACTTGTAGTCTACGTCCTGTTTCGTTTGCTTCTGATGCTGTGGGGGTACTGAAATTTCAACCCTTACTATGAATTTGCAGAATTGAATGATGAATCTGGCAAGCCCATCTGGAAGAACAGGGTGGAGAGCTGGAAGGAAAAGAACAATCAGAAGAAAGCCTCAGCCAAGAAGGCTGCAGCAAAAGCACAGGCTCCACTTGTCGAAGAACAGATCATGGATGAAAAGGAGTAAGGATCAAGCGTCCGTTTATACATCTTTTTATGACTAGTTGAGGATCTATCCTTCCTGCATAGATTGATATTATAAATGAAATTGTGATTGTTAAATGATGATTGATTAGATGAAGCTGACAATGCTCCTAGCTGATCATTGCTCTGTTATAATCAGCAATGTTGAGGTCTTATTATACTTAAAATCAAAGTTAGTTTTATCTTACTAGATCACAAAAGTTGTGCAAAGAAATTTAGCTTGCTCTGTCTCGTGTAGTTACTATCTCGTGTAGCCTGGTCTATTGACAATTATGTATGTATAGCACCACTAGCATTTCCAAAGATCTGGTTTTATGTTCAATCTAGCACAAGCGAACTCTGTTCTAGCGTATTTCGCAACATTTTCAACTCTGCATCTAATTGCTGATAAGATGCCTGAAAGGTATCACTCCTACCATTTCTTGGTTCATATATAGGTCTGATTCATGTTGTAACGACAAACAACTTTGCAGTTTGACAGATGCATATGAGCCACTCTCCCGGATCATCCCAATATCAAAGAACAAGCTCACACCTTACAGAGCAGTCATCATTATGCGGTTAATAGTTCTTGGGCTCTTCTTTCACTACCGTATCACCCACCCTGTTAACAGTGCCTTGGGTCTCTGGATGACATCAGTAATATGTGAGATCTGGTTTGGTTTCTCCTGGATCTTGGATCAATTCCCCAAGTGGTATCCTATCAATCGAGAGACTTATGTCGATAGACTGATTGCACGGTATGTTTGCTAGAGCCTACTGGCACATAAGAAGATTATATATATGCATCAGCAATCATCAGTGTCTGATAAGCCTCGTCTTATGTTTGTTGCAGATACGGAGATGGTGAAGAGTCTGGGTTGGCGCCTGTTGATTTCTTTGTCAGTACAGTGGATCCATTGAAAGAACCTCCACTAATCACTGCAAACACTGTGCTGTCAATTCTTGCTGTGGACTATCCTGTTGAGAAGATCTCATGCTAAGTATCTGATGAGGGTGAGCACGCGCATGAGGTTCAAGAGCTGGAGCTCGGCGTCCAGCATCACCTGCTGTTGTTCAGTGATACTTGTCGTGTGCTCTTGCTCAGGAACAACAGTTGTGTGATGTTGATGCTCATGCAATTGTTTTTTCATGGCTTCAAAACTGTTTTTTCTATGTTGGTATGACCATGTGTGACCTGTTAGTTTTAGTGTTTTTTACCTATATTCATTTCTGAAACTCATAGCCCTTGCATTCTTTTTCAGTTGAACAATAAGCACATGGCAACAACATGGGCAGAAAGGTAAAATGAGTGAAGCAGCTAAACACATCATTCAATATCTCTTCCAGGCTGCCTCTTTGCATGTAATCGTACACTAACAGAAGATCATCATTCTTGAAGCAGAATCCAAGGAGGGACAGCTAAGAAGACCTGAACTTGCTGGCTACTTTGCCACTGCAAACATCGTAGGCATGTATTACAGCACTTAGCATGCTGTGTTTACCATAGAATAAGAAGGAACATAGTTTCGGCTCTGGCAGTTTCCATTGAATGCTCTTCTTTCCATTGACAAGGCTGTAAATTGTCATGCCTGCAACTTGATTGTCAAACTGTAAATTGACATGGCTTATTCAGTTTTCAGCATTCTGTAGATCTTATTCAGTCATGGCTGGCAGTTTTTTAGAAATTGATGGATTGACCTGTGTTTCATGTGTCACTCTGATAAGCATTGTCAGTCTGTTATCGTGCACACACAATGTGAGGCTAATACAAGTTTATTAATTACTCAAGTAAACAAATACAACGTCAACTTGGCAAAGTAGTAGAAGAAATCACTCTACAGTATGCAGCTGAAAACTTCGTGATCCTATATAGAGTCCGGCGCGTGGCGGCAAAAAATTTCGTGATCCTGGTCACGGCAAAAAAAATTCGCCAGAGAAACTTAGTCACGGCAAAAGTTTCGGGATGGAGGGAAACCGGCCGCTTCGGCAAGAAAATTTCGGGATGAGGGAACCTGCGATCGCGAGTAAGTTTAGGAAAACGGTTCCCGTAATTTTCCTCCTCCCGAAAATTAGGATCAGCGGTCCCCTTGTTTTTCAAATGATTTCGAGAATAAGTAAGTCACAATGGCCTGACAATAAAGCGAATTCAAGTCATTAGTGCAATGGTGAGGCCCATGTAGCATAAACCTCATGTCTTGGGTTCAATCCTTGAAAGGGACCTATTTTTCTTGTTTTTACAAGAATTTTTGGTTATTTGTTTATTTTTCCCTTTCTCTTTATTAATTTATTTTTTTTTGCCATTTTAACCTTTGTTTTAATTTAAATATATGGGTACAACCATGTCATTAAGATTTTAAAGGATTTGAACTATATGCAACTATGCATCCATCACAACCATGAACATCTATCACACCATGATTACATGTGAGACACCTTTATGGTTGTGAAGGATGTGTATCACCACATTCTCTAAATCATTTGAAAATTTTATGCCATGATCGTACACCAAAATGAGTGGTCCATACAAGTTTTTAGATTTTTCTAGCTAGCATAGGTTTTTTTTTTTTTTTTTTTTCCTTTAATTTACCATAAAATAATCACAATAATAGGTACAAATGTTTAGAAAATTGTAAAAATGCACACAACATCATAATTTGTCGCCATTACCATGTCATAAATTTTTCAAATGATTTGGACAAAGTGACACTATGGTTCCATCAAAACCATGAACCTCTCTCACCACTCTCACGTAGCTTCTACATGTGAGACATCTTAAATGGTTGTGAAGGATGTGTATCACCACATTCTCTAAATCATTTGAAAATTTTATGCCATGATCGTACACCAAAATGAGTGGTCCATACAAGTTTTTAGATTTTTCTAGCTAGCATAGGTTTTTTTTTTTCATTTTTCCTTCAATTTACCATAAAATAATCACAATAATAGGTACAAATGTTCAGAAAATTGTAAAAGTGCACACAACATCATAATTTGTCGCCATTACCATGTCATAAATTTTTCAAATGATTTGGACAAAGTGACACTATGGTTCCATCAAAACCATGAACCTCTCTCATTTGAACTCATATGGCTCTATGTGAGACATCTTCATGGTTTGTGAAGGATGTGTATCACCACATTCTCACATGACTATACTCCTGTTCGGTTAGGGATCGAGGAGGTCGTTGAGGACATGATTGTGTGTATCAAGGAGTCATTAATTAGTGGTAATTTTTTCATAATTTCCCTTAACAAAGCGAGAAGGGTGTACTTACAACAAACGTTGTCTAGTCCTATTGGTTCCAACAGCCGCCTCTTGAGGCACACGATGTGGGAGGTTCTTTGGTTCAATTCCTCACCTTGTTATAATTTTTTGCTATTCGTTGTTTTTGCATTGGGATTTTTGTGTCATTTTCACTTGGCGCGTTGGCCGCGGGATTTTTTTGTATTTTCATCCGTGCTGGGTTGGCCGCGGGGAGATTTTCGTTTGTCGCATGGACTGCTATTTTCGTCCATGTGTTCGTTGGCAGTTGCCGGAGCACGCATGTACAGAAATAGCCAAAGCCGCTAGCTAGCACCTGCAGGGCCGCACGTACAGAAATACAAATAGTGTTTCAATGTGTGCATGCAACCTCTTCGAATTCCATGCGTTTGAGTAAACCAATAAAATTTGAAACGCATTATAAATGACAACAGAAATAGTATGTTAGCTGAAATTACAAATGATCATGTGTTTGAACCTAGGAAGACTTTTTTCAGGTACTGTATGAAGCATCCACCACCTGAGCACCTGGCATCTAGTAATCTGATTTGGTGAACAGTACCACCGGGTGAACAATCAGTAATCTATCTACACAAACACAGTTTGTTTTCCATCGCAAGCAAATTTAGTCATCATCAGTCCATCGAATAGCACCAGTTCAGTGTGATGCAACACGCTGCTGCATCACTCTCCATGCTAAATGCCGACACGCTGTACTTCACCGTAGTCCAAATTGCTTATTCACAACTTTATTGTTCATCTGGGAGTCTGCAAATAGAATAATCAACAAAGATTATTTACCAAACAAACTGCATGGCCATGGACATTAATATAATCAAATTTAGTTAAGAGTACATTGTTCCACATAATTTTACTCACTTTGGGAAATCATATATCCAAAACATCCTCAGGGAGCATGTTTTCCTACAAAAGAAGAGGAACATTAGCCATAAGTACACATGGCTCACAGACAGCCAAATTTTAGATTTGATGAAAATTACTCTTAGCTTACCTCGTCTCTCATGGAATCCAAATAGTGCTAGTATATGAGGCTGAGATTAGTGTGGTCAGATTATGGATATTCAGAAAGGTCAATTTTTATCCTTCATATTAGCAAAGCAGCAGCCTGACTAACACAAAGTGTTGCTGGTTGATAGAAATCTAGTCTAGAAAAAACTGCGATAAATGATGCTTTGGGTCCTCTGGAGTGGCACATCAGAACAACATCCAGGTCAGTCTCTTCATAATTACAAATAAAGGACCAGAGACAGATCACATCATGATGCCTTCCCTGGGAAACGAAAAGCCACCGTGGGAGCTAAAATTGAACTAGCTGTTGTCCTAGTACAGTCAGATCATCAGTAAGACTACTAGCAAAGAGCAAAGCAGAGCAGATCAATATTGACCATCATATTGCCATACTTATCATCTGAGTGCCATTCATTTGACCATTACTTCAGTAACAAATCAAAACTAAAAGACAGATGCTCCATTAGGATATTTGGTAAACTTGGTCAACAAAAGAGGGCAGTTTTGAAAATGAAATTACCAACAGGCTATATCTAGCACTAAATGAACTAAGAAAATCCATACAACAGAGCTAGATCACAATTGCACACTACAAACAACTCATCTAGAAACTCTGAGAGATCAAGCTCTTTCAGCTTCTCAGTATCAATCACCTCAAAGGAACTAAAGAGGAAAACTGGATACAGACTTGACATGTAAATCTGTCAATAAAAATTGAACTGTATAGACTAAAATTTTTCAACATAAAAGAACTAGAGTAACTAGCATCATCTGAAGATCCCTATTGCAACAGTAAAGTGTCAGAGTGTAATCCTCCTTTTTTTCTATGGCTGATTATTAAACAAGTTCACACTACATCATTAATAGTCTAATCGAGTTTCATTTCAAAGGATTCTACTTCCTAGCATATGCTTCAGTTAAACCTAGTTCCACCCCAAAAACAATTTAGCATCAGCTATGGTCGGCTGACTAGGGTATGAAATTATCACTTTCTTCAGGAATGAATCAAATCAGAAATGCGTGGCTACATCCAGGGATCAGAGAGAGGATTGGCAGACTTACCGCAAACCCTGGAGGCGTGATGAAGCAAGGCACGGCCACCACCAGCACCGCTAGGATGGGCGTCTCCGCGCTGGACCTGGCCGGCCGCCTGGTCGCCTTGACCTCCTTTCCCTTCCTTAACCTTCTCCCGCTTCTCCTTCTTCGCCGGCGGGGGCAAGGAGTCGGCGTGGGAAGAGGGCAGGGGAGGCCCCGCGGCACGTCGACAACGAGGGCGGGGCTGCGCCGGCGCAAGGCGGCGAGCTCGGCGCGGGAGATGAGCCCGGCGGCGGCGGATTTAGGGCACGTCGACGGCGATGGCGGCGGGGCTGGGGCCGGGGTCGGGGTCGGTCTGGAGGTGAGGAGGGGTCGACGGCGATGACGAGGGCGGCGGCGTCGGCGGATTTGGCTCGGGGGGGGGGTGCGGGTACGAGAAGACAACCAGCCTGGAGCGGACGGGGGCGTGGGCGTCGGGGCTGAACGGGCTCGGGATGAGGTCGGGGTTGGAGTGGGGAAGGAGTAAAATGACTAATGTACCCTTTTGACAAAATAATTAAAAGCAGGGAGGAAACAGGAGGAAACAGGAGTAAATTCAAGTATAGGAAAAGAGCTCGCTACATATATATATATAGCTGGGATCTTTGTTTATTAGTTTAAGAAGATAAATATATGTACTTGTGCTCTTCTAGAACTAGACTAGAAAGGAATATTGCTGGTACTCGTCGCTTTCGCTGAACTCTCCCTGGAATTGGCCGGCCGGTAGACCGAGCTCGCAAGAATGGTGTTGTTTTTCATTAGTTAGTAATAATAGCTTTTGGAAGTTGGAAGTGCATCTGTGCATGTGGGTTTTGGAAGACTGCTTGGTACGACTATTATTATCTGCCACAACGAGAAGACGAACGTTGAGAAATTAAACTAGAATTTGGAGTTTTCATTTTTTTGAGATTAACTATAACTTGGATTTTGGATGCATTAACTCACTAAATCTAGCTCATATATATGTGGTGCGAAGACCAAAACTATACTATATATGCAGGTAGGTAAATATATATATGCATGCTTACTAACAACAAAACAGAGAAGTGGGGACCTCGGTGCTGATCATCACCAAAAGGGCCAAAGGCAATGCAAGAATCAGGTATGCACGCGATGTACGTGTAGTTGTACTGTTGTAGTATAATCATCGCCTTTGCTTTGTTGCTTTTCTCTTTTTTTTCGTTTCCTTGTTAGTGGTCCATATATGTATACTGGCTGGCGTTCCCCGTTTGTTCTCGTGTGTGAAGAGAAATGATGAGTACATACATGTACCTGCTTGGTCCCACCAAACATGCGTGTACTATGCAAGCATGCCAAAAGAACAGCCGATCTACCTTGTGTTTTAAACACTTTTTCTAGCTTGCAGTTGTGCAGCAGCATATGTACGTCCTGCCACTGGATTTTTTACATCTCGGCTGTGAAACAGGTTTTTTAACCAACCGTGTACCAAATGCAATCCGTAAATGTTGTCTGTTCATCTCTATATTGTATAGGTTGTCTGTAAGTCGTCCCAAAATTATATATTTGACCTTACAGGTACCTCTTCAATTATTGCCTTTGTGTGGCTACACATTAAAATTATTAACACCATACAACAAATTTTCAAATGTGGTGACACTATGTATACGTGCTCACCACACCAACCAAATATATGTAGTGCGTTGCTCCAAGTGTCCATAGTACGCAGTAGTAGCGGCTAGTGCATCGTCGGTCGATCATGATAGGTGCTACAGTTCTTTTTTGTGCGTGTGCTGTTCATAAGCAGCATGATGCATGCATGATGGTTGGTGTAGACACTTACACTGCACCAACTGATGCTTGCTTTAGTTAGATCAGCACTTCCACTTCCGCGTGCCATTTCAATCAAATCAAATATAAACCACAGTTGCAGCGGGAGGCTATTGATTTGGTGTTTTTTTTAAAAAAAAATAACCATCTTTGATATTATTGCAGTTCATAAAATTTCGTCATAAATTTTAGATCTAAACAAAATACTTATTATGATTTATGAATACATTCCTATGCAATATAAACAATAGAAAATGTAAGTATAGAGTTATATATTAACAACAAAGTGCCAAGAGGTGCTAGACTGGCTGGTTTAGTACTCTCATTTTGACACCCTTGTGGCGCGTTAGTTCGAGCCCAAGTGTGGCACACTTGCGTGTTGTTTTTAGGCATTTTTCTCCGAGCGATGTAACAAAAAAACTTTGTCGTCTATCTCACGTCCAAAGCACATGTCTATGGCCAGCTTATAGCTGCGTGGTGCCACTTGTGTATGGGGTGGGGGGTACAGGTTTTGTTGGTTTTTTCGATCTGCGTGAGAAGACATTCTTTTAAGCAAAAATACTCGGGGCAGGTCTTTGTCCCTGCAGATCGAGTTTTTTATATTAACAACAAAGTATATGCATTGCAGTAATAATAGTAAGTTATGTGAGATGTTTGATTTTTGTTTCGGCAACCCTCGAGAATCTGTGAAATTCCATCGAATTTTTGAACCATGGTGCACGGACCGTAGAGTGTACACAAATGATGAAGAACCTGAAAGACAAAGAACCGCAGTGGGCAGATGTCGGCTTCGAGTTACAGAGTGAGTGCTCTACTGTAGCTTCCATCTCCACTCCTCCCTTCGATCTCCTCCAATCGCGAGGCCTTCCATCTTTCCTCACCATCGATCAAGAGCAACTCAGCTGATCTATCGATCTATCCCTTTATATTCACCTGATTCGTCCCCTTGCTATAGTTCTTGTTGGTCAAAGTTCACTTCCAGAACCTGTTGTTCGACCTCTGCTGTGCTTGCCTTCCGTGCTACGCCGCCGGCTGTCGCTCTTGCTCTGCTGTGTGAACCAGAAAAAAGTAAGCCATTTCAGTTTTCTTTTGTTTCAATTTCATCTTGCTACTGCTGGCAAAATGGCATGATTTTATTCATTCCGAGTAAAAAGTTCTCACAGCAGAGCAGGCCATGACCATGATCATCTATCACATTCACCCATACAAAATCAGATTAGATGTCAGGAAAAAGGAATAAAAATAGAGGAAGAATTTCTCTTCAGCTCACAAGTCAAAAGGATGGTCTTAGGGACGAGGGTTGGCACTGTCACAACCTCTGGCTTCATCGGGCTGTTGGCGGAGCCCATCATGAAGAAGAGGCAGTTGCAGCACTTGTGGGAGAAATTGGGTGCTTATTTCTACAAGTTAACTGCAATATCATGTTTCTATGTTAGGCCTATTGTTTAGCCTAAAAGATTGAAAAAGTCAGAAAGCTGCACGTGCGTGTAATTGTTCAGAATAATAACAAAGTAGCCTTGACAATGCTCGTTGAATGAACACCCCGAAAACACCAAGACCTTGTTCCTGAAGTTGTCCAGTTTATTAAGAAAGCATCTGTAATGTTCAGATTACAAGCATTGTGATAAAGACAAGCCAAGTACTGTAATCAGTTATACATCCATTATCCATTTAACCAAAGCTACACAGATCTCTGTAAATAAGGGTAGATGTAGTTTAGTAATTTCTTGTTGCAGTTCCATCGCCATCTTCGATGTGCCTCTATATGGGTGTGTTTGTTACTAACCGTGTATCAAACAGGTTCCGACTGCAGCGAGGAAGATGATGCACACGACGCGACTACCATGCCGACAACAACAACAGCAAAGGAGGGCGCCCGTTAAGGCCGGACCTCATGGTGCCCTCCCTCTCCCAATCCCCACGAGCTGGCAGCCACCTCACGCCATCGATTCGGAGCACCTCAACACCGATCCAATTGGGGAGATTAAGAGGGGCGACCACAGCGTTTATCGACCACATCGTTTATCCGCCCCACGCTGATCCAGCCAACAGCCGACGGAGGCAGCCACAACGTCGATCCTGTTGATCTAGTCGGGCGTAGCGATAGTCGGGCAGGGCGTTTGGAGTGGTGGTGGAGGCGGCACCGTGGCGGCGGCCAGGTGCGCCGGATCGGGGGAACGAGGCGGGGAGCAGGGGGTCAGACGCGGGCGGTTCAGGGCTCGGCAACTGGGCGGCATGGCGACGTGCTGGGTGCTGCAGTTGCTTTTTCGCGACGCGGGTCCACCGCATTGCTTGCTGGCGAAGCGAGAAGTGCGGGCAGCCATGCGGCGGCGTGCGGCGGTTGCCTGTCGGCGATTTGTTTTCGTTCTTTTTAGGAGTAGAGAATTGTTATGACGGGCCAAGTGTACAAGAGGAGGGAACCGAGAAGTGGCCGAAGCACAACAGCAGCACAGCTAATGCCGGTCAGGCCGGGCGTGAGAGTCGGCCAGGCCGGCCTGGCAAGAACGGGATTCAGTTATCAGATCCTAGGATTTAGGATCTTCATTTATTTATTTATCATTTCAATTATCAATTGTAATTCCTAGATATTTGGAGACATTTGTTAGAAGTAGGGTATAAGTACCCGAGCGATTTATTTTATAAAAGTTAGCCAGAGATTGAGATCTAATCTCTCTTGCTCTGGCCGAGCTAACTGTTCTTCGTATTATTCTGTTGTCGTTTCGTCTTCCCCCGGTGCGAAAGCGCGGCGCCGCCACCAACCAGCGTAGGGGAATCAAACCCGGCCACCAACCACCCACGAATATCCCTGCGCAACCTTGCTAGCCATAACAACCTGGTATCGATTCCATGGCGACCTCGGGCACCTCCGCTCCCAGATTCGGCCACCACGCTACCGATCGTCACGTCGGGCGGTCCGCAAATGCGGCTACACCACCATCTCCAACGAAGCCCTAAATCGCGACATCCGCCATCTACGTCTACGCGAGTGTGTCGGCTCGTTCTCCACTCGATTGGAGGCGGTCGAGACGTTCGGTCATAGTGCGGGCTCCCTTCCCTATGGGTTGCTCGCTACGGCGGCGTTCTAGCGCTCCCTGCGGCGGGCGGTCATCTCGGAGTTGATAGCGGCGCCCGCCCTTCCGACGCCGGGCGCCATCTCCATCGGCATCGGCATCCATTAGCCGTCGGTGGCCATGGGGTGCCAATGCCTTGATTTGTTTTCCTTACTCCGCGTGTAGCCCATTCCGTCATACTACCGCAAATCATGCGGTTGCCCCGTGCCCATGCCAACTACCGGGCATAGCGTCGTCGTTCTGGCGCCCGTGCCACGCCGATCCGGAGGAGTTTCAAGTGCCCCATTTTCACAAGGCGACATTCCCCACGGCCCGGCAAAGGCGATCTGAGGGTAAGCAACGGTGTGTCAGGTTCTTGGGCGCGGCCTACGCCACTGCGGTCGCGTGCGTTTTGGCCTCCCTACCACTGGCGAAGTGGCGCGGCCGATGGTACTACGTCATGGGCGGTCCCATGGGATCCCGATTGGGCCGCGTTCGGCTGCGCGCCGGCGTTTCGGGCGGCCCTGCGCCTCCAACCACCTCTCCGGCTTAGCGCGTGCGCGTTCACCTCACGGTGGATGCCACCGGGGCGTTCGAACGCGTTTGGCTCGCGCGCGGGCCCTTGGCACCCCTCCAACAAGCGGGCTCTTCCCGCGGTGGGCTCTTAGGACAACATCAAGGTCGGCGTCGAGCTACGACCCCGGGATCTTGAGCCATGCACTTGGCCGAGCCTCGGGCCGCGCGTGCCTCGAGTGCCCGGCTGCGCCCCGCCACGCTTTCGCCGACCACGGAGGGACTTTCAGCGCGCCCTCCCTCACAGGCGCCCGGCATCGTCGGGCGCACCAACGCTGACCACGCGCACCTGGCCTTATTTGCCCAAGCCGTTCAAGCGGCTCCGCTGTCGGATGGTTTGAGCGTCGCCCGACAGGGCTTTGCTACAATTGTGATGAGCCCTACGTCGGGCACAAGTGTGCTTTCGCTTGTTCTATCTGGAGGTGACCCCGATTACATTGTGGAAGAGCAGGCCAGGGAGGATGAGGAGGATCCGGACCCGCGGCACCCGGCCGAGGCCAACCTGCTCAACCCAGTGTCGCTCCATGCCATCGGCGGCATTGGACGGAAGATACTATGCAAGTGTAATGTGCGGTCGGGCCGTCGGTTCAAGGCGTTGCTTTCGACGAGCTCCACACAATTTCTGAGCAATGAAGTGGTCCGCTCACGAACATCAACGCGTTCGTGTCAGGGTGCGGTGTCATTGCTGGCCAATGGTGATCGCGCGTCAAGCGGTCAGGGCTGCTCGAGACACGGAGATCCGTATTGCCGATGAAGTCTTCTTGATGGATGGGTTTTCGATTCCGCTCGACCGCATTATGACATGATCTTGGGAGTGACCTTCGCCGCCCGACTTGGTCAATCCTGGGATTTTGATGACCTCTGCATGGCTTTTACGGCGTGGCGATTACACCGCGTGTTTTTGGCGTGGCGTGGGCTCCAGCGCCCACGGCGTCGATCCACGAGACATTCCTCGCCATGCGCACCACCCGAGCGGAGTTGCCGGCAAGCTCGCGGCGTCCTTCCGGATGTTTTTCGAGGCGCCACAAGGCACCCCGCCTAGGCGTCGCGACCATCGGATCCATCTGGCTGCCCAACACGCACGGTGGCGTACGCCCGTACGGTATCCACAGCTGCGAAAGATGAGCTTGAGCAGCAGTCGCCGAATCTGCACCAAGGCGTCATCGGACCCGAGCCGCGTCGGCTTTCTACGCACCCGTCTTTGCTTTCGTGAAAAAGCGACGAGTCGTGGCGCTTTTTGCGTGGATTATCGTGCTCTAAATCGACAAACCGTGAAAGACAAGTTCCGATACCCATTGTGGAGGAACTTCTAGATGAGCTTAAGGGCGCAAAAGTTCTTCACAAAACTTGATCTCAAGTCGGGTACCATCGAGGTTCGGATGAGCGAGGCGGACATTGAGAAGACCGCGTTCGGGACGATGAGGGCCGCCGAGGTTCCTCATTGATGCCATTCGGCCTCACGCGCAGCGTCCGCAACGTTCAAAGCTTGATGAACACGGTGCTTCGACCGTTCTTCCGTAAGTTTGTCTTGGTCTTTTTGACGACATACTCATATACAGTCCACGTGGTCGGCTCATCCGCAACACCTCAACGGTGCTCACGGCGCTCGAACATCGGCTACGCCTAAAGCGTTCCAAGTGTGCCTTCGCCGCCATGCCTTCGGTGGCCTACTTGGGCCACGTCATATCAGCGGCGGGCGTGGCCATGGGCGGCGACAAGATCAAGCCGTGAGTTTTTGGCCTCAACAGAACGACGGTGCGCGGCCTCTGCGGGTTCCTTGGACTCGCGGGGTTCTACCGCCGCTTCATCAGGGTTATGGGGCCATCGCGGCGCCCGACAGACCCTCTGCAGAAAGTTCATTCATCTGGGACGGACGAAAGGCCACCGGCGCGTTCCAGCGCTCAAGCAAGCCTGTCAGCGGCGCCGGTCCTCGGATGCCCGACCGCGCCCAGCGTTCGTGGTGGAATGCGGCAGCGTCGGGTCGGAACTTTGGTGCGATCTGCATCAAGGCGACGGTGCCCTCGCGTTCTTGATAAACCATTCGGCGCGCCACGGCTGGCGGCATATGGCGCGAGTTGATCGGCCTCATACAAGTAGTGCGACGGAAGCTTACACGTGGGGACGCCATTTCCTTTATAGAACTGATCATTATGCCCAAGTTTCTTCTTGACGAGAGGTTGTCTCACGATCCACAACATCGGTGGGTAAAGCAAGCTGTTCGGCTACACCTTCACCATCAGTACCCGGCCCGGCAAGCTCAACATCGTCGCCGACGCCAGCTGTCCGCGACATTAACCGACCACCACCCACGCGGCTCCGCGTGCTGTCGGGTCCCGTTCGCCTCAACGACCGGGCGAGGCGGCAACGGCGCCAACGGCGACCTCCGCGCTTTCCGTGACTCATCGGTGGTCACCGGCGTGGCGCGCCGTGGGCGCGGCGTGGACGGGACCGGTGCTATGGGCTCGGCGTGTCTACATCCCAGCCACGTCGACGCACCTCGGCCCGGTCATCCGGGCTATTCACGGACGCCGGCACGGGAGGCGTCTGAAGACGCTGCATCGGCTCCGCAGACTTCTTCATCGACCATGATCGGCGTCTCGTCGGGCGAGCTCGTGGGCGCTTGTGCCTGTGCGCCAACGTAACAAGACGGATCACTTGCACCCCGCGGGCCTCCCGCGACCGTTGGAGCTACCTACCCGCATTTGGTCCCGACATTTCCATGGATTTCATAGAAGGCCTTCCCGCGTCAATGGCAAAGTGTGATGATCCTCACGGTGGTCGGCCGTCTGTCCAGCGGCGCATTTCTTGCCGCTCAACCATCCATACGGCGGCCACCGTTGCCGAGAGCTTCTTCGATGGAGTCGTGCGCCGCATGGCTTCCCCACGTCCGTGGTGTCGGACGGGAACCGGTGTTCAGCTGGCCTTTGTGGAGGGACTGTTCACGGGGCGGGCATCAAGCGGCGGGTGGCAGCGTTCCACCCGCCAAACCGGCGGCGGTCGGTGGTGCATCATTATTACCATCACCAATGTACTTGCGGTGCATCTTTGGAGACGCCCCACGCTCGTGGTTGGGCGCGGCATGGGCGGGTATTGTTATAACACGTCATTCCACTCAGCGGCGAGAAGGCGGCGCCCGTTCGAGGGTGGTGTATGGCGAACGCCACTCACGCTGCCATACTGCGCCGGCCGCCAAGATCGATGCGATGGACCGCGCTTCTCGGGATCGGGATGCATTCTCTCGGAGGTTCGTGACCGTTTGTTGCGAGCATAGGAGTATGCCAAGCGTACTTCGACGCCCACCATCGTCGGCTTTCGAGTTTGCCGTCCTTCGGATCGGGTCCTCCTCCGTATCCTCCATCGCCCGGCCCGAGCCTCGGTGCGCAGCGTCGCGCAAGCTTAGCCCACGCCGCAGGTCCGTTCGGTCTTTGGGCCGTGGGAACGGTGATGGCCCTCTGAGACTCCTCTTCTGCCGGAAGCGGCGTATCCATGACGTGTTCCATGTCGGCGTCTTGGCCGCCCGAGGTACACCTCCATCGACGGTGCCACCACTCCCACCCCTTCATAATGGCAGACTACTCTTTTGGGCTGAACAAGCACTACGCTAGTCGGTAACGCTGCCGTGGTGCGTGGTACGTCCTCATCCGTTGGAAGGATTTGCTTGGGAGCCGGATGCCACACAGGAGTGCGTTGAAGATTTTCGTGAGGCTCTTCCCCTCCTTTCAGCTCGAGGACAGAGCTGTTAGGTCGAGGGTGGGAGAGATGTTATGACGGGCCAAGTGTACAAGAGGAGGGAACCGAGAAGTGGCTGATGCACAACAGCAGCACAGCTAATGCCGGTCAGGCCGGGCGTGAGAGTCGGCCAGGCCGGCCTGGCAAGGACGGGATTCAGTTATCAGATCCTAGGATTTAGGATCTTCCTTTATTTATTTATCATTTCAATTATCAATTGTAATTCCTAGATATTTGGAGACATTTGTTAGAAGGAGGGTATAAGTACCCGAGCGATTTATTTTATAAAAGTTAGCCAGAGATTGAGATCTAATCTCTCTTGCTCCCCTGGCGAGCAGCTTGTTCTTCGTATTCTGTTGTCGTTTCTCGTCTTCCCCGGTGCGAGCACGGCGCCGCCACCAACCCGCCCGGGGAATCAAACCCGGCCACCAACCAACCACGCGAATATCCCTGCGCAACCTTGCTAGCCATAACAAGAATAGAGATAATAGAGGTAACAAAAAAAGGATAATAGAGGTAGTATTGTACTTTTAGCTTTTTGGATACATTTTATTATATATCTAGGTATAATGTTATATCTAAGTGCACAGCAAAAATAATGTCTAGAAAAAACAAAAAAAAAATTGTGATTAATCTGGAACGATTGAACGGGTCCGGTCCACCGACTGGAGCTGCTTCATATCTACTAGCTAGGTAGGTGGTGGATGCATATAGGAGTATGTATCTTCTCGGTTACACACTCGCAGGATGTTTGCTGTTGTGTAGGATTCCACTTCCGTGCGACGAATGAAACGAGCGATCGAATCACACCACCTCCCGCACTAGCTTGGCACGGCACCACCGCCAACGAACAGCCGCGCTGGCAGGTCTGCGCCTTCCTTCTCAGGCAATGGCCAGACCGCCTGGGTGGTAGGGGGTCGTGTCGTTCGTCGGCAGTTGAGTTGTCATGTCAAGAGCACGCGCTTTTCGGCAGCCGCGGGTGAGTTCGTCTTCGTCGGCGGAGGCGGAGATGGAAATGGAGATTTCCAGCCGGCTGACCGGTCGTCGGTCAGCCCGGCCGACCAGTCAACTGGAATGGAAAACATGTGCGTTGTCTTTCCGATTTCGGCCTGCTCCATCACACCGGCCTTGAGCAATGTGGTTCACGGCCCAATAGTATTTGGGCCGTGCGTAATGGACATGTGTGGTGTCCCATGGGCGGCACCACAGACTTAGCAAGGTACTTCCATATTCTACCTAAAAAAGAGACGAAAAAGTCTACATTTTTCTTCGTCAACTTTCCGCGAAAAGTGCCTTTTCCTCCAACTCCAAAAATTAGACAAACCACCTCCCTCAAATTTTTAAACCTTGTGTTTTTTATCTCCCTAGAGCGGTTTTGAAGGCCGTTTTGCTACATTGAATGGTGGTTTTGCTACAATAACGTTGGTTTTGTCTTTTTTTTTTTATTTCGAATCTTTGAAAAGTCATACAAAAAGTCGTAAAATGGAAAATACAATTTGTTTGGACTCCACATGAGTAGATCAATACATTGAACATATAATATGGTATGCGTAAGTACAAACTACAAAGTTTTCGCTACGAAGGTTTTGCCTTTTTTTTTTTTTTTTATTTATTTCATATATTTTTTGAAAACTCATAATAACCTACAATAAAATCATAAAAAAAAAAAAAAAATCTAATTTTATTAGACTCCACATGAGCATATCTACACAAAGGAATATATAATATGGTATGCTTTAGTAGAAAAATTTTGTTGTAGTTTTACGGGTCAATGCTTTTTACGTAATTAATTTAATCAAATTATTGTTGCAGCTTTTTTTATAATTTTTTTAGACTCTAGAATACCATATTATATGTTCATTGCGTAGATCTACTCATATGGAGATTAAAAAAAATGAATTTTCTATTATCTTTTATGTGATTTTTCTATGATTTATTATGGTTTTTTTTAAATGGAGCTAAATAAATAAAAAGGAAAAGACAAAACCTTCATTGCAAAAATTTTGTACTAAATCATAGCATATTATAAATTCATTGTGTAGAGCTATTCGTTTGGAGTCCAAAAAAATAGATTTTTCTACTTTTATGTTTTATCTATGATTTATTATGAATTTTTAAAATATTTAGCCAAAAATTTATATCTATACCTACTAATAATCTATACCCCCTCCCGTGTCTCTGTCTGTCCGTGAGTCCGGTGCAAATAGGAGTCTGGTGCAAATACGAACCAACCCCTCCTCGATCCCGTAGCCCAGTCGTCACCCTTTCCCCGATCTATCCAGCCCACAATGGCCTTCACGACGAAATCCCAGCACACGTGGTAGAAGCTTCGTATTCTCTTCGGGAGATGTGAGTTTGATCTCTCACTTGTGTTAATTTTGTGCGGGCAGTTTGGCAACACGTTCATGCAGCAATACTATCGCCTCAACACGAGTCGCCGAACGAGGTCTACAAGTTCTACCAGGAGAACAGCCGCCTTGCCCGCCCTTCCGCTGCAGCCGGCGGCGGCGGCATGGACTCCGTCACCGCAATTGAGGTGTGTTGCGTTCCTTGTTGTTTTCGCTACCAGATGGATCTGTGATGCGAGGGGAGAGCTAGCCTGGCCATGCAAGTGCTTAATTAATTAGGCAACCACAGCCGCTAGCTCCTCAGATCAGCTAATAATGTTTGGCATGGTTCCACATGCAGGGGATCAAGAAGAAGATCATGGAGATGGACACGACCGTGAAGATGACCGAGATCGACATCGACACGGTGGTCTCTCACTTCACGCCCGGCGGTGGCATCATCGTCCTCGTCAAGGGCCGCGCCACCGTCACCTCCCCGGTGGTCCCATGGATTCTCCCCGTCGTTCATCCTCGCGTGGTGAGACCTGGCAGCTGCGATGGCCTGTGGAGATAGGGGGCACGGGCGCATGCTGCAACGACGATGTATAGTTTCTTTCTTGAATCTTGCATGATGCTGTATGTTTGCTTTGCATGGTTATCACGAGTAGAACAAGGTGAGAGGTGAAGTAGGCAACTATCAATAGGTTCAGGGCTTACTTAGACTTTTTGTTGGATAAATCTTAAATGTCCTATGCTCATACAAGTTCAAGTAGAGCAATGTCCATACATGTTATAGAGTATGGTTTTAAGATGAAGAATAACTTGCAATTATTGATCGAATAAATCCCAAAGCTACATGTCATCCACGTTATCGGACTATAAAATTATATATTCCCAGCGCAAGCGCACTGGGCATATTTAAGTAGTAAATAAAAAAGGAAAAAAAGATGAAACTGCTTTCAAAACCGCTCCATGGAGGTAAAGCATATGGTTTGAAAATTTTAGTGGCGTGGTTTGTACTCCCTCCATATTGAAAAGGAAGTCGTTTAGGGACATCGACACGGTCTCCAAAGTGCAACTTTGACTTCTCTTTTCTATCAAAATATTTATTAAAAAATTATATATGTATACTTTTATGAAAGTATTTTTTCAACACAAATCTATTGATATGATTTTCACATTTCAAAACCCAACGACTTAAAAGTTATTAATCATTTATGTTTCCAATGTTTGACCGAAGCCTTTTCCAAAAGCGACTTCCTTTTTCAATATGGAGGGAGATGCGTATTTACGGTTCAGAGAAAAAAAAAACTTATGCAAAATTCGAAGGATGAAAAGTGGACCTTTTTTTTCTTTCCATTATCCTTTCCCTAATTCGGTCCTTTTCAATTTGACTCGGTTTGAAAAACACGGCCTAAAGGAGCAAAGCATAATTAGAAAAGGCCCAGTCTGGACAGTCCTGATCAACCAGCCCACTTTTCGTTATATAAATAAACTAGCCAATATGCCCGTGCGTTGCTACGGAAAAATAATAATTTTTTGATACAATTTGAAATCTAAATTTTATTTTATGAAAACCATGACATCTTTAATTAATAATAATATAACACAATGGCCTAGTAAGATGTTTGGTGGTTTGCTCATTTTGTATCGTCATCCATTCACCGCCCGACAGATCACGTATGGTTTGCCAAAAGAGTGTTACACTACTATAGGAATGAACTTCCGTGGCGGGCATTTTAGATTTTTCCGTGGCGGGCATAGGAACCGCCCGCGAGCTAGGGTCACGGTTGTCGAGCGATTACCGCGTGGCGGACTCTTGCCCGCCATGGAAAATCAATTAACCATGGCGGGCGTTTAACAAAACCGCCCGCGGTTAATAGATTTACCATGGCGGGCATCTTTATGTGCCCGCCATGGTTAATGTATTAACCATGGCGGTTTTATAATATGACCGCCACGGTTAATTAATTCAGGATTAATAAAAAATAATTCAAAAAAATATTATAAAATTATAAATTAGGATTTAAACCACATATTAAATAATAAAATAAGAGAATATTCACATAAATCTTAAACATGCATCACAATTTAACATTCAACTAACATGGACATTCAATTAAAGCACTTAGAGTTTAAAAGTGACCACCACACACATCGGAATTTATAAAACTCGATCGAACGATCGATTGATCAATCACGTTTAGCTAGGTTACAAGTCCGGGCCATCCCACATATAGTCCTTCATGTCTAGCTTATTTCTCCAAATCCCGTAGTTCCCATAAGTCCTCGTTTAAGCAAGGTCATTTGTTAGGGTCGAAGAAATGGCGTGAGGTAGCACAACGCCCTCAATAACGCCCCTACGAGATGGCGCCAACCGGTTTCTTGAACGTAATGTCGCCCAAGCCTTTCGCCCAAAAATGCCGGCGTGGTTTTCGCCGTCATTTCGCGCCACGTAGTACGGTACACGTCACCGCTGCGAGCTATGAACGCTGGGTATAGAAACTACGAGGTTGCCGCCAAAAAGGCCGCTTACACGAGCAAACGAGTATGTACCGGAAAATGGTTAGAATATTATGAGACCCGTTCAATATGGACGAGCAAGCGCGAGTAATTTTGCATATACCTCGTAATCTCGCCCGATCTTCATTTGGTCCTTATGTTTTTCTTTTGCATTATCTTTTGTGCCTCGATCGAATTAGTCGGGGTCTTTCAAGTAATCCTTGTAAGCCCCTGTCACGAAATTCCACGGTGTCATGACTTCTAAGTTTGTGGTATGAAATAGTATACAAGTGTCGTAAATTACGGTACCGCGGGGGCCTCTTCAAAATGTTTATAGAGGCCTTTTGGCATATCATACAACGAGTCCAAACCCTAAGGGCCGCTCCATCTTGAGGGAAGATTAGCCAAGTAATCCAGTGGCCAATGTCTTTGTTGTTTGTATACCGCCATGCTACACCATTTTATTTGATTAGAAATAGATTCAAGTGTTCAAAAATAAAAAGTATTGCTTTTGACTTACTTGATATGTTGGGCGCAATGAGACAACCGGCCTCCAAAATTGCACGCAGCGATCGAGCACGGGTAGGTACCCACCGATAGGGCAGGGATCTTCCTGCGGGTGTAACCCTCTTCTTCCTCGTCCTCGGGAGGTGGCATCCGCTTCTTCTTGCCGTCTTACGCTTCTTGGGCCCTCTCGACGGCCCCTCCTCATCGGTGGCACGACACCCGGCATTCCTCTTGTAACGACTATCGCGCATCGCTGACAGTTCCGCAAGTCCGCATAGTTACCCGGTATAGAATGCAATGGTTAGGGCACGCGATGAAACTTCCTAAGCTTCATCGCCACGGATCTTAATCGGCTTCTTCGCCCGATAGGTATTGGCGGGCACCTTATTCTCCTCGGGTAAAGCGATTGTCACCGAGGACCCGTGAACAAGTCATTGAAGCTCGTGGTGTCGACCACCCGTGGCGAGCCTTCAGCATCAACATCGTTAGGTTAAAAAGCGTAGCACCGTGCAATGCTTCCGGACATTTGCCGTCATCTTTGTAGAGAGGGTCAATTGCCGTCACCTGCTTCATCTATCTAAAATTCTCGAGCCATCTTGGATTGCCAAACAACACGTCATCTTCATCTTTGAGGTTAGCAATATCCTCGAAAAGATCAAAGATCCTCGGGCGACATGTCATCAACTCTCGTTCGTTCACCATCATCTCCACCCGCATTGTCTTGACATGTCTTCAAGCAGTTCATCTATGGTGATGTAATCACGATTATCAACTTGTTCTCGCCCGTCCACCACCGTTGTTTCCGTCGTTGCGGTCGACGGGGTCCTCAGATGAACCGGCCGCGACACTTTCGGTTCTTTTTCACCATGATACTTCCACATTTGTATACCTCGGCTCCCCGATGAAACCATATCGCAACAAGTGCTCCGCGGCGACATCATCCTTGTGTAAGAACATATGCTTGCAGCGAGCAGCGGGCACACCATTACTTCGAACCCCGACCGATTCGATGCTTCGCTGACGGGCATAAACTTCTTTCGCACATCATCAACGAAATCCAAACTCATCCTCGGCCTGTACATCCAATCCCTATTCGGGCGCCATGATGGCTGCTCAGATTAATTAAACCAAAGCAAAGAGAACGATCGATGATTAGAGATCGAAGTATCGATGATTAGAGAGAGTTAACTAAAGTGCAAAAAGAGGAATACGAGAGAGAGAGGGAGTAGAGAGAGGGAAATAGAGCACGTACACTCAAATGAGAGGGAGAGAGAGAGGAGGAGAAAGAGGGAGAGAGGGAGAGAGGGAGAGAGAGGGGGGGGGAGAGAGGGGGAGAGAGATAAGGGGAGGGGAGGGGGGGAGAGAGGGGGGAAGAGAGAGAGCACAAACCACATTCAATTAGATCTCAAAAGAGGGATGACCATGCATAGGGAGAGAGGGAGAGGGAGAGAAAGAGGGAGAGAGGGACCGGAGAGAAAAGAGGGGAGAAAGAGGAGAAATACCCTAGCGGTGCCAAACTTCAATCAAACCAAGGGCAAAACCCCCCCCGTAAAATGGTGTTTTTTAGGGTTTTGACGCTCAAAACCCTAAAAATGGCGAAAACCCGTGGGGAAGAAGAAAGTTGGGGGCTGTATTTATAGCCCAGCCTTTTCCGTGGCGGGCATTGTAATAAAACCGCTACGGTTAATGGGGGATTAACCGTGGCGGTTATTTTACAAAGACCGAATCCACGGTTAATCGATAATCGCGTGACGGTTTTTGCCCTGGCCCAGGGTACGCTAGGCCACCAATTTTCCGTGGCGGTTTTTTGAAATGCCCGCCACGGAAAATAATTTCTAAACACCATGCAAGTTCAATTACGTAGTAGTGCTAGGCGTGACGATCTCATCGTGTTAGTTGTTCATGCATGCAGATGCCCGAATATTCTTTGAAGACAACAACAACAACAACATAGCCTTTAGTCCCAAGCTAGTTGGGGTAGGCTAGAGATGAAACCCATATGAAACAAAGTACAAAAGAACGTAGAAAGGCACAAGACAAAAGGATAAAGATTAGGGTAGATAGAAAAAGGAAACAAAGTCATGGTTCAGCACGTTAATAGCTAGCCTCAGCCGCTCCTATCCAAAGCTAAATCTTGGAGATATTCCACTCTTAAGGTCTCGCTTAACCGCGCCGTCCCTAGTCGAGTCTAGGTCGGCCTCTACCTCTCTTTGAAGACAACATCATTTTTTTTATTTGTTGTAATCTACCGCCTGTTTGATTTCGTCGTCGTCGTCTGTTGCAACGTCGACGACATGACCTCGGCAGCGGCTGCTTCTTGGCTGTGACTCAAATTCCCGAATATTAGTATATTTATATGTAGCTAGCTGTGGATCGTGTCTATCTAGACAAAATCAAAATAGACGAATAAAAGCAAAGCAAACCTATTGATGATGTTCATGATCGACAGAGGTAATGGCGCTCCGTCGCCGATGACATTTTCGTAGAGATTGAGGACGTCGTTGGCCTGCGCGGAAGAGGATCATGGCATCCTCCTTGCACCTGTACGTACGCCACTACGCCTACGAGGGAGCTCCATCTTTTGGATTGGATCTGCACCGCCGTACCTACGTATGTAGCCCTCGATCGATAATATATATATGATCTTCCTCTAGCAGGCGGCTAGCAGATACGATTGTATATGATGGACTGTAATACTGCTTTTTTTTTGAAAGCGGACTGTAATACTGCTTGCCTATATATATGTACACACTGCATGAATCGAATCGAATCCAACTCGGCAAAACCGAACTCCATCGTACGTGCGTTAGATATGGAACTCCCTTCTTCCAACTCCATGAATCCGAGTCATATTCTCGGTTGGACTTCTAGAAAGGTGGACAAAGGGAAAAATCTAAATCATTCATGCCAATCCGATGGGTGAGAACGATCCTACGGTTTGGAGGGAAGACGACGGAAATTATCTCCTTTTATTAGTAGGTATAGATAAACAAGCCCAACTTGTACTGCAGGTGTGTCCAGAGTGGTTTAAGACTCTATTGGGCCCATCTTCAGCACACAAAAAATAGCGTGGCGCCCTAAAAAATTCAAAATAGGGGGTGCCCCCTATTTACTAGTAAATCAGTTATTTCTCTCCAAATCTATATCTATACCTACTAATAAAGAGAGAAAATTTCTTGTCCCCTCCCGTTTCCGTCTGCCTGTCTAAATGGGTCGTGCAACTTCCGACCGGCCCAGGGCCCAGGTGCTATTAGCCCCTGTTGCTGCTGCCATTGGCACACTGCTTGGCAGCCCAGCCCAGGCCCATGCGGGAGATAGGCCTTGTTGGGTTGGGCTGTACGAGCGCAACCACCTCTGCTCTGCTCCACCGGACACGGCCTGTCCACGCGCGCCGCTGCAACGAGATTGAAGCAAGCCTGCTTCCTTTACGTTGGTTTTCTTCATTCCGATATAAAAAGAGACAGCGACGCGGTTGAGGCTTGGAGTTTTCCCGCGACGACGACGAGGCCTCGTGACTCCGAGCCCATACTTGGAGATAAGAGTGGTGAGAAATAAGAGAGAGAATAAAAAAAGAATAAAAAAAGGGAAAAGGAAAAATAAAAGAAATTAAGATAAAATAGAATGTACACTTTATAGTTTTCAACTACCATAAGGAGCCATTTAACTAAACGTTTCACTAAAACAGCTTCATCTCCATCGAACTACTCATGGAGCTCAAGTAAAAAAAAAATAAAGATAAAGATGCTTCACTGGTGATATTCTTCATTGATTCTTTGATGCTATAATTGGAAATGGAAGTGAAAATGTGCGCCCCTGGCCCTTTGTGTTTGTAAGAGAGTCCCTGCGCTATAGCATAGATGAAATCGATTACTCAAGGAGATGAGAGTCAAAATATTTTATTTATGTGTTTTTGAGCATTATGTCGAGGGTAATAATAAAAATATAACAATGTAAATGAAAAACGTTAACTTTCGAGACAAAACACAATAGAGATGATAAACACTATATTTTTCTTCCCGCTGCAATGCACAGACACTTCTGCCATTGATGCATAAAAAACTATAATGGTCGATATATCTACAAGGCTATTATTTTATCTCCCGTTGCATCGCACGGGCGCTTTTGCTATTCCTTACAAAAGGGCCTCTTTGACCTCATGGTATTTCAGCTCATGTTCTGCGTGGTAAGTGACATTATGGGCTTCAGGTGATCGGTGGTTCACATTTTCAGCTACAGCTTAAAGGTGTAGTGAACGCCGAACATGCTGATCAGAGGCTTAAACCGCCTGATGTTTGATTGACATGTATTCTTTTCCGATGATGGTTTTAAGTTGTTTTCTCTAATTCTTACTGAACTTTGAAGAAAATTATTCCACAAATGTTACAATCACAGTTAATACCACCGAAATTCAAATGTGAGATATCCACATAGGTGATATTATTGAGCTAACAAAGATAAACGGGCATCCATCGGAGGTAAGGTGAAAAAGATGCCTTGTTGTTAGGCTCTACATTTCGGTATCTATTTTAGGTCCTAATTACAGTGCAATTGGCTTTGGTTTTAGTTTATATTTGTCAAATACAACATAGCTTCTTGTGAGCAATTCTGGCTTGTTTCTACGAAAGTTTCATTTCATTTTGAGGGTACTACCTCCGGCAGCTAGGCAACAAAGATGACCTTTTTTTCGAAAACGGGCTTAGTCTGGAGAAGTGAGAATGTTTAAAGTACATCCTAGCTGGCTCCCTGCGAGATGCCGGGAATCCAACTAGGCGGAACACAAACACAGGGTACCGGCTTACACGGTGGAGCTTCGAGTGGTGTACTAAGGGGCAAACTAATTTGCGACCAAACTACAAGCGAGAAAACTAACCGAAAGCCCGCGGGATGCAAGCAACTCCGCGGAAGCCCGCGTCCACCCAAGATTGCGCCTCTGCTCGGATGGCGCCCACAAGTGTCGAATCACGAGACCCCTGCGAAAGCTCCATCAAAGGTCCGCTGGTCCTCTCCTTCTAGATGACACGAGGAGCACCAGAGAGTCAAAGGCTTGCCTGAAGGGTCTTGGGGCAAGATCTCGCACTCGTAACCACCACTCTACCAGCCCAGCGTCCATCGAAGGGCAGAGCTGTTGCACATCGAAACGGGAGAGTAGCAGGTGCCAAACTGCCTAGTGAAGACGCAGGACGCGAGAAGATGGTCGATGGACTCGTCGTCTTGGTCGCACAGGGGCACATGTGGCGGTTGGCTGCCGTGGTGGTGTCGCCACGCAGCCGTCCATGGCCGGCCATGAAGTGCTAACCAGGCGAAGAACTTCACCTTCGGAGATGCGAAGCCCGCCAGATCGCGTCGCAGAAGAACGCCCTTTACGCAGAAGAAGATGACCTTGCCCCCACATACATACATGTAAGCATACATGTGAGGAAATCAGCATGAACGCACAAAGTCGAGTACAGGAGGAGTAGTAGTACTATGTTATGGGCGAGCACATTTTAATTCGCCCTTTAAATTACCTTGACCCCACAGACACTGATCATCACGGCTCATGATGGTACAGTTATGCGTTGCGTCAGAACAAACCTCAAGCAACTCAAAGCGATGGTCCAAAATTAACACACGCTCTGTACGAGCACGGCGTGCACAAAGCACAAACGACAAGCCTCCAAATGGTGGCCTCCCCCGTCCGCCCCCGTTTATTTTCGGTCCGCTGCGATTGCGATTTATTTGTCCGGCCGCCGGCCATATTTGCTGAGCGGCTGCCAACGGGAGGAGGGACAATTTCTGAAGCTGGGTGGGATCGAGTAGCGTGCAAGTCGATTTGCGTTGACGAGACACAGCGTGAGCACGTACGGGCGGGCGGTCTTTCGTCGTTCGTTAGCTGCTTCCGGTGGCGGTGGTTCCTTCCTGCTCTTGTCCGTGCTGTACGTACTGCTGTACTAACACGAACGAATGAATTGGCAATTATATTCAGCATGGCCTGTGCTGTGATTACCATCTCCTTCAAGAGCTTGTAAGTACTAGAATTAGTCGGCAATGCCGCAAGAGAATGTACGAAGCATGGAATGATTATTATTTACTGTTAGCATTTGTTAGTTAGTTATGTTCCTACTAGGACGTACGGAGTACGTACGGTATAATAACAACAGCCCGTGGTTTTAAAGCTACTCAACTTTGGCTTTTTACCACGAAATATGACTGTGTTGATGCGGTCAAAAAGATATTTTTGTGTTGAAATACTGTGTCAACAAGATAAAAAAAAGGGGGGAAACATAAAATGCTCTAGCCGTGCACCGGATCGTCTTCAAGCCATGATTCTCGACACATGATCTGACAGAATTAGGAAAAGCCCAACTGAAAGTGCAATCGAATAGCTCGATTCAACCTAAATTTTGATAAGGTCTACATTAACCTCACCACTTTTTTTTCCCCTCTTTGGTCCGCACATTTTTCTTGAGCTTTGTGAAAATTTGAGTTGGATTGGATTGTGTCTGGATCCTTAAACTTTTCCCTAATGCTTATTTAGGTTCATGAACTTTTGTTTGGCTCATCTCGTGTCCGTAAACTTTTTCCCACCGCTCATCCGGGCCTAAAACCATTTAAAAGCGGTTTTTTGGACGGACGTGTTTGCTACAATAACAATAGTTTATCTTTTTCCTTTTTATTTGTTCTCATTTGAATCATTGAAAAATCATAGAAAAATATTAAATAAAAAATCTAATTTTGTTGGACTCCACGTGAATAGATCTCATAGTGATTGTATGCTTTAGTCCAATTTTATGAACGTTTTGGATTTTTATTTTTTTGGGGGAGGGTGTTAAGATGACCGGATTCAAAAACTTTATACTAAAACATATTGTATTGTATGTTCACTGTCTAGATTTACTCATGTGGAGCAACAAAATTAGATTTTCTATTTTATGATTTTTATAGTTTGCTATGATCTTTTTAAAAATTCAATGGAAGTAAATAAAGACAAAACCGCTGCTACTATAATAAAATCATGGTTATTGTAGCAAACCCGCCATCCAGAACCGCCTGGAGGATAGTTTGAAAAGTTTTGGACCCATGAGTAGTGGGGAAAAGTTCACAAACTTAGATAAACAAAACAAAAGTTATTGAAAACATATAATTGATGGGAAAAATTTAATAACCCATGATGCATTTCACTCCAGATCTTATACGCGAAACACCCAATGATCCACTTGCATTTCCCGCAGCAACCACTCGTAATCAGTGGCACAGCACTTTGCCAAAAGCCAGCATCTCCATTTGTTCCGGCAAGCCCCATCTTCAAGCTTCGTATCTATCGTCGTATAGAAAAAAAAAAAAAAAAAAAAGCAAGCAAGCCGGCCGGGCCGACCCGGTCGGCATCCGAACCCATTAACGCCTCGGAAAGCCTTAAACCCCGACCCGAGCCTGACATCACCCGACCCATTCCCGTCTCTCCGAAATCCCAGGCCCAGCCAGTCGTTTCTCTTCCGATTTCCCCCTCCTTCCTTCCGATTACAACCAAATGCACGATCGATCCCACAAGCCGCAGCCGCAGCCGGCGGAGGCCGGCAACGGCGGGCCCGCCGGCGGCGACGGCGGCGGAGGGAACGTGGATCGGGTGCTCTTCAAGAACCTCGTCGAGATGGTGCCGCTCGTCGAGTCGCTCATGGTGAGTAACACTTTGCGGGTGCCCCGCGCAGATCTCGCCGAGGTTTCCGCGCTCCTGCTGGGGGGAGGCTCATGTCGACGCGCTGCCTGACGGTTCTCTTCCTGGGTGCAGGACCGGAGGACCAACCCGGCATACTCGCGACGCGCGTCGCTGGTCTACACGCCGGCGCCGCCCAAGAAGGTTTGTTTCCCTAACTAATTGTACCCCTGCAGATGGATAGTTTGTGGATTTTATTTTTTCGCCGGTTGCTTGCGTTCGAATCTACACGTTTCCTGTTTCTATAATTGCTCGTTCCCTTCAACTGTCCTTCTCAGATGTTAGTTGCGATTTCCCCTCTTTCACACTAGACCTCACAACGCTCAATGTATGTGATTCTTTTGTAAAGCTATAATGCCAATTGCTCTGTGGATTTGTTAATGATGAACCTGGGGATGGATGCTTCATTCTTTGTTACAGGCGAGCGATTTGAAAAGCGTCAAGTTGCCACAGAGCGTATCCGCCAAGAAGCGGAGAGACCCTGGTGATGCGGCCAAGAAGAGCGCCCCAGATTCTAACGGCGACAACGGCTCGGTTGTGCCGTTGTCTCTATCGGGAGCTGAAAATAAGCCCAAGGATGAGGTTGCTGTGCTGCGCGAGCAGATCGATGACCTACAGAAGAAGCTGCTCGAGAAAGAGGAGGCGCTGAGGTCTGCGGAGAGCTCTGTGACTGAGATGAATGCGGCATATGCAACCATCGATGAACTCAGGCGCCTGGTGGCTGACAAAGAAGCTTTGATCAGATCTACCAATTCTCAGTTGCATGATGCAAAGGTAAAACTGCTGATTGTGGTTCACTATTCTGAATTTGCAAGCATGTTTATACCTATATAATCTGTCTAATATTTATCTTTTAATTGTAACACTGACACGAAAAGGAGTGAGATACAAAACTATGCTACCATCAAAGTTGGCATCCTGTGAATGAAAACCTTGTTCTTTGCAGTAGTGTACAAGTAACTATGTACATATTAAATACAGTTACAATATGAATGTTATGCTCCTGTACACAAAATAAGAGTTCCTACTTCCTAGCAACTGGCGACTACATCAGTCACAAAATTTGACAAAGTTCTTGCTTATATTTGTGATGAAAAATATTATTTGTTCCATAATAATTGCCCAAGTAAACATATAATATTTTTATTAAACCATATAATCAGCCTAGTTTGTAACTCTGATTTGATGTAATGCATAACAAGTTAACAATATAAGCTACCTTTACCTAGTAAACAGCCTTCTAAAGGCCACAGCAGCCTCTATCTAGAGCAATGGTCAGAAAGTCTGTAACAATGATTCATGCACAAAGCCATAGCTGTTACATTCATGCTTCATCCATATATAATTCTGGTTCTTCTTTGCAATGGCAGTTCATAAGTTTTATATTTTCAAGAAACCTGGGTGGTTGACTGATTGTTTAATGTCACTACACACAGTTTATGAAAAGTTCCTCATCCTCATTCTGATGATACTGCTAATTAGCTATGCTTGCTGCCTTGCACTGGATTGAATCAACATCAATGCAACTCCAGATTACCCTTTCATTTAGAAATTTTGTAACCTACAGTTACTTTTGCATATGTTATAAATGGTTGTACATATTTCCTCTTCAGAAGATTCACTTAAAGTGAATTTTTACTTAAACATGTTATACTATTTTTTTTTTTTTCGTTTTTTGGGTGTAAAGATGCTAAAATTAGATGATTGTTGATTGTAGTGATTTTTAAAAGATTTTATTATCACTTGACCTTTTCTTTGTCCTCCTACAGATAATGCTTGCAGACAAGCAAGCGTCTTTAGAGAAATTGGAATGGGAGGTAAAGATGTCAAATAAAAAAAGTTGAAGATCTTCAAGGAGATGTGTCAAATATGGAATTCGAGATAAGCTCATTGATGGCATTTTTTGAAAAAATTTCGGAGAATGTTTCAAGTGACTCTTATGATGATACAATGCCATCATCATATGAATTAGAAGCACTTCAATCAACGGTGAGCATGCATCCTTGGAGTACCATTGACTTGTTTGAACCATTAAATGTCTTAACTAAAGCTAGGGATGGAATGAAGTTACTGTTACAGTGTTTTAAATTGTCAAATTAGCTTGCCATTCCAGAGAATCACCTTGCTCATCACCAATTGCATTGTCTAAATTGTTTGTTGCATTATCTAAACTAATGTCATAGAAACACTCTGGGGTTGTCACCAATTTATATATGTTTGCTGCATTATTTTTTTATGTCACAGAAACACTCTGGGGTGTCACCAATTACATTGCCTAAAATGTTTGCTGCATTATTTTTGTCACGTGTGTATTTGTGGTTTGCTGCTACGTGCTGCTACTCCTTACTATATACCAATAAGAGATTCTTTGAAATTTGGGAAAAGATTGCATAAAAGTGTTAACCATGGGAATGAACTTTTAATGCTACACTAGAAATTGGTATTACGATTTAGTATGCATTATAATTGGAATACTACTTTTCTCTTGCAATGTTATTATGGATACTGAGATAGAACTATTTGCACAAAGAAAACTGGTTAGGCGCTTTGCACTAAATATTGACTATGTCAAACTAATAGCTATGCATCAAAACATTGACCCAGAGTGAAATTGACAAGATTGAGGTCGACAAGATAGAGCAGGAAAGGAATATGTATGCTGAAGCTCTGGCAGCAGCTAGAGAGAACCCTGACGAGGAGCACTTGAATATTGCTGCGGAGGCAAGGTCAAGGCTGCAGGTCCTTGTACTATAGTGGCCCCTTCTGATTGTAGCATATGTATGATAGTGTTGAATTGTTGATTGTACGTGTTGGCTTTGAGTTGAGGTGCTTGTGGAATGGTTCCCGGTTGTAATGGAGTGAGCACTGTAAACTGACAGCAGTTTCGTGTTGTAATCATATTTATTCAGTCCCGAGGCCTGCATTGCTTATCAGGAAACTTGAGCAGTTAAGATTTCTGGGACAGATGTCATTTCAAGAAACCTATGGCTGAAACTGCTTATGTGAATTGTTCTTCAGCCTAAGGTATTGTTATGGACGCATTGGCCGGCCGACACTATATTAGGAAGAAGAAAGCTTCGGTACTTTCTAGTGGCTAGAAATTGGTCCAAATAAACTAAGTTTAGGCGCAGGAATAATAGGATCTGCTAGGATTAGCTCAGCCACCCGAGTGGACAGCCATTGCTAGGCTTAGCCACTGTAATTCTTCCTAGTTCATCAATAAACAGACCTAGATCACTGGGAACGCATGTTATGGAAACCAGCTTTGTGTGTAAACTATGTAAATTACAATCAAGGTCATATGATTTGGACCCAACGTACATGAGATATGTGGATTTTTTTTTCACTTTAACCCTCCCACCTGGATACACACACAAGTGTGTGTGTGTGTGGGGGGGGGGTGTTAAGTGAAAAACCCAAAACGTTGGATCCGGATCCCGTGGTCTTGATTGGAGTTTCCATAGTTATATCTGCTGGTTTCCATACCATACGTTACCTAGATCACTAGCCATATTATCTGGTATCACCTCGAGCACAACAAGCACAAACTTTGGTTCCCGTGCTATAATGGCAGCACTGATCCGGTCACCGTCACAAGACGGAGCAGTTCTTCTGCACGGATTGCATGACAGACGACGAGCGCGTATGGCTTGCCACCTTCTACATGAATGTGCAGCTGAGGACTGGTACTACCACCTGGAGCAGAACCATGACGCTCTAGCATGGCCGGACTTCATTGACAAGTTGCAGAGGGCTTCTGGGACACCGGCGCGCAACAACGCGCTAAGTGCCTTCATGAAGCTCTGCCGCACCAGGACGGTCGAGGAGTACAAGGCGCAGTTACTACCCATGCTCGAGCGATGCCGTCCGATCGAGGAGCAGGATCACATTGACATCTTCACCGGCGGCCCCTGCAATCCACTACAGACGGATGTCGAGCCTCACTATCCGGCCAACCTCGATGGCACCATGTCCCTTGCCCGGGCCTTCAAGCATCACCTGGAGTTGGACGAGGATGAAGACCCATCCGCGACGGCGCCCCCGTCCGCAACACTCCCCCGATTCGGCAGTGGCCTATACCCGCGACGTCCGCATCACCCGCACTCCACACGCCACCTCCAGCCGCCAGACCCACCAGCACTAAGACCATCAACATTCCACGTGTTGTTAATCCCTTGGGGGTTAACTAAGGCGGCTTGTGCCTTGAAGTACTAAGTAACTCTTTCTTATTAGTGTAGCTGAGTTACTAAGTTTATTTATATGTTGCGCTTGTTCAGTAGAAGTTACATATCCTAGCCATACACTTTCTCATAGTAAAATATAAATACGACCTTGAAATACTCACTGAGTGAAGTGCCACATCGATATTTTTATGTGCTTGCAGAAACCTCCAATAGGCATAAGAAATATCAACAATTAGTGATATGCATGACCAGGTTGTGACAAGGCTAAGATAAATTAAGAGGGTGAAAGCCTAAAAAAGCCGAACATGTGCTTGTCTGATTTTTGGGGTTGCTTGAGCCCCTTGCAGTGGTATTTATAGAGAAGAGCAAGGGGGTCACTGTATGACCACTTGCGGGGTTGTCCGACCCCCTTCTCCCTTGCTTACTATTCGTCTTTGGCATGCATGTTCTTGAATTCCAACATGTCGTAATAAAGCCAAGGCGCATGCTCCCAGGTTCTTTTAACGGTCGCCTAACACATCAAGTATTCTACCAACCATGCCAAAGGTGTTTTGGCCCTCTTCCTTTGTTTCAATCTTGACTCATGGCATTTTAGTGCTATATAGTAGCAACACATCATGTTAATAGGGTCCGGTGGTCTCCTAACCTTATTCATGGTCATTGATCCCCAGTTGACGAGGAAAGGTCGCTATAGGAAGAGTAAAGTGGCATCACTGGTCCCTATACTTGTTTGGTGTGCCATCCCGGTCCATAAACTCACAAGTCGACCGTTTAGGTCCTCAAACTTGTTCGGTTGTCATTGCGGTCCCTAAACATATAAATCATCCGCTTAGATCCTCAAACTATCATGCGGTTCCTAAATTTAGGTCCAAACCGGGTGATCTAAAAACTATATATCAAAAAATAATTTATTAGTTTTTTCATACAAACAAGAATGAAGACATACTTTATATCAAAATTGTATCTCTTGACGCAATCTACAACTCTATAGCTGAAAAGTTTTTTGAATTAAAACTATTTAAGGTTTCAAAATTTAATTTTAAATTTTAAATTTCAAAATCTATGAAATGACAACAATATTTTGGGACCCAAAATATTTTTAATTCAAAAATGTTTCAACTACAAAGTTGTAGATGGTGTCGAGGGCTACAATTTTGATATAAAGTTTATCTTCATTGAAATTCATATGAAAAAGTTATGAGACTCAAAAAATCAAGTTTGGGGACCGGAATGACATAATTGAACAAATTTGAGGACATAGACGTGTGATTTCTAAGTTTAGGGACCGGGATGACATAGTCGAACAAGTTCATGGACTGAGATGACTCAGATGGACACGTTTGAGGCCCCGAATGATAGATTTTTTGAGTTTAGGGACCAGGATGACATAGTGGTACAAGTTTAAGGACCGCTGATGGACTTTACTCTTATAGGAACCTAGCCTTGTATTGTCCTCCTCCTCACCATTATACTATGGTATTAATATATCTTTGTGGTGTTGATTATTTATTTGTATCCTTCATGTCTCATGTAGTTATGAATTTACCCCTTGTTTGGATTATCTAGTAACAATATTTAGATACTTGAAAATTTAATGTCCTAATCTCAATTGATTCCATATAAAAATTCCAAAACCATAGAATACTTTAAAGTTAAATAGTGCAATAATATATTGTGCAGCAAGCCACCCCTAGAGGAACACATTGCGCACTGTACATACTTTAGGATGAGTTTGTACATGTGAGTCTTACATTTCCTTAGCGATAGATATGTGCTTATGAAATTTCCATATTCTACTTCTCTAATTTGTCTAATGACTAAATGATCAATATATATTGGAGTATAAGTCCCACAACCAACCATTAAAACAATGAAATAATATAAAATAGGGTAAGTAATAAAATCGAGTGCGCAAGTGAGAATAAATAAATAAGCTCAATGTAATTCTTGATTCTGACGATACACCAAACAAAGTAAAATGCAATGATGAAACAAAACATACATTAGAAGGTACCACACTTCATGACAACGGAGTTTCTCACACTCTAGCACAAGAGAATACTATGATGCTTAACCCACATATATAGGATGAGCTATAGGCCACCATGCTACTTGGCATACTAGATGGTGTATAAAACCTAGTTCATGCCCGCATTCATCATCCAAGTATCAAGAAGATCTCCCAACTTATCACTAGTCCAGTCCAAGTGACCTGGCCCATCCGTCGGCATGGTTGGAGCCACTAAAGAACTACTAGCTCCCATCTGCTCTTGCTGCTGGCTAATAACCGTGGTGGCCATCTGACTATTGTTGCTACTTCCTTGTCCAGTGTGGTATAGGAATGGTGACCAAGTATGAGCATTGTTCATGAAAGTAGGATGTCCACCAAAGCTGTAGTGATTTGTGTTGTAGACACCTCCACCAAAGGGGTGTCCCTCGAAGGTGGAAGCATTTGTCTGTGACAAGGGCTCAAAATCATAAAGTCCAATGTCATTGATGCTATAACGCTGCTTCTTAGTGCCACTTTCTTTCCTAAGGAAGTACTTTTGAGCATGGCTGGAAACCTGCACTGGGGTCTTGGTGGTAACAAAGTGCCTAGAAATGTTCTTCCAGTTTCCGCGACCATACACATGTAGACCACGAAGGAATTGCCTACAATGAGGTAGAGTTTGAAGTGAACTAATTAGATAGAATTAGATTCCATGTCTATACACATTCAAGAATAGTAAAAGAGTAATATATAAACACCTCATCAAAATAATACCTCACAACCTATGCTTAATAAGGAACTAAAACTTCATTGTGACAAACATTAAAAATATGTATGAGATGCTTTAAGGATCTAGCAAATAACCAACCTATGCTCATCTATGGTCCAAAACCTCCCAAGTGTGTTGGCTCTCCTTTCGAGGAGCAGGCTTCTTCCGTGGAGTCTCCTTAACATTCCTCATGTTGAACATCTTCACTTGTTGATAACCACCAAATGCTTGCTTGTTGCTCATGGATGTATTCCCCACAAACAACCCAAAAGGTTGATTAATGAGGTTGCTACTTTCTTCCACATCTTTGGTTGCCGCTCGCAATCTTTGCGTCATCTCCACCATGACATCAATGTACAAGTTTGTTACCCGATGCTTCTCCTTGCTAGGGAACATTGCTTGGAGCTCATGAACAATTTGATTGTGCTTCTCATTCAGATCACTAGCACAATTGTTGTTGGTGTTGTACCTTGCAATGAGAGATTTTGCCATCTTCATCTCGAGAGGCACTCCACTCTCTATTGAGCTTGGGATCCATATGTTTGAGTACTATGCAAACAGTTGGCGGTTTGAGCTAAGAATGAGCGTTGTTGGGTTGTCGAGATTGGCAAACACAAGGCTGGTATTTATAGGCTTGATGTGAACCTAATTTTGATTAATTGGACAATTGACTTTGGTATGAAGGAAATTTGATATTTTGGTTACAAAGTCAAAGAATATATATACACACACTATATATATAATATCTCTACTTGTGCGACTTTTCTTTTCTTAAATACATTTGCTATAAGCTCTATATGCACATTGTCAACTATCCAATACCCACAATTTTCCTATACAGATCAGAAGCTTGAGAGTAGAAAAGGTAGAGAAACACTAGTGCAGTCTAGTTTGGTTGTGGAGATGAGGTTTCAAGGTAGACCCATGTGCGCCCATGTATGTAGCCATTGGCAACCGACATGTGTGGTCATGTACGACCATAGCGCCATTGTTGTCATAGGCACACAAGATAGAATAATGCCAAAGCATCCGGTTTAGCTACTATTAGTTGACTACATCATCAATCGATGTCTAATAATTGCAATGCGTGATGATATATATATATTTATGTATTCAAACATCTTGATGAGTTACTACAACATAAATGATCATGAACATTTCGGATCTTGTAAAATATGCATATCTTTTCTTGTGATATCTTTACACTGATATTATTTGATACATGTGTACCAAATAAAAATACAAATGTACCAAATAAACGTCAATGTAAATAATTTTGGTAATTGGAAGTTTATAACTAGGTTAGTGTGTGGTTGGTTTGGTATTCCCTGTTTTCTTGAGAAGTTATTTTGAATGAAAGATATGAATTGCATATTTTCTTTATACCTTCATGATTCATGTAAGCAACATGCATGGTAGATTTCACTAACTAATTTGGTAACAAATGTTCTTGGTTGCGTCACACATACACATTGTTGATTAGCTGCAAACCACTGGTGGTCTTCCTATCAAAGGCTATAAGTGCTCATAGTAATTCGTTGGCACAAATGATCAAGACTTCGAGTTAACCTCGGTAACTTAGTATCTTAAATATTCAAAAACCATTTTAGCCTCATATATTTTCACTTCCGTTTCACCTTCGATTCAACAAGCTAAGAAACCAATAGTAGAAATACAATAAGTGGAATTGTTATGTTCATCTTTGAAAGGAATATGTCCATGCAATGATATTGTTAAATATAACATTACTCATATATGGCACTTTGTTATTGAATTGTAACAAATACAATTTCAACACTAAAGCAATCACTTAGATGTGACACTCTATTTTCAAACTATAGCTTAACACCTCTTCGTCATTAAACCATTTAGAAAGACAAAAATGTTAAAATATATGTCTTAATAATGGTTTCAAGAAAATTCAAAAAACAATAAAAAGTGCCTCTCTAGACTTAAATCACAATCGTTAATCTCACACATAACCACTTCAATACACACTAAATGAACTCAAATAAAAAAGTTTCAGCTATACAAGTTTTAAATTAGCACTACAACTTCGTTATAGGATGTGTCTCGATCCAAGGTTGTTTGGAAATATCAAAATCTTCAATGACAAATATATAAAAATTTGTTTGGAGTGTAAATTTGGTACGAACCACATGAAATTTTTCAAGGTTGTCTAAAAACCTAAATTTTTAAAAATCCATAAACTTAAAATAATCTTTTCATACTCAAATGGTTTCAAACCAAAATCTATTCAACTAAAATTTTTTAGATTGCATGGATAATTAACTTCAATCTGAATATAAGAGCAAAATGCACCACATGCCATTACCTTTTTGTTTTGTGTCATCAGGTCCATCACCTTTAAAAGTTCACTTTGGGGTTCACTAGAGGTGTAAATCTACCTAGAAGCAGGTTGACAATGTGCCAATTGCACTTGCCCCCATTTTATGTTTTTTGTTTTTCAAAATTACTCATAATTTCATATGAAAACTTCAAAAGCCTACAACAGGGAAAGTAGCTCAAAACTAAAAAGCTCTACAAATTTTATTTTTGGACCAAACTCAAATTCCAAATATTTTGGAAAGTTAGTTTTCAAAATTTTTAATTTGAATTCCCAAATTAAGGTTTGAAAATAATTATTTTAAAACTCTGGTATTTAATTTGAAACAAATCATTACTCAAATTTGATAGGCATAATTGCCATTCCATAATTCAATCATGATCCAATCAATAAAATACTTGTTGCACAAGTTTTACTCATAAAATTTGTTTTCATACATTCACAAAATTGAATTTTAAATTGAAATTCCAATACTCAAAGAAAATGACTAAGTATGGGAATGAAATTTCAAAGTCAAATTTGGATTGTGCATCAAATTTGACTTTGAAATTGCATTCCCGTACTTATTCATTTTGGTTGAGTATTCGAATTCGCATACTTTGAGTTTTGATTAGAAATTTTAAATCTAGTTAATCAGTACAACTTTTGGTATAGGATGTGTTCCAATATTATTGGAAAACATTCAAAAAGTTATATATAAAAATTTGTGGAGATAAAACAAATATTTGATAGTCTAAATAACTTCATATTTAAAACTTATTGACAACAAACTCATCGATTAGTTGATCTCTACAACTTTGATTTTAACCATATGAACATTCCAGATAGTTTGAAAATTTAGAATTTTGAATTTGAAAATATAAGTTCTTAAAAACATATATTTGGATCTCTAAACAAATTTTCAAAGACAAAGTTGTTAAGTTTTAAATTTAAAAATTAGTAACTTAAAACAATATATTGGAACTCTAAATAGTTTCAAATCAAAACCTTCTCAACCACAAAGTCATAAATGGTGTTGATAGCTACAATTTTGAGATAAAGTTTCTCTCCATGCGATTGTATATAGAAAAGTTATGGATTATTTTTATGTAACTATCAAAAAATAGAAAAAATGAATAGAAAAACAAAGATAAGGGAGCATAAGTGCTCAAGTGGGACTCAAAATATAAACATTTCACCACTAAGTTGTAGACTTGTTTGTTATTCTAAAGAAATGTTTATGTTATATAAACCTCATTTATGCTCAACTAGATTGAGATCAATAATAGAAGAATAGTTACCTCTCTTTTTAATCTATAGATTTTAAACTTGTAATTGGTATTTTCTCTCGTGAGAACTCCAAATTTGATGCCTTTTTTTCTTTCTAATTGTTCTAAAACAAACACCCGTTCATTTAATGGTGTTTGTTTATATGTTATTTTCTTGGATATTCTTTACATGGATTGTTTTCTTCTATCCACATAGAAAATAGAACATTTTTTTGAAATAATGATTTGTATTTTGTCGCACTCGATCTTTCCAAAGACCTAGCACTAGGTATAAGTGTTCCCATGGTGAAGCCAAGGGAAGGAGGACAAGCGAGGGTGTCCAACTTGTCTTCTTCGTGGTGGAGGCCCAGTCCAACCGATGTTTGTGTCTATCTTGGGCCCAGGAGCCGTCCTTGGTAAAATCGACGCCCCAAACACATATAAACTCTGTTTTTGACGATCCAGGTATGCTTGGAAAGATAACTTTGTGTTATACCTTTGCATGTGAGTTTTATTCCTGATCAAGTTTTTTAGGCATTTGATGACGCTATCTCTGAATTACGGAAGGAGGAGGATCAAGGTTTTCATGGTGGCTAGCTTTGTTAGTGATAAAGAATTAGTGGTCTGAAAAAATTATGAGTTCTATGTAGGACAAGCCAACATTTTAGTTTTGTAGGAAGTTCAGTGTAGCTTGGTTATTGCTTTAGTATTTCCTTTGAAATTTGTACACAAACAAATGTTGATGTTTCAATGAAAATGATGAGCATTGTTTGTAGCAATGTTGTAATGATTTGGCACTAATTTGTGATATACAAAAACAAATTTGTATCAATGTAGGGATGATTTGACACTAATCCGTGATGTTCTTTTTGTCATTGTGGTTTGGATATGGGCTTGAAAATGGGCTGGTTATAACAGACAAACAACTAAATCATGACGAACAAAAACACCAAATCTGTGACAGCTCAATTCGATCTAGCAAATCTGTGATGCGAGATACATGACATATTTCTTGACTGTCATGACAAGTTAACTGTAACGTCTTTTCGACCAACTGTGACCAAAGCAGTCGTCATGTAAAGCACTATTCCTTATAGTGACAGTCTTCTAGTCCATTGGACTGTGTATCGTGTTTGGGGACATTAGGGGCGATCCAAGAGGGGGATGATTACTAAAACTCTATAAACAATCGCCACGGTTCTTTGTTCAGGTTTGTTTAGTTCTTGATCTCCTCGCGGACACAAACATTCCCTCTACAACTATATTACGAAAATCGTTTGCTGAGGGTCCCTATTCTTGATCATGTTCGAATGTGGCACTAACCTGTTCCAATTAACTTGCGCGGTCGTCCTCTTTGAGACCTCGTCGGAGGGCGTCAACGCGCCGGCCAGGTGCACCGTAGCCGCAAAGCCGTCGGCCCCCAATTGTCGAGACAACAAGCCGAAAGAACCAGCAATCACCCCACTTCTTGTCGTCCACCGGTCTCCCACGGCGCCATCTTCGTCTTCGTCTTTGTCTTCGTCTTGGTTACGGCCGCGGCCTCCGCGAGGCGGCTCAACCTCGGGAGCGCGAACCGGCCGAAGTCGTCGCTCTCACCGGGGAGCCCCCCGGACTGCCTCGAAACCTCCGCGCCACGGTTTCCACAGGCGGCTCGACCCATGAGGCTCGCCCACCATGTGGGCCCCCATGGTAGACCACAGGCGGCCATGGACCCAACCATAGGCACCAGATGCGGGCCAAGAAGAGACACGGTGCGCCAACCTCCTCACCTCCCGCCCGCACACTGCACAACAGCGCCCGGCACAGGTGCGTCTACAGGGGAGGAGGAGGCCGGTGCCGCTACGCGCGGCTGCGGTCGTGTGGCGGCAGGGGCCCACATGCGCATCCACACACTTCTCACGCCTCGCCGCCCGGCCGCTGCGGCGCGATGGGCCGGCAGCCGCTCCCGGCGGCCAGGGACGCGCCCGCCGGGCGGCCGCCGGTGAAACCCTAGGGCGGCGCTACGCTGCGTCCCGGCTACGGGCCCCTGATCCACCCGGGGTGGCCGGATCCGTGAGGGTTGGCCGATCCGCCGGCGACGCCGGCAGGCCAGTCCGCCACGGACGAAGAGAGAGGACGGCTTGTGGAAGTCGATGGTTGGGGGCGGGGAGGGAGGAAGGTAGGCAGGAAGTGGGAAGGAGAGGGGCCGCCGCCGCCGGGCGGGTGGCGGGGAAGATTGGGGCGGCGGGCTTGGGATCCCCCGAGTCGCCTCCGAGAGACGACGCGAGGAGCGAGACTTATTCATCCGTTCTTGCTAGTTCTCAACCGCTTGTAGGAAAGCCTTCTCGGCGACGTCAATTGCGACTTGGTTGATAACCAACGAAGCAAAAGTATGTGGTGTAACAGTTGCGGTGGTCCAAATCAGTCATGGTTCGAAGCGTAGATCGTGAACGCCGATTTCTCCACCAATCAATGTTATCATATTAAGATCGGGCTGTGTCTACATCGAAACAAAAGCAATTCCTAATATACTTTTTAGGCCTCCATATTCCACATGGACGATTGACTAGTGGAGTGCAATTCAGATCATGGAGTCGGTGCAGTAGATACCCTGTTCCTATAATTTTGAGATTTTCGAAAAGCGCATCCTTTCTCTAATTCTTCTAGATAAAGTTACGGCCCTCTCTTCCCTTTCCCTAAGAAATATTAGAAGTTTTAGCCCTCTCTCCCCTATTCCTAAGAAAATATATACGATGAAAGTTTTAAAAGATATTCGGTAAAAACAATTTAAGCAATATAAGAAATCCGTTAAAATGCTCTCATTAGGGGAACAGTTCTCTTATAGCTGTACAAAAGCGTGCAGGATGCCAAATCTTCCCTTTTTTTTTTTTGAGAAAACAATGCCAGATCTGGCTGTATCTGTTTTTTAAAGCAAAATCTAAGCCACTACTGTGCTGTGTGAGTTGTGAACAATAAAGTCCTGGTACATCCTAACACTGAAACTTGCACCGTCCAAACGAAGGACTGAGCTTCAACAATTCTCAGGTTGAACATCGTGGCGGAGGCCCATCCTCTCCTCCATCCATGTCCATTCCATATATGATTCATCTGTTTAACTTCGTCTAGGTTACCAGCAACAATTACCAACCGTTTGAAAAACATGGCGCGCAGCGACCGGGGCGGCCGTCGGCTTTCGTCCACCTCAAGTTTCCACGAGAGTTCCTCCCATCCTCTGAAGCTTACCAAGACGACGCCTATAAATATTCGTCGTCGTCTCCCTTTGCAACTCACCCCACAAAGCGAGAAACAAACCTTGCACCCCCGTCCCTCCCTCCGATCCGTCGCCACCACCACATCCAGCCAGCCAACGAAAATGTCGCGCGTCACAGCTTCGGTGGTCCTCTTCTACATCCTCGCCGTCGCTGCACTCAGCGCGGCCGAGGCCCCGGCGGAGTCACCGGCACCAGCGGCTGCTGCCAAGAAAACTACTGCGGCCCCTGCTAAGGCCCCCGAAGCCGCTGCCGGGCATGCCCCATCGTCGTCGTCTAGGAAGTCTGGTCCAGCTGCCACGCCGACCACCGCGTCTACATCGCCTTCTTCTTCTTCTTCTTCTTCTTCTTCTTCCACGAACGGGGAGTTGGTCCCTATCCCGGCAGCATCCACCGCCGCCGTGGCGTCACCTGCCGCCGACGGGCCTGCTGAGGGACCGGGAGCTGCTGCTGACTCCAGTGCTGCTACCCTTGGAAGCGGAGCTGCCGTAGCCGGTGCTGCGGCTGCTTTGGCTACCATGATCTTCTACTGAAGATCAATTCACCAGGGACCGTGTCGTCGATCGTGGACACGTAATTGGCTGTGCCGTAATTGCTCTTGTCTGGTCGATCGGGAGGGCGACCAATGCAAGTGTTTCTTTGCTTTGCTCACTTCGTTTGCTCTTGCAACATTATGGGGTCAACCGTTATATATAATTGAATGGATATTTGATTAACTGATACAAATGGTCTGTATCTGTCATGCATGTATTCTGATGGATTGTTCTCTTACTGCCTTTTCGTAATCTAACCTAATTTAAATCCATAAACAAAATCGATTACATAATCTTTGCACCGCAGGTCAAATTAAAGTGGGCCGGATCACACATTTATGTGTATGTATAATCAACCTGTGATATTGTGCTCGCTAGATTGGAAGATCCTCATCAGAACTACCAGAAAAATATCTAGCTACCATGTTGTATCACACGTTATACGTGCATCAGGCCAACACAAAATTTTGGATTGTTCGACAAGTATATTCTCTTTCCTTTGTACTCCTATTTTTCATGTTTTGAATCCCCACCTCCCTTTTCAATGGTAGTAATCAACAAGTCGCCTATGCCCTGTCGATAGGTTTTTCTTTCTTTCTTTCTTTTTTTTAAAAAGAGAACTTTTATTACTTTCAAGCCATTACACCGAGATGATACAACATCTTGAAAATTCCCGGCCTCTTCCCGTGGGCACACAGGCTACAATAGTTTGAACAACCACACACACTAATGATGTCAATCCTAAGACTAGACCGCTACCCATGTACTCGGAAAAAAATTCCCTGGCCACCCATTCCAAGCACCGAGATGCCTCCACAAGCATCTCCTGGGAAGTAAGCCGTTGAAGAATAGTGCACGAACAGAGACAATGCGTGATCGAGGAGAGTACCCATAAAAGAAGATCGTTTGTTTTCAAAAAACAACTGAATTTCTGCAAAGCCAAACAGTGGACCAACACAAGGCTGCCGTGCCAACAAGGACAAATGATCTGAACTCTTTTGGTATTCTATTCAGCCACCCCAAACATATTAGCTATACTACTTGGCTTTTTTAGGCCCATGCGGTGTGGACTGTTGCCCAAACCATCCTCGTGAAATGACAATCTAGGAACAAATGTTGTATCGATTCACTTTCATGACAGAAGCAACACTATTTTAGATCCTTGCTAGTTTCGTTTATCCAGATTATCTTTGGTGAGGACAAGGCCTCTCCTGAGATACAAAAGAAATATTTTGATTTTGATCGAGAGGCATTTTTAATTTCCATAACCGCTTGTTGACATTGGGAATGTTTTGGTTGATCAACCCCTGATGGTGTGATTTAACCGAGAATATGCCCTTGTGGTCAAGCCTCCATTTGAACTCATCATTCTTCTGACTAAGATTATTTAGATAAGACGATGGGCCAAATGATTCCACATTGCTAGGTTGTTGTTAAATCTCTAAGCCAGGATAGATTAGGTATTGGTGATGCAAGCACCTCAACTACCGTATCCCGTTTTCTACGAATGATGTTATATAATTGCGGGTATTGTTGCCTCTACGGCCTATTGCCTAACCACCTATCCTCCCAAAATCTTATTTGTGACCCATTCTTTATGATGAACGTTCCGAATCTCAGGAAATCCCTTTTAACTTTCATCAAGCTTGCCCAAAAATGGGAATCCCCACTTCTCCACTGGACTTGCATTTGCGGGTTAGTCCCTAGATACTTATTGCAGAGGATTTGTTGCCATCTACCGTCTGTTGTTAACAGTCGATACAACCATTTATTGAGTAAGGCAATATTTTTGAGTTCTAAGTTTTGTATCCCTAAAACCCTTGATCTTTGGGTTGGCACATGATATCCCACATAGCTAGGTGATATTTCCTTTTTTGTTCATCGCTCTGCCAGAAGAAGTGAGATCGAAAATAATCTAACTTTTTATTAATTCCTTTTGGAGTCTCAAAGAAGGACATCATGTACAGTGGTAAGCTGGTAAGGACTCAGTTGATTCAAAGTTAGTGGACAAGTTTTTACCTTTCCAGCTAATGAGGTGTTTTTTCAACCCGTTCTTGTATCTTCAATCAAAATCCGACTTTGAATGTCTCCGATAATGAATCAGAATAACTATATAAGTATCGGTTTGGAAAGTCTGTCCTCAATGAGGTGCAGTACAACTCGACTCAGCTGATCCTCAGGCTTTGCTCTCTTTATGAATGTTGCAAGCATATTAGCTACTAAATTAGAAAGAATGGGTGACAAAGGGTCTCCTTATCAAAGTCCCTTTTTTGTTTGAAAAAACAACCAACTTCATCATTCATATTAATTGTTGATATGGAGGATTGAATACAACCGGGCATTATAGGTAGAATTTACAACGAATGTACGTTGTATATGTATAGCTTGAGACCTGAGTGAGGAGTGAACCGAATGGTGACACGACACTACAAAGAGGTAATAACATTAGAAGGAAGTCAATGTGGGAATGGGCTGGTTTAAAACCAGTTCAATTGGTTTTGGGCTTTGCTTTGGGTGGAAGTGGGCCAAGAATACAAATAATTCAGTTTGGTTTGGTTTCAATCGATAAATGGTTTGGATCGATTTGGGTGAAGCCCGTGGACAACCAACGAGTTCGAGGCCCAACAAGCTACAACCCAGATCCCACCGGCACCACCGTGCAAGGATCCCATCCACACGCCACCGTCTATGCGCCATTTCGGTCGAAACGGCGACTTAGGGATAGTTTAACACCGGTTGAGCAAACTTGGTTTGGATTGAGTTGGGCAGAACAGAAGTGGCTAGCAGATTGGATTGGTTTGGTTTTGAGAGACAAGAGTGGTAGAGTAGCTTGGATTGGATTGCCACCTTTGGACCGAGATAGTTCGGTTGCGTTTTTGAACCATTCCCACTACTAACTATGTGATTTTTCGGTGGCGCTTTTTTTTTAATTTTTCGTCGTGATTTTCAAAACCGCCACGGAGAGAAGGTCACGGTTAAGTGGATGATTAACCGTGGTGTTTTTTGGTACAAAAAGCGTCCACGATTAATAAATAAAAAAATAAAAAAATCAATCACGAAACCCTAACGAGCCCAGATCGGGCCGCGGGCCCGTTAGGGTTTCGGGTGTCGGATCCTTGGCGCTCTCCCGCCCGGACCCGTGATCTTGCCCGCCGGAGCCGCCCGCCGTCGGATCCACCACACACCACCACCGCCGGGCCGCCAATCCCACGCGTCGGAGCCTCCTCGCGCGTGCTAGGTCGCCTTGACCGGCTGGGAGGACTCACGGATGCCGCCACCGGGAGAGCGCTTGACTCGCCGCCAGCGCCGTCTACTCGGGAGGGAGGGGTGGGGGCGCCGGGTCTCGGGTGGGAGAGAAGGGAGGGGTGGCTGCCGTCGCGAGGGAGAGAGTGAGGAGAGGGCGAGGGTGAGATCCAGACGAGATGGAGGGAGAGAGTGCGGCTGGTGAGGAGGGAGAGAGAGTTGGTTTAGGGTTTGGTCGGTGTTATATATGGTGACATTGAAGTTGGGCTCGATGAGCCTTTTTAGCTAGGGTTTTTCTTTGTGCGGGCTGGAACTCGGGCTTTATTTACCATGACGGTGCTTTTATAAAAACCGCCACGTTTAATAATAATTTACCGTGGCGGTTATTAAAACCGCCATGGTTAATAAAAAAATAACCGACATGATTAATAGAGATATTAACCGTGGTGGTTTTTTAAATAACCGCCACGGAAAATGATTTCGAAACTCTGTATAAAATCAGTTGTAGTGTCCCAGGTTGAGAAGGAAGGTTTCAGGAGTGAACCCTCGTTATGCCATGAGCGCTAAAAAGAAAATCTGAGTTAAAGTCCATTCATACGTCACATATCGTGAAATCAGTCTCACACAAATCCATCGTATACGTTGATACATTTGTACACAAACAAATCAAGTTCAATTCAATGCTTCACGTACTAGTCCAGTACAGCTCGTCTATACGTTTCAAGTAGTCAAAACTCCACCAACAACCAGGCTTCCCGGCCCAGCAGTATACCTCTGGCTGAAATTTGCTCGTTGATGCATCTCTGTCACGACGGCAACTATTTTTGTCATACATACTGGCGAAGATGGACCCAAAACTCACATGTAGCTGATGCATATATATAGTTGCAATACAAACAGAGCTACATGTCACATTTTTTTCACTTAGAGCACTCACAATGCAGACTCTATCATAGAGTCTAAGACCATTTATTACCTCGGCTCTTGTGGGCTTGGAGTCTAAATAAAACTTGGAGTCTTAGTTTTTTCCCATAAATATACTGTCACATCAGCGCTACATCATTAAAATGCAATAAATATGAAGGTAATAAATAAGCTTAGACTCTATGATAGAGTCTGCACTGTGAGTGCCCTTAGTATTCCACCTAGCTGGCTAGCGCCAGCATTTCCTCACCTAAAATTCCCAGATGTGTGCTTCACTACTGTCAAGATAGGGTGAAAAATTAAATGCCAGCTAATATCAGAGGCAGCACGAAATAGCATCGCCCAAATCCCACACACTGACACGCCGAAGCTAGCAAGCTTATTTTTGTATATTTACAGGAATAGACTATCTCATATATAGATAAGGGGTTTTACCCAGCAACTCGTCAACTACCATAGTAAAGGATTGGTTGGTTCCTTCGTATGGTGTTCTTCCTTTGTATGAAAGGTTTCTAGGCGAATTGTGACTTGTGAGATCATACTTGGAGGTACTAAATAGCAGATGGTGATTTAGTAGGGTAGCCGATTAGTGTCAGCGTAGCGGATTGCAGACAGTGGTGGCTATAGCAGACTCTAAGTTCCGTTAATTAATAAATATTTAAATAGTCAAAGTATATGCCAATACTAGTACCATCTTCTATTAGAATAATAAAAAGTTTTTAGTTAATTATTTTGTAAATTTAATCTATATCTATATTTGCATGGCTACATCTATAGCTATATCTATACCCAAATACTGTTTGGATCACTCTAGCTCGGCTAGAGATGGAGCTAGAGCTAATTTCTAACTCTAGTCTAAACTAACTCTATCCCTTAAGGTGTTTGATACAAGGGCTAGTTTGACAATAAATTATTCATTTGGCTCATTTAAACCATCTCACTATCCGGATTTAATGTGGTTGGCTTTTGTGTGGTCTTCTCCCACACACAAATGACACAAATAAAATACTTTTACAAATCAAGCATCCAAATCACAATAAATTTGATTCGTCCATATGGTCGACGATACGGAGGGAGCCCAGAGCCGAATTCACCCTGCAGGATGTTGTTGTACAGGCCAACGTCCGGGAAACCCTCCGTCTCCGGCGCCAACGAGTTGAGGTCCAAAAGAGGATCGAAGCCTTCACGGTCTCCGTCCATGGCGCCCTGCAGAGATTAGAGAGAGGTCGAGATGTGCGGGCTGGGCGGCATTGGAGCGGGCGGCGTACCTAGCTAGGTGGCATCCAGGCGGCTCGCCCTAGCGATGGATCTACGCCCCTCGCGGATGGGCCTATAGGCGATGTGAAACGCGTCGTGACTTTGGGCGTTGTGGGATGTGGCAATGGGAGGGGATCCATTGAGGTAAAAAATAATAATAAAAAATTTGTGATCCCAATACAAACTAGCCCAAATAATCACCTCTTAGATGGGATAGTTTTTTTGGGTGGGTTAGTTGCAAAAATCTAGCTCCAGCCATCTTATTTGGATACTTTTGGGCTAGTTTGGTTCAAACTAGCTCTAGCCCTTGGATCCAAACAGGGCCAATCTTGAAGAGACAAAATTTCTGCGCCTATTTCTCTTCTGCCTATATTTTCTTTTGCCAGCAGATGTAAAGATGTGTGAGAGAGAGAAAGTAGAAAGGCCTTAAAATTTTTGAAATAGACCAAGGCCCAAATAATCACCTCTTGGAGGGGATAGTTTTTTTGGGTGGGATAGTTGCAAAAATCTAGCTGTAGCCATCCTATTTGGATACTTTTGGGCTAGTTTGGTTCAAACTAGCTCCAGCCCTTGGATCCAAACAGGGCCAATACTAAAGAGACAAAATTTCTGCGCCTATTTCTCTTCTGCCTATATTTTCTTTTGCCAGCGGATGTAAAGATGTTTGAGAGAGAGAGAAAGTAGGAAGGCCTTAAAATTTTTGAAATAGACCAAGGTTCTTGATGGAAAATGTACAAATCCAAGTGGGCCTCTACGGATGGGATTATTTTTCTATTTATGCCTCTCCTAGTGCAAAATAATGGCTAGCTTTCTTTTATCTTCCTCTTTTTTTTTTTATATAAAAATGGAGATCTTGCAAACTTCAGAAAAAAAAAAACAATAGAAAAATTTTAAAAATATCAAACCACTTTTGCTAGCCGCATAAAAAAAAAAAAAAAAAAATCACCTATCTATAGATATTATGAATCTTTTTAGTTTGCACTTTGTCTATAGGTGTGTTAAATCTTTCTTGCATATGTTGCATGCAGCCAGAGGCAGACCCGGAATTTCCCTTTTTTTAACTTGTATAAAACTTGTAACTAGTCTGGTGACCATAGGCACTGATGACCAATGTTCACATCAGTAGAGATTAAAACTAGTTACTAGCACTGACGTACTATGATTTTTCTTTTTAGTCTTTGTATAGAACTTGTAATTAGTTTTTTTCTTCCTCATACTAACTTTAAATCTAATGATTTATTTTATAAAATTTTTTAAAATCATGCTCTGTTAATTATTGTATTATTACAACTATTATTTAATTTATCTTTTCATGTGATTGTTATTTATGTATAAAAATTTTGACTTTTAAAAAATTGAATTTCAAACGTCATTTTGGAACACTAAATGATTTCAATTGAAAAAGTCGTAAACAAATAGGTCGTATAACTCATGAAGATCTATAATTTTTATTTTAGTCATTTATTCATTTTATAAAGTGACAGTAACATTACTCACAAAATCTATATATATCTCATATAGTTTATGAAACTACTAGGAAGATATATAAATATAACATTTGTGAACAATGTTACCTCCACTATCTTGGATGAAGAAAATGACAAAAATAAAAATTGTAGATCTTAAGAAGTTGTAACGTTGTAGTTGACAAGATTTTGATGTGAAATCATCTTGTCATGGATAAGTATGTCTGAATTTTTGAAATGACCTCAGATGAAAAAAACAACCAAAATAAGAATTGTAATCTCAAGAAGTTATGCTATTTTGTAGTTTTATAAGGTTTTGATTTGAAATCATCTTGCTAAGGACAAATACATTTGGAATTTTCAAATTTGAGATGGAGAAACTACAAAAAACGGAAGTTGTAGACCTCAAAAAGTTTTGAAACTTTGTAGTTGACAAATTCTTTTATTTGAGTTCGTTTAGGGTGTCAAACAATCAATTTACACACGGTTTATAATAATATATGTGGAACCAAAATGGAATTTAGACATTATAGGCAAAGGGGTGCATTGGTAGAGGATGGTATATGTGTGAGGGGAGGGTCATAGGTTCAAATCCTACCGGTTGTGAAGTTTATGTTCACTGTCCAAAAAAAATGTCATGACTTTTTTTTTTTTTTTTTGCTTATTTTCCCACTTTCGGAAAAACATATCACTGACCTACCATCACTGCCGACTTGGTTGTGCGGTTCAAAATCTAACACTAATGAGGGGCTTTGAACGGCATAGATCCCAATTCTGTAGTAGTGAGACAAGGCGGTTAAGTGAGGATGATGTTTATCTCATCTACCTTTCAGTATGAGATGAGGCGGTTAATTTAGGATGATGTTTATCATGTGGCACATACACTTTGTGATATGTCATGGATCCGGGATCCAAGATCTTGTATTATTATGCCTTTTAGATATGGGCTTGTTTAGATCCCCACAACTAATATAGTTGGTTGCTAAAATTTGGCTGGACATCTGTTTGGATTCTCAACTAATAAACCTAGTTAATGTTTTGCCTACCGTCCAACTAACTATTAGCTGGTTTCTCTTAGCTGACGCAATGAATAGTTAGCTATAATTACTATACAAACAGAGGCATAGTCAACTTTCAACTTGACTATAAGATGAGAAAGCCAGTGATATTGTGGAAGGAAAAGGAATAGCATAGATTACTACCATAGAGATTTTTTTGGGGTAAATATATATCGCCTTGCTAATGTTGCAAAACAAGAAAACGCGTCAAATACTTAGCAGATGCCAAGCTATAAAAACGGGATTTTGGATTGCTCTATACAAGGAACTTCTCAAGACCATAATATAGAGGCCCTCGAGATCAAGGATCCCAAAAACACACCAGCATCACTGATGCGAAATTTGAAATCGAAATGCAGGTCCTGCACGCGTTACTAAAAATTGGACGGTGCAACCCTTTCGAGCTCTGAATTTTGTCCATCACGCCAACCATTTTTGTCATACATGCTACTGAAGATGGTCCCTGTAGAGCTTGCACAGAATTGCAATACAATACAATACAAACAAGGCCATATATATCTCACATTTATCACTCTGTATCTCTAATCTCAGCACTAGCAGTAGCAGATGCAGAGCACATCCATCATCACCTAGCGTTTTCAGTTGTTTGCTCCTCTGGCATCCATTCAAGACTGTATTGTCAAGAAGAGGAAAAGGACACCAGCTAAACATTAGGAGGATCACAAATAGCTCACAGATCCAGCTCAAATACTATTTGTAAGCATTTATTTATTTGAATTTGAAGCGCGATGATGTTTCTGTTTCAGCTATGGTAGATCGATGTGATGCAGTGATCTTTGACCGTTGGAACTTGGAAGGGAAATAATGCCCGTTTTTACTGCTGTTATTGTTTGCTATACACAACGGCTATATATTAGCTGAGTTGTGAGATCAAAATCTTTTGTTTTGTCATCTTCATCACTGGATTACCTCGCGAATTTAATTTGATACCCTTTAATTATTTGAGCTGGAAAGCACCATATACGGAGGGAGAGGGCTAAACCCTCTCTCTGTCTCTTGTTGAAAACACCCAGCCAGAGCGAGGCCAGCACACAGGAAGCAGCAAACCTTCCGGTTTCACGAGCACAATGCCTCCCGCTGCAGTCCTCCTCCCGCTCCTCCTCGTCCTCGGCGCGTGTCAAGGCGAAGCCGCCCCGACCCACAACATCACGGCCATCCTGGCGGCGCATCCGGACCTCACCGACTTCAGCGCCGCGATGGTCAGCACCGGCGCCGCGGCGGAGGTCGACCGTCGCCAGACCATCACGGTCCTCGCCGTCGACAACGCCGCCATGGCGCGGCTCAAGGCGCAGAAGCCGCAGCCCGAGGAGGTGGAGCGCGCGATCTTCCTCCACGTCCTCCTCGACTACTTCGACGCCGCCAAGCTGGGCAGCATCCAGGACGGGTTCGCGCATGTCACCAGCCTCTACCAGGCCTCCGGCAAGGCGCGGGGAGCGACGGGATCCTCAACGTCACCACGTTCAACGACAGCCGCGTGGCGGCGTTCACGCCGTCGACCGGCCCCTCCAACAGGCTTCCGACCGCTGTCTATCTGCGATCCATCAAGGAGACGCCGACCGACATCGCCGTCCTGCAGGTGAAGGACCTGATGTGGTATCCATCGCCGGAGGACGAGGCGCAGGCTCCCGTCCCTGCGCCCGCGCCCGAGGCGGCGCCGGGGTTGATGGATCTGCTGTCCAAGAACGGGTGCGGCGGCTTCGCCGGCCTCCTCGCCGCGACGGCCGACGCGGTCGCGGCGTACGACCGCAGCGCTGGCGCCGCCGCCGGGCTCACCGTCTTCTGCCCGGCTGACAAGGCGGTGGAGGCCTTCAACTCCACCTTCAAGAACCTCACCGCCGACGCCCGGCTCGCGCTCCTGCTGTACCACGGCGTGGCGGCGCACTACACCGCGCAGTCTCTCAAGGCAATCAACGGGGATGTGGGCACGCTCGCCACCGACGGATCTAAGAACCACGGGTACAACCTCACTGTCCGTGCCGACGGGGACACGGTGAAGCTGTCGTCCGCATCCGCCGGCAACGCCACGGTGACCAAGACGCTGCTCGACAAGGCGCTGCTCGCCGTCTACCTCATCGACGCGGTGTTGCTGCCAACGGAGCTGTCTAATGGCACCGGTCAGGGCCGCACTACGGCGCCCGCCCCTGCGCCGGCCTCGTCGCCTGCACAAGCACCTACGCCGGCCCTTTCGCCGCTGCCTGCCCTTGCACCGGTCTCGCCGCCGCCTGCACATGCACCCACACCGACACCCCCACTTGCACCTGCGCCGGCGCAGAGGCGTCGCCCGCGTCACCGCCAGAGGACACTACCCCAGCTCCTTCGCCGGACGAGGACGGCCAGCCGACTGCAGATCAGAAGAACAAGGGAGCAAAGGGACACGGCGTCTTGGACTCTTGGCGTGGCGGTGGCGGCCGCGGCGATGGCGACCGGGTTCCTCTTGTGGTGAAGGGTTTAAGCTTAGTTAGATTGACGTCGATTGGGATCCATCATCAAGCTTATACCAGTGTAGACTGAAGACGATGTTTATGGGCATTATTTGCCAAAATAATATGATCCTGTGTGTGCCTGCTTAACTATGGTTGTGCCATTTTAAATTTTCTGAATTCTATATATGTTTTCATCCTGTGATTGCTAATCGAGCTGTGGTCATCAGCTCCAGTGTCAAACGGGTCCATTTATGCAGGAATAATCCTAGGACTTTTTGACTTTTATTAAAAAGAGTTCCTCAAGAGATAAGCCTAATAGAGAAAAATCCCTTCATATTTGGTTTCTATGGATTTTTTTAGTCTTAGGGACTAAAAAGTCCCCGAACCAAACAGGGCCTAAAACATTTAGCGATCGACCTAAATAAACAGCAAATTGCCCGCTATAGTGGATGGCTTAGTGATAGCTAACAATTAAATTGTACATAAAAAAAATAGCTTAATACTCCTCGAACACCTATAGCCCAACATTTAGAACCTTGCTGAAAACCAATTTATGCAGTACTAGCGTGGCAACAATTTCCTAAGCATCTCATTTACTTAGGAAATTCCATTCCTCATTAAAGAGGAAAATCTTTCTGAATACCACACGATGTAGTATCAAGCAAAGAAAAGATAAAGTAATGCAAATGTAGAGGAACACTAGATATTACCAAAATAAAGATGAATGAATTCACTTGATGTTTAGCTTCATCACCAAGGTACAAGGTAGAGGAGAAACCCACACCTCCACCTCTCCTTGGCACTCTCACCTCTCCTCTCTCTTACTATTTTCTATGTAGAAAATGATAGGGCTTCTCCTTTTTTTATCTCTTTTTTTTTTTGAGAATCGGGCTTTTCATTACTTATGGCTAACCGAATCGTTAGCAACAATTACAGCTATGTCATCAGGTAGGGTATCAGCAAAGATCCCATCCCCTTCTGAACATAGGAGACCCACACACGCCAGCTTGTGAGCTGCCTCATTACACAACCTTCTTACATGAACACACTCAAATTGCTGGAAGTTTACAGTCACTTGGAACTTTATCTCGTCAATAAGATGACCAAATATTGATTCATTGTAGTCTGTCGAATTCAGCGCCCTCACAACCTCCTGTGCATCAGATTCAAGTATGAGTCGGGTAATACCCATCTCCACCGCAGTCTGAATGCCCTGAAGGCACGCGATAAGTTCAGACTGAAAAGCATTGAGCAGATTGTTCACTCTTCCTCTTCGTGACATGATCAAGTCACCATCATTATCACGTATCAGAAATCCCCAGCTTCCGGCCAACTCATAGGGTCGGAAAGATCCATCAACGTTTAGCTTCAGAACATTTTCTGGTGGTTTCATCCATTGCAGCTTGCTTTGGTCAGTTGGAGCCGGGGTACTGTAGCTCATCTGGGTATTTTCATGAGCATACAGTTCAATACCTTGGACCACAATTTCAGCCAGCCTTCTTTCATTTCGTTCTCTGATGCTATTTCGTTCTGACCAAATATACCAAAGAGTGATAACCATTAATTCTCTCTTTGGTGATTTTTGTGTCAGTATATACTCCACAGCACCAAAAGCATCGGGGACATTTGCTAATCTGCTTCTTTCAGCCTCCAGATTCAGTAGACGCCATATGTTCTTAGCTGTCTTGCATTTGGAGAAAAGGTATGCTCCATCTTCTTGCATTCGTCCACATACCACACAGCAAGGGTCAATCTGCATTCCACGTCTCTCTAGATTACATCTGAGAGGATGACTGTTGTGAGTAAGTCGCCATAGAAAATGCTTGACTTTGCTTGGACACTTGAGCTCCCAAATGCCCTTCCACACCCCACTGCCTCTGAGGACACTGCTCCCTTGACCTTAGTCACCAGGGAACGGGAACGACCCAGCGTTCCACGTTCGGGAACGCGCCGTTCGGGGGCGGGAACAGCGGGGAACATTTTCGTTCCACAGTGTAAAAATGCATCAAAATTGTTGTTCCTCGTTCCTCGATCCATCGTTCCCGATCCGTCGTTCCGGGAACTGCGGTGACTAAGCCCTTGACCACTAGTTGAGATTTTGTGTGTAATAGCATCGTCTCTGCTTACCTTATAAGCACTTTTAACTGAAAATCGCCCAAGCTTATCAAAGTGCCAAGCTGGACACTTGTTCCTTCCTCCATGGATTGGTAAAGCCAGGATCAGAGAAGCATCTTCCTCCCAGAAAATGTCCCGGACCAGCACTGCATCCCAAGTTCCAGTGGCTGGGTCCATTAGCTCAGAGACATCAGAAAGAAGCGCCACTCCTCTTGGTGTGATAGGTTTCCGTGCTGAGTCTCTCGGTAGCCATGGGTCATTCAGATATGAATACCTTCTCCATTTCCAACCCTCCATATCATCCCCTTTTTAACCAACTGAATGCCACGGGTATGCTGCGCCATGTATACGAGATTCCTGACTTCTGTCTTGCTTCCAGGACCGTCGAGTTTGGATAATATTTTGCCTTCAGCACTTGAGCGCACGGGGAGTCCGGATTCATTAATAGTCTCCAGCCTTGTTTTGCTAGCATTGCCAAATTGAAATGATGGATATCTCTAAACCCAAGCCCCCTTCCTCCTTCGGTTTCATCAACTGTTCTCTGGATAACCAGTGAATTTTATTTTTCCCCTCCTGATTGTTCCACCAATATCTGCAAATCATAGCACCGATCTGATCACAGTGACTTAGAAATATCAAAGCACCCCATGACAAAAGTGGGGATTGCCCGTGCCACTGCCTTAATTAGTATTTCCTTCCCTGCCCAGGACAAAAATTTTCCGTCCACCTTTGAATTCTTTTCCAGATTCTATCCTTTAAATAGCCAAAGGATCCTGTTTTTGACTGCCCCACATGCACTGGAAGGCCATTGTTTCTTTAGTTACCTGCAAGAGGTCACATACTTTCCTCTTCTGATCAGCACCCACGTTCTTACTAAAGAGGATCGCAGATTTGGCTTTATTAATAATTTTCCCGAGCATGCTTCATAAAGTTGGAGAATTGATTGAAGATGACCACAATCCCCCTCTGTTGCACGAATCAAAATAAGAGAGTCATCGGCAAACGGTAAGTGGGAAACACTTGGTGCACCGTTACAGATCTTTACTCCAGCTATAGAACCATCCTGTTCTCCCTTTTTCAATAATGCTTTGAGAAGGCCTCCGCACACATTAAGAATAGGTAAGGTGACAGTGGGTCACCTTGTCGCAACCCCTCTCTGTGGACTGAAAATTTCCGATAACTCACCATTAACTTTGACCTTATATCTCGGTGTGGACACACACTTCATAATCAATTTAATCCACTTTGCTCCTCAAACCCCATTTTCGCATCATTTCTTTGCAAGAAACACCACTCGACTCTATCATAGGCTTTGCTCATGTCTAACTTAATAGCTGCATACCCCAACTTTCCTTCTTTTTTTGTTAAGCATGTAATGAGTCATTTCGTAAGCAATAAGAATATTATCCGATATAAGCCTCCCGGTACAAAAGCACTCGATTTGGTGTAATGATATCGAGGTAAGACTTGTCGCAGATGCATTTTGATAGAACCTTTGATACTATTTTATAAACCACATTACACAAGCTGATAGGCCTTAGATCGGTTACCTTCTCAGGTTTCTCCACCTTAGGAATCAGCGAGATAATGGTGTCATTCCATCCATCGGGCATATCTCCTCCTCTCAACACATGCAACACCTCCTGTGTGAGTTGTTCTCCCACGACATCCCAGTATCTTTTGAAGAAAACTGTTGGCATACCGTCTAGACCCGGAGCCTTTAGATCCCCTATTGCATCCAATGCCACCTTGACTTCTTGGGGGGTGAACTCAGCAGTTAATTCGCCATTCATCTCGGTGTGACACTCGTTTGAACAACATTAAGGAGTTGTTGGAGTTGCTGATCATTGATTGCCACACTAGTCTTTGAAAAGCTGCGCAAAATGGTTAGAAATAATTTCCTTCTTCTCTACTTCCTCCACCGCCCAACCCCCATTCTCCTTAAGCAATCTACCTATTCTATTCTTCCTCCTCCTACTCGAGCAAGCATCGTGGAAAAAGGCGGTATTCCGATCACCATACCAAAGCCAGTCTGTGTGAGCCCGTTGTTTCTAGTACAAGTCAATTTGCTCCACCAATCTATCTACCTTAAAGCTCCACACCGCCTCTCTACCCCCATCGACATATCGCTTATCGTTTTTTGCCAATTCTTCAATTCTTTTTCGCTTTTCTTAACCTTTTCTCCAAGTCACCTAAAACATTACTCCATTCTTTTAGGCTGGTTGCCACCCCAAGTAATTTCTCCTTCACATCACCCCCTGACTCTCCCGACGATGTCCACGCCTCCTCCACTATACCCCTACACCCCTCCTCCTGTAACCAGCTTGCTTCAAAATGAAACCTCCTGTTCCCCTGATTTCGCCTCGAGACATATTCCGTCTGTATCACCACCGGCCTGTGATCCGAATGGTAGTGGTCTCCATTCTTCACACTCACCAAGGGGAACACCATTCTCCATCCCCCACTCGCCACAGCCCTATCTAGCCTCTCACGAACATGTGTGTCCCCCTTCATTTGTTTATTCCTCCATGTAAAAATGTCCCCGACAAACCCCAAATCTTCCAGCTCACAAAATTCCAAAGCTTCTTTGAACCTGTCCATACAGGCCTGAGATTTCAGCACCCCCCCTTCCTTCTCGTCTTTGATAGAGAATCTCATTAAAATCGCCTGCGCATAACCAGGGCAGATTTTCATCATCTTCCTCCTTAAGCCACTTCATCAGCTCCCATGTTTTATTTTTTATTTCGGGTTCACCGTACACCTGTGAACCTCCATTTATTCTCCCCAGACTCCTTTATTTCTAGATCAATGTGGTTCTTTGATTTACTTCTTAGAACCACCTCGATTCCACTCCGCCAAAACACAGCAATCGCCCCCCCCTTTTCCCTCGCAATCCACCACCACCATGTTTCCCAAAGCAAGCTTCTGTTTGAAGATCATTAATCTCTCCTCGTCCATTTTCGTTTCCAGACAAGAAGAGAACATCCGCATCCTCGGCTTTTTGGCACCGAAGAAGCCCCCGAACTACCGGGGCGTTTCCCAACCCCCGGCAGTTCCACGCCATAATCTTCATTGATCCTCGTAGGACCGGTCTGCCGGTCCCGCTTGCACTTTCTGGTTCAGTCCACCATCAGCCTTTATCGCCTTCTCCTTCCTGCTCACATCAATGTCCATATCTACCTCCTCCTGCCTGGCCCTCTTTTTTCCTTCTCCTTCTCCTGGCATACTGACTGATGTAGCAGCAGTACCCACTAGTCGAGGTGTACGTTTAAACGTTTGTCCACCCTTCTTCTTCCTCTCCCCACCCCCCTACATGGCACTATTTTTCTGCCCTCCTTCCGGACACCCCGCACCGACATCAACAGCTACCATGCCTACCTTCTCCATCTCTTTCGACGCGCCTCGGCTATCCTTTTCCCCCTTTTCCTCTCCCTTATCCTACAGAAAAAGTTGTTGCTTCGCCGTCTTACCAACCGTATCATGTCTTTGCGGAATCTTCATCGGGCTTGAAGCCTCGATTCATCTCTAATCTGCACTTTTTCATCTTCTCATCGGACTCGATTTTCTCAACTGTTCGAATCGCTTCCTCTACCGCTGCCACTGCCACCTTTGTTCATCCTCCATGGCAGCTGGGAATCTTTGAGGACCGACTCCCATGTTCCTCCCCTGCCCTCTTCTTCTCGGAAAAAACGAAAGACTCCTAGAAAATTGTTGCACCTCTCCTTTCTTAAGTCGGGTTTCACACAACCGATCCGTGTGCCCTATTATTCCACGCAGATGAAGCAGAAGTGCGGTAAATATTTGTTAACACCAAAATTTGGTAAGAGCCTGGATGACAGATGGGCCGGCACGCGACGGTTCGGTAAGAGGTCATTCGGTTAGCGAAAGCGGCAGCAACACTGTAGCATTCGGGAAGTTTGTTATTCGGCTAAAGAGCCCGAGTCCGAGAAGGAGTTGAACAAGAGATGGTTCGGCAAGCCTGGGACGTCAAGAAGAATATCCAAAGGCGAGGGCCCACGTCACGTACAAATCCACGACTCTCAGAAGACTTGGAGGACAATGTATCTTAGCTAGATATTTTTGTCATTATTATTCGTAATTAGTTAGGACTCAATAAGCCCGGGGTATAAATATAAGACCCCGGCAAAATGTGTAAGCGATATACCCAAATCAATACAAACAACCGGCTCCGTGCCTTGGCTCCGGCCACCCTTCGAGTCCAGTCGTGTCGTCGATCTACTGCAAGAGGATTCATCGACCCGTCGTCCTCTGTAAGTACCGGCAACCTTGCACCATGTCTAGTATCGTCGGCGGTTTAGATTATTGCAAGAAGTCTTGTTCACGCTTAGTATCGTCGGCGGATTTAAGCTATCGGGGGCAAGAGGGTTCTTTTTTGTCGATCATGAGCCATCCGGTGGGCTAAGGTCCGGCTAAGAGCTAGTTATCGGCTTCATTAGATTTTGGCAAGATCTAATGAATTCATTAAGTTACCACGTGTAATACGCAATGCTTTTAATTTATTTATTTAATTATGTTTGCACACACTTTTTGCCCAATTTAGATTGAGGCGTCTCGGCTTTATCTTATCATAGATCTAGTTGCTTTAGTACTTTAATTGTCCATCTTACCGTGCTACTAGATTTATCACGTTCATCGTGAGCCGAGCTAGATCAATCTAAGTTGTCACGTGTTGTGGGTTCGTATGCGTTTAGATCTTGACAGGGACTATGTCATCCGGTGGATCTGATCTTTGGGTTACTCTAGAGCTAGTCATCCGGTGGACTAGAGATCGATTTAATCGATAGGTTTTTTACGAGGGGTAGTTCCTTCTTCATGGACCCCGATTCGGCAAGCTTGCGAACACGGTTATGCTTCTATGATATTACGTGTTGCGGGTTCGTATCACGTTTTTTACGTAGGGTAGTTCCTTCGGGTTCGTATACGTTTTACGTAGGGTAGTTCCTTCGGGTTCGTATAACGTTTTTACGTAGGGTAGTTCCTTCTTCACGTGTCATGAATATCTATAACGATGTTTATGATTTATATTCTTTCATTTATCATGTTGTCAATTAATTCGATCTATGCAATAGAACTTTACAATAGCACATCATGATGATCGACTTTATTTGTTCAAACATGTCTTTTATGATCATTCGCAATTTGTTTCTACATCATATCTTCATATTTGCTTACGAATGCATTTATTACTCATCGACGAGATAGCTCTCATAGCTATATGTCTTTACATCCGGCCTTAGAGCCATACATGCGGGCTGTCTTGGTCTCACCGGGCATGTTCAGATCTCACGATTTACCTCCTTGTCAATTAACAGGTCAAATTGGTAGCACGCCTTCGGATTCAAGACACTCGGGCGAGTAAAGCCCGGCTATTCCGGCTTGTCGGTGTGTGCGGCGCAGGGAGTAGGATTTTTGTGCCTACAATATTCATAAGCGAGTGGACACCAGATTTTCTCCTCTTCTCCACCCTCACCCATCTCAAGTGTCACACCTCTCATCAAAGGTTTACGGATATCCAGTTTTATCTTGATACGTAGGCATTCCCCAAACGCCATGCCTCTATCATCCGCATCCACTCTAATAACATCTCCAATCATCTCTCCAATCTCCTCCCCGGCCTCCTTGTTCATCAATCCAGTGGGAGTTTTGAGACCCTTACCCGGATCGGGACTGACATGAACTCGATCTCATCAACCCTCTTTGCTCCATCATAATCCACCACGACGATCAAGTTATTCCCGATCATCCATGGACCCTCCTCCATCGCCTTCTTCTTTCTTGATGCTTGGAGGAAAGTGAATAGGAATCTATTGCCACCAAGATCCTTGCATTCAGTCCCCTTCGAGAGGACACCAGATCCGGCCTAGAGCAGTTTCAAGAACATCCGCCTTGACCGGCTTCTTCCGACAAAACCTTCCCCCACCGCCTGCGGATCGCCTCCCTTGCTGGTGCTTTTGCCTGCCTTCCCAATCTTGATGGTCTTCTTCTCCGATTCCGACAACTTCATTTTCTCCGGCAACCCCGTCACCCCATCAGCATTGGACTCCATTGATAAAGATCACCAAAGTGGTGGCATAGACACACGCGATCGAGAGGGCTAGCAGATTTTGGCCGGGTCTCCAATGACGGAGAGACGAAGGAGAAATACGTGAGGGGCTGGTGGGATTATGGTGGGCAATGGATTCGATCCTGTGAAGGAACAAATCCGACGTAAAATAGGAGGAAGGGAGAAAGGATCCCGATCGCCACTAAAATCCTAACTCGAGCCGCCGTAGCGCCGAGTAAAAAAAAATTCAAGTTATGTGTGCTTGCAAAGAAAGAGGACACCACTATTTATGTGTGCTTGCAAAGGAAGAGGACACCACTATTTATGGTCCTAGGTAGTGAGGGGGTGTACTTATATAGCCAAGGGTGGCTTGGAGTGTGATTCAAGTTTTGGCCACTAGGCTTTATCGTGGGCATTTGGTCATCCAATTTTCTGACATCCAATCATGCATTTGGGATTAAGCTCCTAAAGTTAGTTCTATGATTCCATGGCAGTTGTTTCAAAATGATCATGATTGATAGGCTGAGCATAGTTGCCATATGACCCCTTGGACGCCCTATATTTGAACGTGGATGGCACAAATTTGAAAAGGGCGATAATTAGTGACCTTAAAACAAGGAAGGTGATATGGATCCTTCAAGATTTGGGAGTCTACATGAACAAATTGGTGGAAAACACCCCCAACAATGGTGAAATAAAGGTAGGAGTCGGATGCAAAAAAAGTGGTGGGAGTTTGAAAATGAGAAGAGATGTCGAAGTTTTCTTCCGATGCATTTTCACCACTTGTCCAATCCTTGAACGAGTGGTGAAAGTAGTTTTCTCTACCGATTGAGTAGTAGGTGGTGTAATGCCCATCAAACCAGTGATGAGAAGTGTTTTCACTACCTATTCGTTGTATGATTCAATGGTAAAAAATTGTGGGAGTATGCACCACTTGTTTGAATAGCTACCATGCTCGGCCGGTTTTTGAATCATTGGTGAAATGTTATGACCACTGGTTCTAGCCAAATAAACCATGCATCCATACAAAATAAATTTTATAGTAGTATGGGCGAAAAATGGCTTGGATTGCAAATGACTCGGCCCATACAAAAATTGTAGGCCTAACATGAGCTGAACTCACAAATTGGCTACTTGCTACATGGGCCTTGATGCACTACATGATATTTGTGACATTTTACCCCCCCCCCAACCCACCCAAAGGTTTCTTGCTATGTGGGCGTTTGATGGGCTATAAGACATTTTTGTACCCAATAATAATGAAAATAATAATAATTAATGATGAAAGCATGATCGTAATAAGATCTAACAAACCATGAGTTAACATTCATGATAGGTGAAGGTTGATTTTTATCACCTAAGCATCATAGATTTTGTAATGTGACATAATTTGCAATTTTAGATCGTCATAGAAGGTCACATATGTTCTTATTATGGACTAAAACTCATAATGGAGGACTTCGCAAGTAGGAGTTTGATCTAATAATAAGTAGAAAGGGATACTACTTTGATAATCAAAGTATTTTTCATTTGAAGTTTACTTTTGGGGGTCTATTTTTATTTTTCCTAAGTATTTTGACTACCATTAATTATACATCATTTCTAGAACCTATTTATATATGTCTTCTTCCCCACATGTCCTTTTCTCCACCTTCTCAAAATAAGTGGATTCCTTTCATTGACAACCATATGACATGTGGTGAACATGCAAAGATTTGTTAAGACACGTGTTTCTTTTTGTCCTCCTCATAACAAGTAGCTTCCTTTCATTCACAAACAAATGACACATGGTGGACATCAAATAATCCTTAAGACACGTGGTGGACATGCAAATGATCCTTATAGGCACATGGCGAACATGCAAAGATTCCTTAATGCACAAGTAACTTCTTGTTCCACAGGGATGACTATAAATAAAAGGCTTAAACAGAACAATAGTGATAGTCATAGGTGGAATTCCTGCCAACAATTATCGTCGTGGTGTATGAGGTATGTTTTTGTTCCTACATATGTATTTGTAATGAATATGGGCAATAGAGGTTATGGGTTCTCGATCCTAACAAATGATTCTTGCGAACACAAGATCGAGGGAAATAGCGCAACTAACAAACTAATGAGTTAGATTTTAGAATCTCGTAAGACTATTGTTGGAATATGATTACAGTTACATATATATAGATGGTAGACTCAGTTAAGTTTTTATTAAGGTTATTACATTCTCTTTTTTCTTTATTTAGTCTAAACAAATGTTGGAACGAATGCACTAATAGCAATCTAGCTATAGGCTTCTATGGTCTCTTTCCAAAAGCATCTTATTTTTTGTGTTGAAGACATAACAACATATTACACTTTTTGCACTTTGTTTTTCTAAAGAACACCTTTTATATGATATGCATTAATTTCATCCTAATTTAATTCCCACCTGACTTGCCAACTAACACTACTACAGATTTGATTTTGTAAGACACAACCAAAAATTAACTGTAGCGGGCACCTTGTTTGCCTATCATGGTTAATGGCCCGATTAATGGTGGGCTTAACTGTGGCAAACATCCTAATGTGCCCACCATAGTAAATTGATTAACCTTGTTTGGCATCATATAAGGCCCATCACTGAAAAGCCCTAGGTCCAATAGGCCCAAGGCAAGGCCCTATAACCATCTCATATATATACATGGACCTAGGGTTCTCCTCTCTCCCACGAGCGCTCCTCTCCCTCTTGCTCCTCCTCTCTTCGTCCCCACATGGCGCACCCCCTCCCCTCGTCTCTCCCTAGCGGCGCACTCCCTCCATCCCATGGCAGCTCTCCCCTCCCCTGTCGTGGCCACTCACGTGCTCTCGAGACCTGGCCTGACGCGGGGCGGGGCAGGTGTGGAAGCGCGGTGCATGGAGCGAGGCGCACGGTGTAGCGGCGCTCAGGACAAGGCATGAGGCTCGGAAGCGTAAGGAGGTGGCGCTAGTGGACCTCCACGGCAAGCACAAACTCCATGGAGCAGATTTGGCATCCCCGGCGTGGATCCACGACATCGACAACAGACTTGGCGTGGAACCGGCTTCCCGGGCACAGATCTGGCGCCCCTGTTGTAGACTCCACATGCACTTGTGCTGGTACATGTCCTCCTGGTTGCTGGTGGTCCTTGAACCTTTCGGTAGAGATTGGCACATGATGCACATCACGATGGCCTTTTAGGATCATGTATTCTTTATCAGGTGCGCCTTTTTGCTAGCATATAGTATAATCTTACTAAAACTTTATGAGTATGATAATTACGAAGTATGGATATCTCTCTACTAGAATTGTACAAAATAATGTTGAAACAAATGCACTGTAGCTATGTGCTTCGATGGTCTTTCTAAAATCATCTTACTCTATGTTGAAGATCGACTTGTAACATATTACAATATTTCTACTTTGACTTTAAGAAAACCAACCTTTTAGATGATATGCATTAATTTCATCCTTATTCTATTCTCGCTTGACTTGCCAACTACATCTTATTTACTTAATAGTTGCATCTATTCATGACTATTACAAATTATGTTCCTACTGGTTTTGCATTCCAATCTACCTTCTTTTGACTACCCGAGAAAACAAAGATCACGCTAATAACTTTGATGAGTTCTATATCAAACCTCAAACCTCTAATCTTGATGGGAGCAGATAACTCAAAGACCAAGCCATGGAGCCCATGAAAAGGTACATCGCTCGATCAACCACGGAGAAATGTAGAAGGGCAAAGATTCACTTTTGTTGTCACTTGCAGCCTTGGATTTGTTGACTATGATAGCTCTGATGGAGTTCCTAGGTCACTATCATCAATCCGAGGCCACCATGCCATGCGGTCAGCATTCGACAGTGTTTATTTCTAGCACTGGCTGTAGTGATCTCAGCAGAAAAAGGGGTCATCACGGTCTGTTGGCTGTGCAACATGTGCCCTCGGAATTATGGTACTGGCGTAGGTACTCGGTCAGAGGTTGTACATAGTCCGCAGAGAAATGTAGGAGGGCAAAGATCCGCTGTTGTTGTTACTCGCAGCCTTGGATTTGTTGACTACATAGCTTTGATGGAGTTCCTAGGTCACTACCATCAATCCGAGGCCACCATGCCATGCGGTCAACATTCGGCAGTGTGTATTTCTAGCACTGGCTGTAGTGATCCCGATGGCAAAAGGGTCATCATGGTCTGCTGGTTGCACGACATGTGCCCTCGGAATTATGGTACTGGCGTAGGTACTCGGTTAGAGGTTGTACATAGTCTGCCAATCCTAGGTTGTTGATGCTGAGGATATTAGGTCGTTGCCTACAATAGTCAGCGCTAGTCTCGCATGGCGACCACAAAGAACTATGTGTGATGCACGTGCGCCGGTCCATGTGCTCCTTGTTGACTATAGTAGCTTTGATAGGCTTCCTAGATCACTATTGTCAATCCAAGGCCGCCATGCTGGGAGGCAAACATTCGGCGGTGTGTGTTTCCAATACTCGTCGTTGAGTGATCCTAGCAGTGGAGGTGCCTTGACCTGTGCCCTTAGATATGGTACTGGCGTAGGGACTCGGCCAGAGACTATGCATTACCAATGTTGAAGAAATGCACCGTATACGAACCAACCAACGGCAGCTCGATCAGCAGCTGAATCAGTTGGCATGTTGATTTGGGCTTAGCATGCCCGTACATGTATCCTTGCCGTGCATTACACGAGTTTACCACCAAAGGAAAGGTCAAACGAACTCAAAGGTGCCTTGGCGGCGCTGCATTATTTTTAGCGATCTTCAAATCAGCTGCGTCAACCAATGAATCTAGGACGCACGGCTGATGCATTTTTGTAATGCTGTTTGAGATATTTGCGTGCAAAATTAATGTTGCTGTTCGATCGGATTATTGCTAAAATTCTACAGAAACAAAGCTGAGATGCAATGATGCAGTTACACATCGTCTTACTAGCTTGTAGCGTTGCGGGTAGTGCTGGCGTAGCAACGCAGCAAGATTTGTTGCATCTACACCACACGAGTAGCCTTCCGGATCCAGCACCGTGTCGTGACGGTGAACACGGTAGTGAGAGGCCACGACGATCACGCTACGGCAAGCAGCAGCAGGCGACGTCTTCTGCCGCATTACATTGAGTACCTAGCGGGCGTGACCGCGTGAGGAACGGGCTAGCTGCCAGAGAAGATGAGCACAGTCATCACGGCCCTCTTCATGCGTGATGCGCACTACTACTGCTGGCCTGACGCCGGACAGGAGCGGCCGCTACGCCATCTTGGGCGACGAAGAGGCAGGCAAAATCGTCGTCTTCACCATCGCCGCGGTCATCTCCATGCGGACCGGTGCCTCGACCCGGGGCACCCGAGGGAGTGAGTGAGACACAGCGACAGTGGTGGAGGAGGCACAGTTGCTTGTCAAGCTGGTGTTCGTGGCTCGAGGCTTTTGCCGAGCCGGAGGGAGGTGTGGGCGGTGCCTGCTCGGTGTTTACTGTTTAGCCGAGGAAAAAAGTGGTATAGAGCCGGTGTGCGATTGTTCGTGACACAGACTTAGCAGGAGAGAGATCCAAACTGAATAATCGTGCTGAGTTGGTCATATCCAACGGCCAACATGCTAACGGCGATGTGGCCATATGCATATCCACTGCCTGCAATTTGTCTTGTGGGAAATGAGCATCAGAAGTTTTTAAACCTTATCAATAATAAGGTGAGCAATGCTAAAAAAAAAAAAAAGGTGAGCTTAGAAGTCATTAGCATCATTTGAACCGGCAATCCAATCTGACTAGCAAAAGGAAGGCAGCAAAACAACACCAACACATGCATTGAATAACTTAGATTTAGAGGCTGGTTCCCTCCAACAAGCGTAATACAATGTCACACTTAGCTTTTTAGTGGCACCTAATAGGTGTTTAGAACTTTTTCCCAGTTTGTGGGCAATCGAAAGGAGTCAATAATATATTTTCTCTATTTAGGGCTATTTTGGCAGCCTGGATTCTCAGAGGGATCCTGACCTCTTCTCTGGGCCAATCTGCCCCTTGCCAATCTCCCCCGGGTCAATTTTTTTGTGCCCTTTGGCAACCCACCAAATCGAGGGTTGCAGCCCGCTTTCCTTCATTTTTCACGTGGTAGAAATCCATGAGCGATGAGGCTGGGAGAGCTTCCCCATGGCGAGTCGCTACTTTGCCTCTTCTTCCACATGCGCAGTTCTTCATCTCTTCCTCCACTCGCATGCAAATTGGTTTTGTTAGCTAAGTTAGTACTATATATTAACCTGCATCAACGTTTAAAATCGCGGGCTATAGAATTTAGCGGGAGCTTGGCCAAAACGCTATAGCACCAAATAGCGCGCTAATCAACATCGTGACAGCTGCTTCTAGCCACTATAGCGCCGCTATTTTTTCCGCTATAAGCGCTATTTTTTTACAGTGATATGCATATATAAGCAAATTTAGAAGTTGAGCACCTAGTCATTGATATGGGAGTTCTTGGTCCTGGGGTTTACTGCTTGATTGATAATAAGGTTGATATTATCAGACCATATGGACGGTATTATAATGGCTCATTGTTTGTCCCAAGAGGGATCATGAATGCTGTCCAAATCTATTGGGGTCTGGATCTTCCCTTTTAATATCTCGGGTATATAAGAAGGTTTAAGTTCTCATTTTTTATTTTGCCATGGGTTATCTTTGGTTATTGTTATTAGGTTGTTAAGGTATTCGTTGATAAATTGAGATTCTATTTTTCCTTCTATGAAGGAATTATATTATCAGATGAGATTTTTCTTGAAGGTTGTAACGAGAGTTAGTAGGATGCAAGCATTTGATGAGTAATCTAGATGTACATTGGCAGAGTGGACCAAAGTACATGGTGCTGCAAGCAAAAAGATTATCATAACTTGTTTTTTATGTTTATATGTTAATTAGAAGACAATGGCTATCTAAGTGTGCAATCTATAAATTGTACATATTTGATAAAGTTTTAATTATTTCACGAGACCTTAACATGTACTCTCCTTGTCCTAAATCTGTATTTGTGTTAACTTTTAGAACTTTTATAATGCTTGGATCGGCATCTGGAGACGTTTATTGTGTCTATGACTTGTGGCCCAATATGAGGAAAGATGTTGAGAGACATCAATGAGTCGTCTGAAGGTGTTTGGAGGCGTTGCAAACTATTTCCAAGCACCGTAAAAGGCTCTTCTTATAAATACTAGCAAAACATGCACGTGCGATGCACCGGGATGTATAATTTGTGTGGTATTTGTGCTAATCATAAAGGTGTCCATGCGATGAGGTGTTCATGTGTCTCAACAGGATCGATACTCTTTGTTGCATCAGGACGTAAACTTTATTGACTGGTACTCGTGGCGATAACAAATGTTTCCATGTGCTACATCATGTATTTTTACGTGAGCATCTAAAGCTGGCTATATTTATTTGAGTTTCAGGCCGTACCGCTTGACGACGTCGATCGATGTCGTGGAAGAGCCCCGCAGCGGAGGCTAAGAAGAGCAGCCGTGAGAGATCGACAGCGCCGGACGGCGTCGCTGCTGATCCACAAGCAGGTGCGTCCCCGGGTGGCGGCCGGAGCTCCTCTTCCTGGCCCGCATCTCCCGTTTAGCTGATGCGCTGCGCCGCCTTTGCCTTACCGGGGAAAATTGTGCACCTCTTGCTCTGCATCCTTGGTCCGGCGCCTTTTTTACTCTCTTGGCTCGGCCAGGCGAATCTGGCTGGCTGCACAGGCCGCACAAGCGGGGGCAGGCAACGATGTATGGATGATTTTGTCTCCAATCGATTCGTGGGACGTCCTGGAGGTACAACCCCATTTGATTTTGTCGAATTGATTCTCTCTGATTTCGTATTCGACCAAGTCATGCATGGATGAAGTAATCGATTTTTGGTGATTACTACGTAGATCAGGATAAGAAACAATTTTGATTTGATGGTTGTGGCGTCGATGCTCGTGGATATTTATATTCTAGATAATGTCCGATATAATCTATTGGCTGGAGCGTAGATTTTGTATTTGATTTTAGAAGGGATTCAGGAAATAGAAAACTGGGACGCCCATGTATGAGTTGTACTTGCACTTTGTTTCGATCCTGCACGGGAAACGTGTTGGATTCATTCAGTAGTAATCTTTTACTGGCGGAAAAAAAAGGAGGCATAAAATGCGTATAAACGGAAGACAAGGAGACGATGGAGGAAAAAAAAAAAAGTTGAAAAAAAAGGTGAACAAAAAGAGGTGGAAAAAAAAGGTGGACAAGAAATTTCCTCTCTTTATTAGTAGGTATAGATTAAGAAAGACAAGATATCAATTAGGGTCAGCGAGCAAAGGTAAAGCAGGATACCACACCACATCGTGAAGAGACCATATGCGAAGAGACCTTATAAAACAGAAAGTTTCAGGTAGCATATTATTGATTTCCCAACTCAGATAGAATTTATTTTTGAATTTGTGTTTGTTTAATCATTTGATTTATTTTTAGTTTAATGATTTATTCTTCTAACATCACTCAATATACTAGTGGCAATTAACATGTCTACTTCTCATGTTAAGGACATTCGTGCTAAAGAGGTGAGAAGTGGATGTTGATCAACCAAAATCAGAGATGTTGGCTAGGCCAACGAAAACAAAAGAGCGAAGGGGAAAAGAGAGAGAGAAGCAAGCGAGTGATTAGCCAACCAAAGATGGCTCTTCATCTCCCCTATCCACCTTTTATAGGAGGAAGGAAGGAAGGGAGGGAGGGAGGTTTCATTTATGTCCCCATTGCGGTTGTATTTATAGAAATATTACGAGCGCATACAAATGGACTTACTGAGATTTGTATTTACATAACCACTAAAGGCTATGTAAATGACCTCCATTTTTTTTTTTTTGTGAGCCCTAGGCTATGTAATTGGGCCTTGAATATGATAGTGGGGGTCCCCAATGCATAGTACCTTCCCCCGGCCTTGGGCTGAAAGTGCAAGGTGGTATGTATCGCTCAAAAATCACTCCTCACCTGTCGCCTCTCGATGTGTATGTCTCACCGCTAGCCGCACACAAGGGCGGATCCGGGGGGGGGAGGAGGCTGATTTCCCATGCTAATTGATGTGCTTAGTCATTAAATCACCATTAAATTGCTTGATTTTCGTTACATCTCCTTTAAATAACACCCCGAGACCCAATCCGGCTCCGCCCCTGGCCCACGTAAGTACCGTGGCTCCACCATCGCCCACCCTCACCTCCCACCCACCACAACCTTCTTCTTCCCTCACCCCTCTCCTGCATTCGTTGCAACCTCCGGCCATATGGTGCCCCCATCCGACCCGGCCTTATCAGGGTCCCTAAACCGCCCACTGTCCTCCGCATGGTTTGACCAGTCTTTCTCCCACAGATCACTTTCTTATAAGGCCACTAGAGTTGAAGAAGAAAGAGGTGACACAGGTCACCATAACCCCTGCCACTGCGGGAGCTGGGAAAGAAAATGGCAGGCACGGGCACGGGCGAGGCAGCGCGAATCGGACGGCCGGGGGAGAGCACCAACGCGAAAGCGATTGTTGTGGGTGCGGGTGTGTGCCGAGCGCCCAAATCCTGCACGTAGGTAACTAAGCATTTGGGATAGTATTAATAATAATATGAGATATGACCGTGGGATCACTAGCTGGCTATCTATCTGCTTCCACTCTAATGATATGAGGTATTTCGACCCCAGAGACCATAGTTATGATGCCCAAGTGAATAAACATTTGTTGCCTCCAACCTACTCGGTTGGGCAAATACACAAACATCCAACATATACAGCTAGTCAATTCCTATTTAACACCCCCGGCTTACAAGCACAGAGAAAACCTACACCTCCACACAACCTAGCCATGAATCCCCAAAGCCCTAAAACCAGTGCTCCTTGCACCTTGCCAGTGGAGCCGGCCGCTGCTGTTCTTCCCAGCGAAGCTGAGGCGGCATCTGATGAAGCTCCGCCGCCGCCAACGGCCAACACGGAATCGACGATGACCATAATCCGTGAGCAGGACCGGCTGATGCCCGTGGCCAACGTTTCCCGCATCATGCGCCAAGTGCTGCCTCCGTACGCCAAGATCTCCGACGACGCCAAGGAGGTGATCCAGGAGTGCGTGTCCGAGTTCATCAGCTTCGTCACCGGCGAGGCCAACGAGCGGTGCCACTCGGAGCGCCGCAAGACCGTCACCTCCGAGGACATCGTGTGGGCCATGAACCGCCTCGGCTTCGACGACTACGTCGCGCCCCTCGGCACCTTCCTCCAGCGCATGCGCGGGAGCGAGGGCGGCGAAGAGCGCGGCCCGGGGCGTGGCTCGCGCCGCGGCTCGTCCGTGGTCACGCTCACGGCGCCGCTCAACGGCGGTGCGCAGCAGATGCACCACCCTGCTGCTGCTGGTTACGCCGTCCAGCCCGTTCCCCACCCGGTTCCAGGCAGTGCCAGCGGTGGGGCAGCGATGCACTTCGGCAGCGGTCGCTCGTACCTGACGATGTACGGTGGCAATCACGGCCGTGCGGTTCCCTGCTACGGAGGAGGAGCGACGTTCGTCGTCCAGCCCGGCGCCGGCGGGAGCCAACAACATGTTGGATTCCACGCCGACGAGGCAAGCTCTTCGAATGAAAGTCCACCGGCCGGGCGTGCTGCTGGCTCGCACTAGCTTAACTAGTTGCCGCGCGCGCCTGTATAATAATAAGAGGCGGCGATCCTTGTGCGTCAGCCAGATGCATGCACGAAATCTCTCATGCTGCAGGCTGGCGGGCGCACTCGCCGCCGCGCCGTGCCGGACTCCGTCGCCCGTACGTCGGCTCCGGCATGGACTAGACCTGTTTGTTAATTCTCCAGTCTGTCATAGTCACCGTTTTGTATTCCTCCATCGTTTACCATTTTACTATGTGGCTCAAAAATAAATTCCTTCTAAGCTAGTTGTTGATGATTACGTGCGTTTCATCACGGTCAACTGCATGCATTACATATGCATATGCTCCTGTGCTGGATTTACAGTAAATTAATTAATCTCTCTCTGCACGTCGATCGGTTGGGGAAGTGGCCGTGGCCATGAATAGGTTTTGGAGCTATGTACGTGCACGACCGAGGTGACAGCATGCTGTGCGCCCCAGGCGAAACTGCGCGCGCCGCGCAGCATGACGTCCGTCCGTGCAGTAGCGCGCGCGGCTGTGCTGCCGTGGAATGGCATCGCATCGATCTCTCTGCGCGCTCCGGCAGCGGCACAAATGTTGGCGTCGGCGGCTTACGAATCGCGCGCGGGGACGTTGTTCCATGGCATCGTGTTAGTTTTGCTTCTCTCAGTTACGTACGTAACGGGCCACTTCATCGCTTCCCGCCGGGAGCGCAGATAAACCAAAATGGAGCAATAATGCAACGGGTGATTTGACTTTTGCGTCTACAAAATTTGTACTCCACTCCCTAAGTTTTTTTTTTTTTTTTTCTCGAATACGCATAAGATATGTGTATCTTTTATATTAAGCATAAAAACAAAAAAGTTTATAACGACGTGCCACAAATGACACACTAGAGGGAAAGAGTTAATCAATCAGTTCAGCCGTCCCTAGCGGAAAGAGATCAAAACGCTATTACTCGCTAATCGCTGCCCACGAAACAAAAAACCACCCAAACCAGGGGATTTCAAAAGGAATGCCTCCACGGAGGACTTCCGTAAATGTCGTCAACGCCAACCAAAACATTAGCACTAGTTTTACGACCAGGAATGAACCCAAGGAAGAGGCAACAAAGGGCGAGGGCACATGACAATGTATACAATGCCCACAAGCATCACCATTATCAACATCAGCAAGTTGAGCAAGGATTTCTCCTAAAGCCCACATCATAAACCACAACACATAGCAAATTAAGTGAGCCACCACCGGTGAGTTGTTGCAGCCACACCAAACAAACGACTGGAAAACTTAATTCATCGCGTTGTCGAGCCTCACGACTCTTGCCGGCTTGCCAAGCACTAAAACACCTCAGGTCAAACCAAGCTGTCGAGCTCATTTCCGCCAAGAGTTGCCTTACGCAAGTTGTCGTTGTCACGACATTGGGCCACTGGCATTCATGACCAACCTATTTGACGCTAGTCAACATTAACAAAATCCAAATTATTGAAGTTGCCTACCTGGCAAATTGCTATGTCGTGCGCGCATCAAATGCACCACCACCAAGCTTTCGCCACACTCCAAGATCGGTTGTCGTCAAAGCCACCATCATGAAGCTGTCACACTAGTCCAGCAGATTGTAGACACGTCACCGTTGAAGGTAGCGCCATCAAACCAATGTTGTGCCGCTGCCAAGTAGGCTAGCCGACACACCGTTGTTATGAACCAAGCCAATGACCTTGCAGCAAGACTAGGTTGCAGAACCACCATGCACCATCGGGCCGGAGTAGGAGTGAGTGGGTAAGTCGACCGGCACAGTGCGGATCTAGGCTTGGGGCTGTCGGATCTGGTCGCCAAGGAAGGGGATCAATGTCCCATGCCACCCCTATTCACGACCTCGCCGTGTTGTGGCCCCAGCATCATATGTATCCATGCATACTAGCAGGGGGGCACTCTTGGGCTACTCTTGAAAAATTTTGATCGACACAGATCATATAATTGCATGTTTTTTAGACAGGGGGTATTTACTAAACTAAATGCACATATTAAGACTAATTTGCTAGACGATTTTTTAAGACTAATTGGTCAATGATTTTACAATGTCATGTTACTATTGACAGATTAATTATGCTTATTGAATTCATCTCGCAAAGTCCTGACGGATTCTATAATTTAATTTTTTTATTAGTAGCCAAACAACTCATGCGACATCCCACATTTTTTTCAACACAAGGTATGCCCCATTTCCATTCATACAAACGGAAATACAAGAGTCTTTCAAGAGTTATTACAGCATCGGGAAGAGAGGACATAAAAGAAGAAGATTTGCAAATAGTGACTGAAATCTCATGTTTGGTTTTGGAAATTGATGACACACTTTGTGGGACTAATCCTTTGCTCTAAGTGATGACTTGAGATAGGATTAGGTGGATGACGTGGAGCATGATGATCATGAACATGGACGATGATGGTGGACATGATGGATCGTCAAGCTCGGTGATCGGCTTGAGAGGAACTGGGGAGATCAAGGCAAAGGTATCTTGATAGGGTTTTCCTTTCGGTGATCAAGACACGATAGAGCGTGTGATCACATTATAGGATAGATAGCCGACTATCAAGAGGGGATGCCGCGACAATCGTTTGGTGAAGTGCTTCTAGGTCAATTGACTTGCATATTGCATTTAGGACAATGAGAGCACTAACTTTCGATCTTGCCTAACTTATCGTCGAGCTAACATGCATGATAACGTGATCATCTTCTACATGTTGGCAACTTATGGCAAGAGGCGAAGCAAGGTTGAAGCAAAGCGACAACAAGATGAAGATTTCTTTGAAAAAAAAGGTGACCGGACGCACCGGCCGGAAGCATCGAGTGCCGGCGGACGCTCCGGTCGGTGCGTCCTAGCAAAAGCTCAGCAGCATGGATTTTTTGCCGGCTCGTGACGGAAGCTGGATCGGACGCTTCGGTGCCCGACCGAAGCGTCGGACCGGACGCCACGGAGGGGTGTCGGTATGGGGCGAAGCTTGTCGTTTGTGGCCGGAAGCGGTGGCCGGACCCGCGGCCGGACTTCGGTTGGTTAGTCGGTCGTCAGGCGCGTCCGGTCACCCCCAGAGAGAGCCCATTTCAAAGCACAACGGCTCTATCTCGTGGAAGAGGCTATATATATGGGTTTGCCCGGTTTCAAGTCTTCTCTCTTGCACATTTGAACACTCTAACTTGCTAGTGAGCTTGTGAGACTCCTCTCCACTCATCTCTCCATCCCCAACTCGAATTCTTGGTGAGATTGAGAGTGATAGAAGTACATTGCTTGCATCGGTTGCATTTAGAAGCACTTCATCCTTGGAGAAGCCGCGGGATTCTTTTTTTCTTGGGAATTTTCCCGGTTCCCTAGCGGCTTGGAGCAAGAGGCGGTGTTGAGCTCGATTGGAGCTTATTCGAGGCCACACCGGTGGACTTGTGAGGGGTTGAGCCTTACCCCGTGGGAGATGATTGAAAGGCATCACTAGTGGATTGCTCGTGGCTTGTTGTACCCCCTCTTGTGATTGGTGTGCTTGAGCTCCCATTGGGGATTTGGCACCGGCCATTGCTTAGCAACCATCAAGTGGGTGTGTCACCACAACGGGGACTAGCGTGCCGGCAAGCACGTGAACCTCGGTGAAAAATCATCGTGTCACTTGTTCTTGCTCGTTGGAGATTTCTTGGTGATCACGGTGATTGGCTACAACCTCGACACTACACCGGTGGTATTGTATTCTAGCACCTCTTGCATTACTTTGGTAGTATATCTTGTTAGGGTGCTTAGTGTGAGTAGCTTGTTTAGTTAGCTTAGCCTTGTTAGCTCCTAGTGGTAGAATTAGTTAGTGTATCTTGTCCACCTAGGAGTAACTTAGCAACCTAGCCATTGCTTGTGATTAGAGATATTAGAATTGAATTGCTAGGAGGCTTGCATAATTAGCTTGAAGCATTTGCTTATTCGCTACGCCATCTTATTTACTAACCGCCTTGCTTAGTGTTGTTTGTAGAATTTTTAATAGGCTATTCACCCCCCCTCTAGCCATTAGGACCTTTCAAGTGGTATCAGAGCCGAGGCACCGTATTTAGAAGGCTTAACATCCTACGATGATAAAATGGCGTTGAATTTCCATGTCAACAACACCAAGAAGGCGCCACCTTTTGATGGCACCAATTTCGCCTATTGGAAGGTGAAGATGACCGCACACCTCAAGTCAATCAATAGAGAAGTGTGGGTCGTGACCGAGAAGAAGTTTGAAGTTGCTAATCAAGCGCAACCAACCACCTTGGAAGAAAAGAAGCTATATGCAAATGATGTGGCCGTGAGTGCTTTTCATGAGGCATTCAATGATAGAGTGTTTGAGCAAGTCAAGTCACTCACCATTGCTCATGAGATTTGGAAAAAGCTAGAAGAGTGCTATGAGGGCACCGAAGGCGTCAAGCAAGCAAAGGCCTATATCAAGCTTGAGCAATTCAATAGCTTCAAGATGGAAGAAGATGAGAGCGTGCCGGAGATGTTCCACCGCATGCAAGTGTTGGTGAATGATCTCAATGCTCTAGGAGAAGAGATCAAGGACAAGACCTTCAACATGAAGTTCTTGTGGTGTTTGCCCGAGCGGTTTGGAATGTTCATCACCATGCTTGTGAGGTCAAACTTGAAGGACTTGACACCAAACCAATTACTTGATGAGGTCATGATCGATGACTCCTATAGAGATGACAAGAAGAAGCAAGAGCTCATCAACAAGGCAAACAAGAAGGTCAAGGAAGAAGAGAAGAAAGAGGACAAGAAGGGCTTGGCACTCAAGGCAAGCTCATCATCTAAGGGCAAGAAGAAGAAATAAGAATCTAGTGATGATGAGAGTGGCACTTCTACTAGTGGGAGTGAAGTGGATGAGCAAATGGCTCTCTTTGTGAGGAGATTGGGAAAGTTTGTGAAGAAGAACTACATCTCCAAGAACAAGAAAAAGCAATCATCCAAAAAGAAGACAAAGGATGGCAAGAATGAAGGCAACATGACATGTTTTCGTTGCCATGATGATTGCCATCTCATTGCCGAATGCCCATATGAAAGTGATGATGAGAAGGGCATCAAGAAAGCAAGAAAGAAGAATGATGCCAAGAATGAGAAGGAGAAGAAGCCCAAGAAGAAGAATGAGTCACATGTGGCTACTTGAGATAGTGATGGCTCATCCTCTTCAAGTGATGAAGAAGAGGAGAAGAAGAACAAGAAGAAGGGACAAGCTCACCTTGCTATGCATGACAAGATCTCCCTCTTCGACACTCCTTCTTCATGCTTCATGGCTAAGGCCACCAAGGTACAATCTATCACTAGTGATGATGATGATGATGATGATAGTGATAGTGATAGTGATGATGAGGAGCCAACTCACACTAGGGAGGAGTTGCAAAGCATGCTTGATGATTGCATTGTCATGTTCAAGGATAGTAGGAAGGAATGCAAGGGCTTGCGTAAGGAAACAAAGAGCCTTAAGCAAGAACTTGATGAGCTTCAGGCATCTTATGAGAGTCTAAAGGTAGACCATAAGAATCTTGAGAAATCTCATTCTAAGTTAGAGAAAGCTCATTCCTCCCTACTAGAAGAGCACAAGTTGTGCTTAGTTGAGGATAAGGTTGATACATGCAATGCTAGCATCATGTGTGACATTCTTGTTGATGAATCAACCCCCAAGTGTGAGACCTCCACTAGCTCTATCACTAGCATATCCATCTCTAGTGAAGATAATGACAACACTATGCTTATTTATGAGAATGCTTGTTTAAAGAGAGAAGTAAAGGAGCTCAATCACACCTTGGTTAAGGTTTATGGTGGTGAGGACCGCTTGCTTATGTGCTTGGGTAGCCAAAGGGCATCCTTATACAAGGAGGGCTTAGGCTATATCCCCAAGAAAGGCAAGGCCGCCTATGTGACTCACAAGACTCGTTTTGTGAAGAACAATGGTAGCTATTGCAAAGCTTGCAAGCAAGTTGGTCACTTAGAGCCAAAGTGCATGAACAAGAAGGCCAATGTTTCTTCTATCAAGCTTGATCATTCATATATGCTTGTGAAGAAGAAAAATGGTGTTCGTGCTAGGTTCATTGGTACACCATGGATGGGCTCAAAGAAGAAAGCCATTTGGGTACCAAAGGCCTTGGTGACTAACCTTGAAGGACCCAAAAAGGTTTGGGTACCTAAGAAGAATTGATCTCTTTTTGTAGGTCAATTATCGTGCCGGAGGAGAGCATTGGATAATGGATAGTGGGTGTACTCAATACATGACCGGGGATTCTCACATGTTCAAGTCTATTAGCATCAAGGGCATTGATGAGTATGAATCTATCACATTTGGCAATGACAAGAAAGGCAATGTGTTGGGTCTTGGCAAGATAGCAATCACTCAAGAGAAGAGCTTGTCAAAGGTGTTGCTAGTTGATCATCTTGATTACAACCTATTGTCGGTCTCTCAACTTTGTGATCTTGGCTACAAATGCATATTCACAAGCCAACAAGTTAAAGTGGTTAGTGGTGATGGTACCAATATGATCTTCAAGGGATTTAGATATGGTGATCTCTATCTAGTGGACTTCAAATCCAAAGAAGCCAAGTTGACAACATGTTTACTCTCAAAGGCTAGCAAAGGGTGGTTGTGGCATAGAAGGCTTGGTCATGTTGGAATGAAACAATTGAACAAATTGATGAAGCATGACTTGGTTAGAGGCTTGAATGATGTGAAGTTTGAGAAGGACAAACCCTGTGGAGCATGTCAAACCAGCAAGCAACATGGCAATACACATCTAACCAAGAGCACAATGAGCACTAGCAAGGCATTTGAGTTGCTACACATGGACTTGTTTGGGCCAACATCATACTCTAGCATTGGAGGCAACAAGTATGGTTTTGTCATAGTTGATGACTACACTAGATACACATGGGTGTTCTTTTTGCATGACAAGAATGATGTATTTGAGCTTTTCAAGACATTTGTCAAGAGGGTTCAAAATGAGTTTGAGACATCCATCAAGAAGATTAGGAGTGACAATGGAAGTGAATTCAAGAATACAAGAATTGAAGAGTTGTGTGATGAGCTTGGAATTGGACATCAATTCTCACCAACCTACACTCCTCAATCCAATGGTGTAGTTGAGAGGAAGAATAGAACCTTGATTGAAATGGCAAGATCAATGCTTAGTGAGTACAATGTTAGCCATTCCTTTTGGGGCCAAAGCAATCAACACGGCTTGCTATTGTAGCAACCGACTCTATTGCCATGGTATGCTTGGGAAGACACCTTATGAGTTGCTAAATGGAAGGAAGCCCAACATTAGTTACTTTAGAGTCTTTGGATGCAAATGCTACATTCTCAAGAAAGGCACAAGATTGGGCAAGTTTGACAAGAAAGTGTGATGAAGGATTCTTTGTTGGATATTCAACCACAAGCAAAGCATATAGAGTATGGAACTTGGGTAGTGGCAAACTTGAAGAAGTTCATGATGTGGAATTTGATGAAACCCAAGGCTCTCAAAATGAAGTTGAAAATCATGATGATGTTAGTGGTTCCAACTTGGAGAATGCAATGAGAAACATGGATGTTGGTGACATTCGGCCAAGGCAAATTGATGATGATGATGACACCCCTTTGCCTACCACTACGGTTGAGATTGGAGACAATGAAGCAAGCACTAGTGGTTCTCAAGATGAAGATCAAGAGCAACAAGCTAGTCCATCCACTCATCCTAGTCATCAAGTGCAAGTGATGCAACCATCCAACATTGCAAGAGATCATCCAATTGATCAAATTGTCGGTGACATCAATAGTGGAGTGATCACTAGAGGAAGATTAGCATCATTTTGTGCTCACCATGCCTTTGTAGCACAAGAAGAGCCGGAGAACATTGAAAAGGCACTAAAGAAGGAAGATTGGATCAATGCCATGCATGAAGAGTTGAACAACTTCAAGAGGAATGATGTATGGGAATTGGTGGAAAGGCCAAAGGACTACAATGTGATAGGAACCAAGTGGGTCTTCAAGAACAAGCAAGATCAAGATGGAATTGTGGTTAGAAACAAGGCAAGGCTAGTAGCTCAAGGGTACACTCAAGTAGAGGGTCTTGACTTTGGAGAGACCTATGCACCGGTTGCTAGACTTGAAGCAATTAGAATCTTGCTTGCTTATGCATGTGCTCATGATATCAAGCTCTATCAAATGGATGTGAAGAGTGCATTCTTGAATGGCTTCATCAATGAGTTGGTGTATGTTGAACAACCACCGGGCTTTGAAGATGACAAGTATCCCAACCATGTCTACAAGTTAAAGAAAGCTTTGTATGGCTTGAAGCAAGCACCAAGAGCATGGTATGAGAGGTTGAGAGATTTTCTCCTCTCTAAAGGGTTCAAGATGGGCAAGGTGGACACCACTCTCTTCACCAAGAAGATTGGCAAAGACTTGTTTGTGTTGCAAATATATGTTGATGACATTATCTTTGGGTCAACCAACCAAGAGTTTTGTGAAGAGTTTGCTAAGATGATGGCCAATGAGTTTGAGATGTCAATGCTTGGAGAACTCACATTCTTTCTTGGACTCCAAATCAAGCAATTGAAGAATGGCACATTCATTAGTCAAGGCAAGTACATCAAGGATATGATCAAGAAGTTTGATCTTCAAGATGCCAAGTCAATGTCCACACCAATGGCAACCAATGGAAGCTTAGACCCCGACCCTAGTGGCAACATGGTTGAACAAAAGAAATATAGGTCCATGATTGGTAGTTTGCTCTATGCAACCGCATCAAGACCGGACATTGCATTTAGTGTGGGCATGTGTGCTAGATATCAATCCGATCCTAGAGAAAGTCACCTCAAGGCAACAAAGAGAATTGTGAGGTACTTGAAGGGCACACAAGATGTTGGACTATGGTATCCAAAGGGATCCAAGTTTGATTTGATTGGATATTCGGATTCCGACTATGGAGGGTGCAAGATCAATAGAATGAGCACAAGTGGCACATGTCAATTCCTTGGAAGGTCACTAGTATCATGGTCTTCAAAGAAGCAAAATAGTGTTGCTCTTTCAACCGCCGAAGCCGAATACATTAGTGCGGGAAGTTGTTGCACTCAATTGCTTTGGATGAGGTCAACCTTGAGGGATTTTGGATTCAAATTTGACAAGGTTCCATTGTATTGTGACAATGAAAGTGCTAGAAAGATGACTCAAAATCCGGTTCAACATCCAAGAACAAAGCACATTGATATAAGGCACCACTTCATAAGAGATCATCAACAAAAGGGTGACATTTGTATCATGGGCATTGGCACCGAAGATCAACTAGCCGACATATTCACCAAGCCACTTGATGAGAAGAGGTTTTGCATGCTAAAGGGAGAATTGAACATTATTGACTTCTCCAACTTGAGTTGATGCACCCCACTTATATGACATGCCTCTCCTTCGACAAACCCAAGGTAAAAGTTGTTTGTCATGGCATTCATATTATGCTAAGGACTTGTTAGTGCATCTAGCCATCATGCATGCTTAATAGGCTCATTCATGGAAAATAAAATGATTTCAATGTATGTGTGGCACCACTATTGCTTTGAATGGTTTTATGAACTAGTGGTGGCATATGACATGTTTATGTGCTTGCAATCCTAGTGTCAACTCTAGAAAATGCGCTATTGATGTGTATTCTAACATGGTGCAAGATAACCCTTATGCATATGAGGTGTGAAAAAGCTTGTCCTTGGTTCAAACTTGAATACATGGAAAGGCAAGTGATCTAGATGAGACCACATGTGATACTTTGATTGACTTGATTTCTCTCATTTACACCTTTTTGGTGATTGTTGACAAAGGGGAGAAATAAGTCACAAAGATGTTGGAAAGGATCACACAAATAGGGGAGCAAGCTCATAGACTATTTGTGCATTTGTATGTGCATGATCATAATGAAATGTTGCATTGGCAATTTAAATTCAATATACATGATTGCTTGGTGTATGCTAGTTTTTGAAAATTGATTGGTGATTGACCAACTAGCATGCATAGGATGTATCTAGACAAAGCTCACATTTTAGCCTATAATGTTGATCTCATGGGGTATGTTGAGTTTTGATGATTGTCTAGTTACATTGATGCTAAGGACTCCGATGGTTTCACGCTTCAAAGGTCCGAATTCTAGAACCTTAGCATCTCTTTTGGTATTAGTATCTCTCCCCAAGATTTCTATCCATACATATGTGCCAAATTGATCCAAACACATGGAAGCACATATGTAGGGGGAGCTACTACTACCAAAACCGAACCTTGAAATGTTTGTCCAATCCTTGATTCATGATCAAAATGCTATGGACAAGCAATTCAAGTTCAATTGAATTTTATTTCAAATCTTTGTGTTTTTGGTTGTCATCAATTACCAAAAAGGGGGAGATTGAAATCTCATGTTTGGTTTTGGAAATTGATGACACACTTGTGGGACTAATCCTTTGCTCTAAGTGATGACTTGAGATAGGATTAGGTGGATGACGTGGAGCATGATGATCATGAACATGGACGATGATGGTGGACATGATGGATCGTCAAGCTCGGTGATCGGCTTGAGAGGAACCCGGGAGATCAAGGCAAAGGTATCTTGATAGGGTTTTCCTTTCGGTGATCAAGACACGATAGAGCGTGTGATCACATTATAGGATAGATAGCCGACTATCAAGAGGGGATGCCGCGACAATCCTTTGGTGAAGTGCTTCTAGGTCCAATTGACTTGCATATTGCATTTAGGACAATGAGAGCACTAACTTCGATCTTGCCTAACTTATCGACGAGCTAACATGCATGATAACGTGATCATCTTGGACGTGTTGGCAACTTATGGCAAGAGGCGAAGCAAGTTTGAAGCAAAGAGCAAAAAAAGATGAAGATTTCGTCAAAAGGTGGCGGCCGGACCTGGGCGGACGCACCCGGAGGCTCCGGTCGGTGAGTTCGATCAAGAAACAAGAAGCTGGATTTTTGCCGGACGCGGTGACCGGAATCGGACCGGACGCTTCCGGTGCCCGACCGGAGCGTCGACCGGACGCGCGAAGGGGGCCGCCACCGTGGGGCCCGAAGCTTGTCGGTTGTGACCGGAAGGTGGCCGGACCCGCGACCGGACTCGGCTGGTGAGTCCGGTCGGTCGCGTAAGGCCCGGCCCCGTAGAGAGAGCCCATTTCAAAGCACAACGGCTCTTATCTTTGGAGAGGCTATATATATGGGTTTGCCCGGTTTCAAGCCCTCTCTCTTGCACATTTGAACACTTCCAACTTGCTAGTGAGCTTGTGAGACTCCTCTCCACTCATCTCTCCATCCCTAACTCGAATTCTTGGTGAGATTAAGAGTGATAGAAGTGCATTGCTTGCATCGGTTGCATCTAGAGGCACTTCATCCTTGGAGAAGCCGCGGGATTCTTTTTTTCTTGGGAATTTGCCCGGTTCCCTAGCGGCTTGGAGCAAGAGGCGGTGTTGAGCTCGATTGGAGCTTGTTCGAGGCCACACCGGTGGGTTTGTGAGGGGTTGATTCCTTACCCAGCGGGAGATTCGCGAAAAGCAGCACTAGTGGATTGCTCGTGGCTTGTTTACCCCCTCTTGTGATTGGTGTGCTTGAGCTCCCACCGATTTGGCACCGGCCATTAAGCTTAGCAACCATCAAGTGGGTGTGTCATCACAACGGGGACTAGCGTGCCGGCAAGCACGTGAACCTCGGTGAAAAATCATCGTGTCACTTGTTCTTGCTCGTTGGAGATTTCTTGGTGATCATGGTGATTGGCTACAACCTCGACACTCGACTACGGTGGTATTGTATTCTAGCACCTCTTGCATTACTTTGGTAGTATATCTTGTTAGGGTGCTTAGTGTGAGTAGCTTGTTTAGTTAGCTTAGCCTTGTTAGCTCCTAGTGGTAGAATTAGTTAGTGTATCTTGTCCACCTAGGAGTAACTTAGCAACCTAGCCATTGCTTGTGATTAGAGATATTAGAATTGAATTGCTAGGAGGCTTGCATAATTAGCTTGAAGCATTTGCTTATTCGCTACGCCATCTTATTTACTAACCGCCTTGCTTAGTGTTGTTTGTAGAATTTTTAATAGGCTATTCACCCCCCCTCTAGCCATTAGGACCTTTCAGTGACCCACTGGGACTATCAACAAATATAAAAGAGAACTACATTTGGGTCCATACATTTATTTCCAAGGCAGAGAACACTGCTCATGCCTCCACAATTCAACAGATTTTAGGACAAAAAGTTTTAAGAAACGATCACATCCTAGAAAAGATGACAATAATTATCATCAGAAGAGCAGTTTGACGATTTCCTTTTCAGTTTTCCTCGTCCTTGTCATCATCTTGACTTGCATCTTTCAGAGCCAGCTGTCCTCCAGTAGGTGCAGTTTGCTTGATGAAGACTTCAGTAGCCATTCTTAGCATGTTGTTAACTCCTTCAATTATCTCCGCCCTTTCGGTTAAAGGATCAAACCTGTCCAAAAACGCATGAGTGCATTTGCGGGGACAAAGAATTTCAGGGGACTTTAACAAATTTCCATCAAAGTGAGCTCTATTGCGAGCTTTCCAAATAGCCCAACAAATGGCGTAAATCCCCCCAAAGGAAGATTTCTATGTTGAGACATCCAGTGATCACACTAAGACCAACATTGTTCTAAAGAATTAGGGATATTATCAGCTCCTATGTATTTAGCAATCACAAACCAAACAGTCTTAGCAGCGAGAACATGTGAAAAAGGTGATTACAGGACTCCTCCATGTCACAAAATTGACAAGTAGGATCACCAATCCATTTTCTTTTGAGAAAATTGTCTCTAGTTAAAACAACATTTTTAGAAAGTAGCCACATGAAATATTTTATTTTTTTTGGGGTACTTTTCCTCCGCATTCTCCGTAATTAGGACTGTATCATTATGAGTAAGGCTATTGTAAAGAGATTTGATAGAAAAATTCATGACTCTATATTAAACATTTTGGATTACGTCTTTTCCTCCAAGCATTCATAACTCAATATGGTCTTCTGCTCCAAACACTAATCCAAACATTTAGTATTTCGACTTTAGTTGTGGCATGTTACACATATGTGCTATTGTCCGACTTCCTAATGATGGCTCATTGTTCTTTGTTTGGGCTACTATGGAGACTTTGATGGCACAACCTGTTGATGAAGGTGAGACACCGGTCTCCAAAGATGCGGGTTGTGTCCAAGGCGCCGCCCCAAAGCGATTCACAACTATTCCGAAGAGTATTGGCATCAAACAAGTTGGGTCCTCCAAATCATCATCACTAAATGAAAGTGAGATTCGGGAAGAACTAGCAGCTCAAGCTAAAGGCTGCCAGTACAAGATGAATTTGACACTTTCACGCAAATGAAACCGAGGAAATTTGAGGAAAAGGTGGCAAGGACACAACGGGAGTTGGAGGAGTACAAGCTCCGGCGACAGAGAAAAACACCAAGACCATTGAAGAGACCAATCGGTTGGTGAAGGCCCTCTTGACCATCAATGCTATGCCTTCTACTTGAAATGAGGGCTGCAGCCTAGGTCCTGGGCTTTCATGGAGATTTTTGGTATGCAAAAATTAAATTTCTTTGTGATGGCAGCTCTTTGGGCTGTGCTATTGGCACCTTTATGTTACTTGTCGTTATGGTTCATGTGATTTGTGATCAAACTAGTAGTTGGTGTGAGTTATGTGGGAACTAAGATCAGCAAGTATTTATTAAGTTGTCTTGTCCGTGGAATATTGGATCTGTTTAATTATGTAAGCTTTTGGGTTATTTCAGGATTATCTATAAAATATAATTAAATTGGCATGTATGCGTGTGCTGAATTGTATGACAATTGACATGTATGCTATTAACATCCGTGATCCGTTTTGATCGTCATACTATCTACAAATTATAACTAAATTGGCATCTATGTTGTTAACATCGTGACCCAATTTGATACTATTCTCGTGACGATATGAGGACAAATCACAACAAGCCACGCGGTACCGGGCCCACGACACATCAGCCACGTAGTTTCGACGCGTGCCATTTGACACGTGGCAAGCCACGTGGGGCGATCCGGTGGCAACGGCGTCACATGGTCAATAATGACCAAAAAGTGGCTTCATCGTGACCAAATGCGTCGTCATAGCGCACAAACGCCGTTATGTCCACGTCATGACGGCCGTTTGACGCCACCAAGACGGGAGATTATGAAGACTTCCCAGGAGGTATCGGTGACCAAAACATATGGTCATAGCTTGGCCCCACATCCATGACTAAACCATTTTGGTCACTGAATGACCGCACATCTATGACCAAAACATGTCTTTCGTCACTTTGAATACATAATGTGACGCCTTTCGATAGATGACGATATCATATTGGTCATAAACTCGTCACAAAATAGAAGCCGTGGACGACTTTGGCGTCTTCTGTGACCATAGCATGTGGTCATTGCTGTGCACATCCCTACTAGTGTTTATTTCCAAGTTTCTAGGATATTCTATCATTTTCATCCTGTAATCTGAAATTGCTAGCATCCCGCATGATAAGGTTCCAAAACAGACTTGGAGTTCAGTGTTCAACCATCTCCTAAAAGAGATGACAGTTAAGTCTGACTTGGCATCTGCCACCATGATGTCTTTCTGATTACATAGAATAAACAATGTTGGGACAATTTAAGATATGGGTTTCTCATAGAGCCATGGATCAGCCCAAAATCTCACCTTCTTTCCATTTTTTTATCTCTATTTTCCTACCATAGAGATAGAAATCTTTGATTTTCAGCAGGTCATACCATATAGGTGAATCATCAGCTCTATGAGTAACATTATGAATGGTTTTAGTTTTCAAATATTTGGCTTGAATATAATTTCTTGCCATAGACCTTTCTCTGTTTCAAATTTCCACCACCATTTTGCAAGAAGACAAATATTGATTTTTCTAAGACCTTTGATTCCTAACCCTCGTTTCTTCTTGCTTGAACATATTTTGGTCCATTTTACCAAGTGGTATTTCCTCTTGGTACCACCACCTTGCCAGAAGAAAGTTCTTCTTATCTTATCAATTTTCTATAATGTTGTTTGGGGAGTCAAATAAACCGACATTTGATAAACTGGAGCATTATTCAAGTAAGATTCAATCAGTGTCGCCCTCCCTGGCATAGTCATAGTACCTCCTTTCCATACATCCAATCTCTTAGCACTTTTTCTCAACTAAGGGTGACTAGTCACATAGATGCAATCTACTTGGACTAATTGGAACACCCAAATATTTGATTGGAAAATATCTTAATTGACAATAAAAATATCAGCATAATTATTGCCAACATTGCCAAAGTCATTAATCATGATTACTTCACATTTATTGAAGTTAATTTTTAATCCAACCATTGCTTCATACATGTATAGTAAGAGTTTCATATTTGTGGCCCTCACAAGGTCATTTTTAAGGAAAATGATTGTGTCGTCTGCATATTGTAACACACAGACACCCTTGGAATAATGTGGTCAATTAGACCAGTGAACAGATTTTTTTCTTGTCCATTTTCAATCATCCTAGTAAGGCTGTCAGTAGCAAAGTTGAACATGCAACATCCCACATGACATCTGATGTGACACCTCTTCAACTTTAGTCTCTGTATCCAAACACGAGGGAAATTTAAAATACCATTTAATACAACTAAAATTGTGAAAAAGGGGTGAGTGTGTGTGAACAAAAGTTTTGGCTTAAGGGTCGATCAACTACATTTTTCTACATGAAACATGCTTAGGTCGGGCAACTAGACGAGAAAATCATGAAGGAAAGATTCTCGGTGCAGGGGCTTCATGCCCCTAAAACAAACTTCCACTAAATATAAAATATTGTCACAAATTATGACTATTCAACATTGCTCGACCACAGTAATTTCCAGATACACATTTTACAAGCTATAATTTTCAGAGTATTTATTTTTGCTGGGTTCCTTTTTAGTTAAGGTTTGGGAGCTCCTTTTGGATTGGATGGCAGGTCATCTTACCAAATTATTGTTGTTGACGGCATTGGGGCTACTCTTTGGTTGAGCACAATTTTATTTGACGAGGCATCAGGGCTTCTACATGCCTCGGTGACAATTTTTTTTTTTTTTTTTTTTGGAACTTGGCACTGGCCACGATGTGAGGCACCGGTGCTTGGACCTTCTCTCTCCTTTCCAGGCACCGATAAATCCTGATGAATCTCAACTCTAATTCAACAATCGCAAAGAAACCAAATAGAGAGATAGAAACTATCCTTATAGCATAGTATAATCATTTCAATTTTGATATTATACTTGTACATGGTAGTTACAAAAATATTTAGCATGGGTCAAACTTAGATGGACCTATTTTTAGATAGGAGCGTATCATGTGGAAACCGGGCAACCTATGAAAACTTTGGAAACTTCATTCAAGACCGCTGAATGGACATCCGATGGATAGAGTAGAGGTGGGATATTTTTGCACTTAAACGCCCGCCATTAAGCCATACTAATCTCTTTTTTACAAATCACCCCTCCCCTGATACGCAGGGCGCACGCCGCCTCTTCCTTTCTCCGTCGTGTCTGCCGCCGTCGTCGCGAGTCGGCCGCCAGTCGCTGCCGCCGTCATCGCGAGTCGCTGCCGCCGTCGTCGCGATCGACTTGCTACTGACAGCTGACCTGGCCCTCAAGTCACTGCCGCACGCCAGTTAGTGGCCATGGAGTCCTCGCCAGAGACGTCATGGACCAGCAGGCGGCGGATGATGTCGTCCACAGCACCGCGACTCATTTCCATCCTACGATGCTGCTGCTAGCTGCTTCTTCCTTGGGCTCTCCTACTACTTCTAGCTCACCTCACTTAAGACGTACGTACTGATCAAACTGAATGAAGAAAAAATTAAGAAGAAGCAGGCAACGCAAGAAAAGGAACCGGCCAGGATTAAAGCAATGGACAAGGAGCAAAGCAAGACATCCATTATATTCTACGTAGACGAACACGATCCGAACCACGAACAAGGAGCCCATCGCGGTGGCCGCCTCGGCGGAGATCTCGACAGCTGGACCCGAGGTGGTGGCGGGAGCGGAGCAGCGTCAACGGCAGCTGGATCCAAGGCGGGAGCGGAGCAGCGTGCACAGACTCGACGACGGCGGTAGCGACTCGCGGACGGGACGGAGAAAGGAAGTGGCGGCGCGCGCGCTGCGAGCCTGCGTATCAGGGGAGGGGTGATTTGTCAAAAAATAGATTAGTATGGCTAATGGCGGGCATTTTAGTGCAAAAATGCCCCACCTCTACTCCTATCTGTCGGATGCCCATCCAACGGCCTTGATCAGAGTTTTCAAAGTTTGCACAGCTTGCTTGGTTTTCACCTGATACGCTAATGGAACAAACTTCTAGCCTACATCTAATGATGGTACACAGTGAGCACAAAAAACAAAGAAAATCATCACCTCAATAGGACCCAGGAAGTTCCAGCCAAACTTCATGAAAACAGTAATCAAAGTCGCCTATCTTGTGCAACCGTCCTTTGAACAATGGTCACTCCTCCTCAGTATGGGCCACTATAAGATCCAAAACGTCTCCCTAAAAATTATTTATACTTAGATTCTTGAGCAAAAAATGACTATAATGGGAACGTTCAAAATATACGAGGCATGAAAACTAACCCTCGACTAAAGTTCAAGGACCAAATGACTATTTTACCTATATAATACGAATATAGAACATAGAACAATCAATTTTAGTTAAAAAATTATCCAAATATATAATAGAATAATAAATTTTCGTTACCATGCTCAAATTGTTCAGTATATCACAAGGAACAACTTTCAAAGTACCATTGTTCCACTAGAAAGAACAAAAGCATAAAACAAAATGAAAAGGTAGACCTATCCGTTACCTCCGGATCCTATTATCGCCGGCCATACATTCATTCCCTGGAAAAGTACAGCCCAGCAGCACCGTGGGCCGGGCTAACCCACATCCGTCCAGCCCAAGTACAGTCCCCTGCCGACCGTTGCGTTCAAACGCGCCAATCCGACCGTTACCTCCTAAAGAAAAGAACACCCCAAATCCACATGCGCGTCTTCTCTTCTTCCCCCTGTGCTAATCTGTCCCACCACACCCACCCACCAAGCTCCCACCATGCTCTGTTCCACCTCTGCTCCTCGTGTTCACAAACCCTGCTCTCCTCGCATTAAACCACAAGCGAGCCCCACAGCTGCTCATGTCATGACCTCGATCCCCTTTTTCTGCCCACCACCACCACCCATGGCCGCCGCTCTCCTCCGTTTCTTGCTGCCGCTCTTGCTGCTAACGCTGACGGCGCCACCCACCGCCGCTGGAGCTGTCTTGGCGCCGGCGGCGGCCAAGAACGTCACCCTCGACTCCGCCACGCTGTCCTTCGCGGACCTCACGCTGCTGGGGACTCCTTCCTCCGCAACGGCTCCGTCGGGCTCACGCGGGAGACCGGCGTGCCTTCCTCCAGCGCCGGCTCCGTCCTCTGCACCCAGCCCGTCGCGTTCAGGGCCGCAGCGGCATCAATGCCACAGCCGTCGCGTCGTTCGCGGCCAGGTTCTCCTTCGTCATTGCCAACCCCAACGTGGGCGCCGCGGGGGCGACGGCATCGCCTTCTTCATCTCCGCCAGCCGTGCCACGCTTGCCAGCGCCACCGGCGGCTACCTCGGCCTCTTCAACTCCTCCGACGACACCGCCGTAGCCAAGAACGGGTCCTCCATCGTTGCCGTCGAGTTCGATACCATGGCCAACCCGGAGTTCGCTGACCCCAGCGACAACCACGTCGGCCTGGACCTCGGCTCGCCGCTCTCCGTCGCCACGGTCGACCTCGCCGCATCCGGGATCGACCTCAAGAGCGGCAACCTCACGACGGCGTGGATCGACTACCGCAGCGCGGACCGCCGCCTGGAGGTGTTCCTGAGCAGCTACGCCGAGCCCGCCAAGCCGAAGCGGCCGGTCCTCTCCGTCGCCGTCGACCTCTCGCCGTACCTCTCAAGGAGGCCATGTACGTCGGCTTCTCGGCGTCCACGGAGGGGAGCACGCAGCAGCACACCATCAAGGAGTGGACCTTCCAGACGTTCGGCTTTCCACCCACGGCCAACACCACATTTGAATCCAATGCAACCAGCAACTCATCGTCGGAGCAGGCCGCACCAGCCTCCGACGCCCCCAAGAGCCACAGGAGGGTCGGGCTCGCGCTCGGAATCCTCGGCCCCGCCGCGCTCGCCGTCTCCTTCGTGTTCTTCGCCTGGGTCTCCATCAAGAAGCTCATAGAACTCACCTCCCGGAACGACGCCGCTTTCTCGCCGGAGCTGCTCAAGGGCCCGAGGAAGTTCAGCTACAAGGAGCTGAGCGCGGCCACCAGAGGGTTCCACACGAGCAGAGTCGTCGGCAAGGGAGCGTTCGGGACTGTATACAAGGCCACCATGCCGGGCGCTGCCACCGCCACCACCTACGCCGTTAAGCGGTCGACGCAAGCGCACCAGAGCCGGAGCGAGTTCGTCGCCGAGCTCTCCGTCATCGCCTGCCTCCGGCACAAGAACCTCGTCCAGCTCGTGGGGTGGTGCGACGAGAAGGGCGAGCTGCTGCTGGTGTTCGAGTACATGCCCAACGGCAGCCTGGACAAGGCCCTCTACGGCGAGCCCTGCACGTTGTCATGGCCGCAGAGATACACGGTCGCCGCCGGCATCGCGTCGGTGCTGTCGTACCTCCACCAGGAGTGCGAGCAGCGCGTCATCCACCGGGACATCAAGACCAGCAACATCCTGCTGGACGGCAACCTGAGCCCGAGGCTGGGCGACTTCGGGCTGGCCAGGCTCATGGACCACAACAAGAGCCCCGTGTCCACGCTCACCGCGGGGACCATGGGCTACCTCGCGCCGGAGTACCTTCAGTCCGGCAAGGCCACCGAGCAGACCGACGTGTTCAGCTACGGCGTCGTGCTCCTCGAGGTGTGCTGCGGCAGGCGGCCCATCGACAAGGAAGAGGGCGGGGGCAAGAACGTGAACTTGGTGGACTGGGTGTGGCGCCTCCATGGCGAGGACCGCCTCATCGAGGCCGTGGACGCACGGCTGGCCGGCGAGTTCGATAAGGACGAGATGCTGCGGCTGCTGCTCGTGGGGCTGAGCTGCGCCAATCCCAACTGTGAGGAGCGTCCGCGATGCGGCGGGTGGTGCAGATCCTGAACCGTGAGGCCGAGCCCGCGCCGGTGCCACGCAAGAAACCACTGCTGGTATTCAGCTCCAGCGCGTCCATGAAGCTGCAGGAGATCGCCTTCTCCTGCAGCGATGACGTCCGAGGTGGCTACTCCGTTGCCAAGCCTACATCCCCAAAGTCTGAGGGAGCCGACATTGAGCGCTGATGCGGAGCAGTTGATACCAATTATACTACGACAAGTTTGTTGGTTTGGCCTGTGTGTGCATAAGGGGAATACAGGTAATAATCCCCATAATATAGTTGCTTCAGTCTAGAATATGCTGATGAATGCAATTGAGTCATTCACGCTCTAGCGGAACTGGCATTGAACGCTTGAAGATATCAAGCGATCAGTGCACTGATAGTGAATTACTACTTGTGTGATTCCAATATGTATTTGTCATGTGTTTATTAGGGGAATATAGGTAATAATCCCCGCTTGTTGTATGAATGTTATACTGAATAAATTTGCAAGTGTGTTTCTGCAGTTTTCAGAGTTCAGACATCCTTGCTAAAAATGACAGGGTATCTCTGTAGAGGAAGAGTCAAAAATGACTCTGAATTTGCACCATCCATGATTCAGAGATGAATGCCAATGGCAAAGTGCAATTCTGCAACTATGAATCTAGTCAGAACATTTCGTTATGAACTTTTGATGCACAACTTCAGACAGGTTTGTTGTCTCCCCTATTGCCTTTATACTCCTGAGCCGTCCAGGATCATTGTAGTTCTTCGTCAGGCCTGAGACGCTCTTCGCTCGCCTTCATAAAAGGGACATTTCTTTTCTCTTTTCCGATTGTAACTTGCTAAGCAGTTTTCAGAGTTCAGACATCTTTGCTGAAAATGGCAGGGTATCTGGTTATCTGCTGTAAGGAAGCATCAAACTTGACTGAATTTGCATAATCCATGTTCGGATTCAGATGCGAATCACACAGGCAATGTGCAATTCTGAAACTATGAATCTAGTCAGAATATTCTGTTACGAACTTTGGATTCACAACTTCAGACACTAGTGGTTTGTGTATCCCTTATTGCCTTTATAATCCTGAATCGTCCAGGATCAGTAGTTCTGTCTTTGTCAAGCCTGAGAGGCTGAGACGCTCGGCTCAGCTTGGACACCTGATCGAAGAAGATGATGACCATCCAGGATAGAGAGACACCTACCTTCAGATTTGACTTATTCACTTTCAGTAGAAGCAGGAAGAATTGGGCCTGATCCGTAGTGATTAATTGCAACTGGAGCAACTGCAGCTGCAAGCTTGTTTTGCAGGGCGGACAAAAGCTCTACAGGAAGACCAGGAACTTGTGGAGGGTGAGAAACTTGTTCAAGTCAAAGCCTCAAAGGAGGGAAGTAACGGCGATTCTAATGTGCAAACCAAGTCCGCGCCATGTTCGCTTGTCTTATTCCAAATAGTCGGTGACGAGGAAGTGAGGAGAACAAAAAATTGTCGGTGATGGATAGAGGGAACAGTAGACCCATATAGATTACTACTCCCAAAATTCCAAATAATAAGCCATTTAGGCTTTTCTACATACATTTTTTATAGTAAAGTCCATTACCAGTCCCTATACTTGTTCGGTTGTGTCATCTCGGTTCCTAAACCCACAAATCGACCGTTTAGATCCTCAAGCGTTTGGCTGTGTCATCCCAGGCACTAAACAATTTTAGGTTATAAAATTCTCAACTACATGGTTGTAGATCATGCCAAGAGCTACAACTTTGATATTTTTTTTTTCTTTATTCGAGTTCATATGAAAAAGTTATGAATTATCTTTTTATAGTTAGATCATCCTATTTTGATCTAGATGAGACTCAAAACCTAGTTTAGGGAATATGATAACACAATTGAAGTTTGATGATCTAAACGGGTGATTTTAGAGTTTAGGGAGCATGGTAACATAGACGAACTAGTTAAGGGATCGAGATGACACGGATAAACAAGTTTAAGAACCTAAACAAATCAATTTGCAAGTTTAGGGACCGGGATGACACCGCTGTACAGGTTTAGGGATCAATGATAGACTTTACTCTCTTTTTTTTTTTTACCATGCACTAGATACATTGTGTATCTTAGTGCAAAGAAAAACTCTGAACCTAAAAAAAAACAAAACATCTTATAATTTAAACAAAGAGAGTATGTTGGACAAGTTGATACCAAAGCCATCTCACATGTACAATGTTAGCATAAGCTTTAAGAATGCCTGCTAAAGTTGTCCTATATGCCGTGGTGATAAAAATGACATTTTTTCTTTTTATTTTTGGCATTACATTTTTTTTTTCTTTTAGCTAACTTGTCCTGAGGTGTCATAATATATATGGTCGATGACTCTTTCGTTAAGCGTTTGTTTGATAATTTTGGTTAAATTTGAAATGGCTAATTTGTAATTTGAAATAATAAGTAGTTCTAGGCAATTGAAACATGCATCGACCTGATTTTATCTGTAGTCCTATTTTTTTGCTGGTTGTGTCAAACAGAACTGTGACATAAATATTTGATTAAATTGAACGCACCAAATCAAATCATGGTAAATAAGATAAATACTATCTATGTCCCAAATTATAACTTTATGGAAAGTAAAAGGTCTCAAGTTTGACTAAATTCATATAATAAATTACTAGTATTTAGGATATGAGAAAAATATCATTAGATTGTAATTTTATTTATAATTTTGGTTAAATTTAACAAACTTTGACTCTCCAAGAAAGTTAGAATGACATACAATTTAGATTGAAGGGAGTATGATGATTTATATTTGTTGCCTCTATATATATTATGATGTATTATATATGCCTTTTATAAATAAGATAATATATCACGTCTTGGATGATGTGAGTACAGAGTACGTATTTCTGAGCATATGTGCTTCCTTGTGATTCATAAAGAAAATCAAGTCTAAACCTAATACAAAGGCATAACTTTTTTCCATCACCTAATAAAATTATTTAAAAAATCAAGTCTAAACCACGGAACCTTTTGGTGCTTCCTTTATTTGTGACCTCATTTTTGTATCATTCTCATTTATCCATGATGAAAGAATAATAGTATGCGTATTCTCATACATCTATCTTATATAATGTCCCACTCGGAAATTTAATGAAATCAACGGCATACCTAAAACAACCTCATTTGATTGGAGGTTAGGATTAAAAAGTTTGATGCATGGTCGTACAGCCTCACCGTCCGCGCTGGCCTGTTACCACAGACGGCGCCGCGGGTTCGCGAGATCCCAAATCCCGCGTCCCTCTCCGTGAGACCCCTCTTCCTCCCGAGGCGGCGACGGGGGCATGATGACGATACCCTCGCCGGCCCTCATCCCTCACCCTGACCCGCCCTGGATCCTCCGCTGCCATGGATGAGGACTGATCCTAGACTCATCTCCCTCGCGACCTCGCCTCCATACCAGCCCCGCCACCTCCCCACGCCGGAGCCGGACCCGTCGGATCCCGCGGCGGCCGCGCCCACCACCGCCGCTGATGGCCACCGTCGCGCCGACCGCCGAATCTCCTCCAGCCAGCGACTGCAGAGCTCCTCCAACCCCTCTTCGTCTTCCTCGGCAGGCGACCTAGACCCCCATGGAGGCCCGGCCGGACGCCCCTCGAAGGTCACGCAGCACCATCTCCTCGGCATGCGGATTCGGTCCCTGCAACGGGCGAGCTCCCCAGCGGCGGGTGAGCAGGGTTGTGCCCCAACGGTTACTGGACCTTCGACCGCTTCAACTCCCCAGGCCGCCGGCCGTCGGGACCCTACGACGAACTCATCACCCGCCACTCCGGCTCGCTGCCGTCTTCTGAACACCTGTGCCGGTATGTACGCTCCTGCTTCTACTGGATAGATTTCGATGCCGCCCAACGCCGTAGTTATTTGGTCGAATTGATTGCGGAATGAGGATATGATCTCAATTCCTGCGGGGAGCGTTTGTTGACAATAGCTTGAATCCTTTGCTGGCCAAATAGCTACCTGATTCATTTCTTTTTCCTGTTGTTTGTGTGGATAGCTGCATGATTTGTTAGATGTACCTCTACTGTTGGGAGGCGGCGAAGTGAAAAGCACACAAGCTGAACGTGCACGGGATGGCCACACAGACTCCTGCACAAGCCATTAGAAATCTCACATATGGTCAGTACACCAATCGCATGTCCTCCTTTTAGCTAGCATATTGCCAATACATGATGCTTCAGCAGGTGAAGATCTTATTCAAATAGACTGTGAGCATCCAGACACGGCAGAGCCCTGGATTGTTCGTGCAGTTACATTTTTTAGTCAACTACAAGGGCGAGGAGAAGCAAATTATCTGTATCTTGATGTTGTTTGTTGGTAGTCAACCATCAAGTCTGTCCTCATGCTTGTTGCCAGTTATATGATTCAATCCATGGCAGCTAAGTTGCTCAGATTGCAGAGGGTTCTGATAAGCTGATGATGAATCTGAACAGGTGGTTGGGCCATGTTGTGCTACCTGCACTAGCTTCAGCAGTGGACGATGTCCAGAACCCATGCGTATAGGCAAGTGATTGTCGTATCTTTTTATTTCATTTTCTGCTGCAATTGGCCCTTTTTAGTATTTCTTTAATTTCTGAAAAGCAGTGAAGGTATTGTAATCTATGAGAATCATACACAGGGATATAAAGGCAAGAAAATTTATCCTGTTATACGAATCGTGTCCGCAAAATGCTTTTGATGATGTCACCTATATACGCTGCTCTTCTTTCCTCCTTACAAGCTTGTATTATGTTAGTAGATTTCACCTATAAATGCCTTCGGTACAGAATTGATGCTATTCTTCATCCAAGTACCAATTAGTGGCCACTAATTTATCAGTCTAAGTTAATTTTTTTCCCTTGCCTGCAGGAACCGGTGTTGCTCTTGCTGGAGTTTTCCTGTACTCTCAGTTCAAAAAGTTTAAACCAAAGACTAAGGGTGCGTGAAGACAAACCACCTGATGAGGTAACAAACTATAAAAGAATCGAGAATTTGAAACTATCAACTGATCTGATGAAGCGGACTTGCCTTCATGGTAGCAAACACCGGTGGTTTCCCCATGTTTATGTGAATTTTAAATATATCTCATCTATGCCTTGTTACTAATACATATATTGGTTCTGTGCAGTGATTGTTCAGCTGGCATTTTTTCTCCAAATTCAGGCAAGTCTTCCTATGGTGTCTTTGAGATGTATTATTTTCAGGCAAGCCACTGGCTCACTGGACACCTGTGCAATTGTCTACGAGACAGACAAGCCAGCAACCGGTCACATCACTATCAAGGGAGCCCATCTTGGTGGAATTCATGGTTTAACCTTCCTGGAGAATGATACTCTGGTTGGCCTAACAATCAGTCGGCATACATATTAGTGATCAAATTTGTCAGGGTTAGCACCGATTGATGACATGTCTGTTGGGTCCCCAATGCAATCGATTTTGTAGAGCAATGTGGGGTGGTAATGAAAATTAGATGCAATAATATTTGGAGACACTTATCTCTTTTTATGTGCTTCCTTAAAATGAACCCGTAGCGTTAGCACGGTCATTATACTAGTAGCTTTATGAGTCGAAGTTGTAAGTTTGTATATATAACTTCTATATATACAGCTTTGACATTTGATAGTTAAACTGTCAAAGCATCAAAGATCCGATTGGTCCCTCATGGATCAAACGTCTTGCCACGAGGCATATTTCACTCGCACAATCTCTTACAAACACTCGCACAGCTTGCAAACAACACAAAATCAGACGTGTGCGCGTGTCCCTCTGGGAGCATCTTGCGCGGCAGCGGCGCCGCCGCCATCCTCCCTCCGGCGGCCACAGCAACAGCAGCAACAGAGGCAGAGGCGATGCAGGTTGAGGAGCTCGGAGACCTCCCGGCGTGTGGACGGGCAGCGGCTGCTCTGGACCCAGAAGTGCAGCAGCAGGTGCACGACGAGGTAGGCGACGCTGGCGCACGCGAGCGCCACGATGTACGCCGACGTCCTCACTTTCCGGCAGCTCCCCGCCGTGAACGCGCCCATGAGGCCCAGCAGGTCCAGCACCATGGCCGCCTGCAGCGCGCGGACGCGGTACCCGTGGAAGCTGAAGCTGCTGCTCAGCAGCAGCATGATGATCACCAGCGACGACACGAACGCCGTCGCGTTGCAGTAGAAGAACACGTTGTACCGCGCCGCGTAGTGAGCCTGGCATAACCATTGCAGAGAGCTAGTGTTACGTTCAGTTCATGCTTCATAATATACACATAGCTAATGCATGGAATGCAAGGGTTATGGTATAGTACCTGCAGGACGGGGTCGCCGGCGAGGTGGCCATCGGCGTCGTCAGCCCAGACTCCGCCGGGGGGGCTGAGGCCAGCGTTGTAGGTGACGGTGGCGGCGAGGATGGCAAGCAAGAGGAGGTACTTGTGCATCCGTTCCAGGATGCCCTTGGGCCGCGGCTCGGCCTCCTCCGCTGCTGAAGCGTGTCCTCCCGTCTCCGGCACCTGATGATTTGGAGCCATGAATGATAGCTACGTGACGGCACGATGACGACGTACGAGACGTTCTTCAAAAGCTGCTCGCTAGGTGCCTAACTAAATTTGGATACGTTTTATGGAGCACGTATGCGCGCGCCGGCCAGCATAACGTACGAAAGAAGAAAAGTACCAGGTTCCAGGTGTCTTCAGCTTTGCAACAAACCTTTTTCGTCTCTCATCAAGGTCTCCGATCATGGAAGGGAAGGAATATGTTCATGTTGTCTCATGCATTAGGCAGACCAGGGACCGCAAACAAGATTGTTCCTACTCCGCGAGGTCGTCTAATCCATGATCCTGTTCGTTCCTTTTATGTAGGGACTGTCTACCTGGCATTCGCAGGCATATTTCATATATGGGAAATTTGTTCGTAGGACACCCAAAGTGGCGCTTTTGGCCGCGGGCATCGTTTTTCTTTATATTTGCGAACACACTGCTTGCTGTTTGATGTAATTTGGCCCATGGACACCGAGGGGGAGAAATTCACCACCAAAACAAGCGCCATTTGTAAACAAGTAAGGCCAATGGCTATGAAATTTTAACAGGCAACAAGATATGATAGTTATCGCAAATATTTTAACACTCACTTCCATAGAAAACCCAATTAAGGACATGCTATGGTGGACTTAATTATTCTTGATGTCATATCATGGCCTTAATTAGGTTTTCTATGGAAGTGAGTATTAGATGATTTGTAGATAACTATCATATCTTTTTGCTGTTAAAATTTCATAGCCATTAGTCTTACGGTTTACAAATGACAGCCGTTTTGGTGGTGTGTTTCTCTCCCCTCGGTGTCCATGGGCCAAATTACATCAAATGGCAGTGTGTTCTGGTAAATATGGAGAAAGACGATGTTCGTCACCCAAAGAGTCACTTTGGGTGTCCTACAAACAAATGTCCCTTCATATATAGTGTGATCAGTCGAGTGCCGTGAGTCTTTGTTTCTTTTATGTTTCCTAATTGTAAGATGTAAACACTTGTTTTGTTTTATTTCAATAAATCCCAGTAGGGGCGTTGCCCCTCCTGTTTCATAAAAAAAAAGTGCCGTGAGTCAAACTCTTCACTGATGCCTTCGATCTTTTTTTTATTTTTTAACGCTACAACATGATCAAATTCGCAGCTTGCCTCACGAAATGTAATCGTATCGTCATTGCTTCACCACCTTGGTTGTTTGTATTCCTTCTCAGATCATATCCGTACTAGATTATTGATCATGCTTTTTGTTACTATATATATCTTATATATAAGATTAGAAATATATATATTCAGGTACTGTCCAGTGCCCAACATAAAGGCGATTACCAATAGTCATACAGATCGATGCGTGGAAATAAATGGAGGAAAATCATATAATAATAATCTTCTTTGCAATTGTTCGTTTTTTTCCCAACCGGGATACCCATTTCCATTACCAAGCAACGGAAATACAAAAGCATTTGTAGATATTACAGACAACAAGTTTAGAAGTGGCAACACGCCACCAACAGAAGAACGCATCAAACTACTGTCCATAAACCTGCAACACGACTTATCGGCAAACCCATATTTCCACCTTACTGAAGTTTCAAAAACTAGCCACTAACAGAGTACCTCTCATCGCAAGAGCCATCACCAGCACGACCCTACTACCATACCAAGGAACACAGGACCTGATGCAACTGACTATATCAACTACACAGCAAAAGAAGACATCTCCATGTCAATTCTCTCACAGCTGAACCTTTGCAGTTGTTTGATTGAGACATGATTGTCATTTAGATACATCTGATGAAACTGAAACCTATCTTTTTCATAAGGTAGCTAGGTTCTGGAAGGCTTGTGATTAAGCAAAGCAGCGTGCACTTGTTAAAACTCAATATCCTTGCCTTCCCAGTGTCGCATGCATGTAAAGTAAAAAAGAATAGAATTAGTATTCTTTCAAGCCTTCCAATGTGATCCTTGGCATCAACATTAGTGTCCTTTCAAGCCTTCCAGTATCCCGTCGGACGTCTATGAGATTTTAGTAACAGGCCGGCCGTTGCTCTTTTAGTCCTCTGAGTTTTTAGTGCATGTATCAGGTTCTTTCTGCTTTTGCTTCCGGAGAAAACAGGAAACCCCAGTATTGTATTGTTTACGTTGCTTTTCGTAATTAAAAGATGAGTTTAAACTCAGAAAGGACGTGAGGAATCCAGTCCAGGTGCTAAACCAACTGGAGCAGAAAGCTCAATGTTGAGATAGATCATACATAATCAGAGAAGTTTAATAAAAAAACACAAACATGATGTAGCATATGCAACCTTTATTATTATCATCAAGATGTGTCAATCATGAATGAATTTTGTTATGTCTACAATTGGTTGGGAAAATAAAGTGGGCAGTGGACTCAAATACTGGAAGGCGTCGACCAGATCACTATTCACTCTCCTTTCAGCTAGAACGCCAACTCGTTCAGCCCTATGTAGAGGTTCAGCCATGGGCGCGCGGCGCACAGCAGGCGCAGCAGCCACCGCGCTGATTGTTCCCCGCCGTCGTACTCGTCTGGCTGATGCGCTCCTCGGGCTGCTGCAGACTCCTGACCACCTCTGCCGGCACTGGGAACCACCTGCTCTGCACCATTCGTTGCATGCAAGGCATCTTTCTCATCAAAAACTTGCATATTTCAGCCATCACCCTGCAAAAGAGCAAAAAAAGAGGGCATGAAGCATTGCATTTTCGATTAGGATCCACGCACATGTCACAGCACACGTACTCTCCGATATAGATGACCCCGGCAAAGGCGACGCAGGCGATGACGATGATGTAGATGCAGGAGGAGAAGAAGCGTGTGGTGCCGGCGATGTAGGCGCCGATGAGGCTGATGAGGTCGATGAAGGTGGTGAGCATGAGCGCCACCACCTTGGCCTCCGTGTGGTAGAACCGCTCGCTCATGAGCAGCACCATGATCACAAGGGACGTCACGAACGCCGTGGCGTTGAAGTAGTAGAAGAGCATGTACCGCGACCGGTGCATGTCCCGGAGCACCGGGTTGCCGGCGTGTTCTTGGTCCTGCCAGAACCCGCCGGGCGGATTCAATCCGGCCTGATAGGTCACCGACGCCGCGACGGTGGCCAGCACCATCAGCCACCCGCGCATCTCTTTGAACCACTTCTTGCGCTGCGCCACCGGATCGTCGTCGTCCCTCGACTCCAGGAGGAGGAAGCCCTGGAACCCCATGGCGCCCAGCATCTCCTCTGCGCTGGCGCCACGGCGGCCTCGGCCGTCACATTCTCTCTGGCTGTGCAGCGGCGCCACGAACACCGGGATGCCACGCTTCCCCGTCGCGCTGATCTCGGTCACCGCTGGGGTTGCGTCGCCCGGAGCCGAGTCGGCCACGCTGATGGCTCGACTTCCCTGTGCTTCCTCGACATTGATTGGACAAGACATTGCTCGAGCACCCTCTGCCACGACAAGTGACCTATGCTACACTATGCCATATATAGATAAATACTGGGTTTGCGCCTTCCTGTTAACGCCCTTCATTGTGAGCATCGTCTCTATTGCAAACTCTGGAAGCAAGCGCAACTTTTTCCACACCAATGTTACATCTTTATTAAGAGCCACAAAACAAAGAATGGATGCATACATATATGTCTACATGCACAAGAAAGGAACCCGACAATCCCATGCAAGCTTCTCATGTATGGAAAGAATCAAATTTGTATCGAAAAATTTCTACCACTGAAGAATCAAAGCAAAGAATTGTGGAAGAAACAAAATTCGGACAATGAGTGAGGTCTATTCTATCCTCTTCCGGCGCAGGGGCATCCACCCCTTAGGCCCAGCCTCCTTTGTCACGGCGGCCTGATATGGTCGTCCTCCATCACGGCGGTACCTCTGGCGGGTGATTTGAGAGCTTGTTTATACCGTACCCAAATGTTATATTTTTATTAAAAAAAAAAAACAAAAATGGATGCATACATACTCCCTCCGTCCCAAAATAAACGACGTTTTTGGTTTTCGTGCCACAAGTTTGACTCGATTTGTAGAAAATACGTAGAAGATTTAAATCTCCAAATAAATTTGTTAAAAAACTAGATCAAAAGATCTTTCCAATGATACTAATTATGTAATATAAATATTAATCCTATTTTAGTATATAATTGCCGGCATATGTTTCTCGGGAAAAAACGTCGTTTATTTTGGGACGGAGGGAGTATACATGAAGAAAGGAACGGACAATCCCATGCATCATTCGCATGTATGAAGAGAATCAAATTTCTACTATCCGTGACAATTTTTCTACAATTAAAGAATCAACTGTCGAACAAAAAATTCCTCCCTGCCGGGATGCCCCCTTAGGCTTGGTAAGCCTCCTTCGCTACCCTAGAACAACACATCAGTGCTGGTTGAAAAAGCCTATCAATTAGGGTAATTTTACCTATCGAGAAACGTGCAAGCTTCCCCAAGTCCTCATTGAAACCCCTCACAGAGAATCCCTCGCAAGTGCTAAGCTCCTGGTCGGGTACCGGGACTTTCCCACGCACAAGTGGACCTACGGTGTGCCTTCCGACAAGCCTCTCTGGGACACTCTTCGCCGTCCCTTACTATTAAGCTTCGGCCAGACCACCGTGAACCTTGTTCCCATGGTACATGGTAGCCACCACACCGCAAACATGGTTGGTATTGTCTCACAAGAATACAAGCCATGCCGAGTACAAACAACAGTGCACGCAAGCACCGAATGATCAAGAGTTGTGCAAACCTCACTAAACACTAGGCCTGAACCTAGAGCAAACGCATAAGCGTTGGTCTAACTAAGCTAAGCACTTCACAAAGCACCTACGCTAATCATCAAATGAATCACTAAGCACTTCGCAAGTGAAGAGCACTAAAATGGTGTAGCAACACCCTTGTTATATTTACCCACTGCACACTTTCTTTGGCCAGTTTGGGGGTTTCTATTTATAAGCCCTATGGAGAAATTAACCGTTGGGGTAAAGAGGTGTTTGTACCATTGACCAGACGTGTCAGTCTTCTTGATGGGACGTGTCCAGTCCTCCTGACCGTTGGAGTGTGCGCGTACTGAATAGGTGTACTGATCAGACGTTGATGGCGCCCAACCACTCTACACCAGACACATCCAGTCACAGGCACCGCTCTAGAACCTTACTGGATGCCGAGCGAACGCTACTTTTCCCAGCTCTGGTCGCTCCGTCGTCACGTCTGATCCGCACAGAAATCCTTGATTGGACGCGTGATCAGTGTCACAGTCACATCTGATCGACTTCTCTTATCAGCGTTCAGTTGATGCTTCTTCTTCTAAGGTCCTCGTTGAGGTGTTGATCATCGAATCACCATGTCGTCTTTGTCCGAGTCACATTTGTAACCTATACTACTATAAAACATAAGCTTGCAAACTCGTTTGTCCCATTTGATTAAGTTGGTCATCAAACACCAAAATTCAAACTAAAATGGGCCGAGATACATTTTCCTTATTACTAAGAAACCCAAAAAAATAGCCCAAAAAAATATCAAACAAAAATAATCCGACGAGAGACCCCAAGCCATCAGAGTCACAAAAGTCACTTGATTTTTTGCACGAAAAGCATGCATTTCACAGCCTCCGGCGCTTGAACCCACGACCCGGTTCGTGCATTTGTGCCCTCGTCACTCCACTCATATGAAACATATGCCCATTTGAGATATTCGTCAGCCCCATTTTAGGTTTATCTGAATTTCAAAGTGTGTATATGGAACCCTAAACAAATTCAAATGAAATGTTTGTCAATTATGAAGTTTCATATTAATTTTCAAGTTCTACAACTTTGGTTTTGAGCACGCATACACATGCCAAGAGAAGATAACTATACATCCCCATGCCATGTATAGATAATGGGCTTGTGCATTCCTGTTAACGCCCTTGTATTGTGAGTATCGTCTCCATTGCAAGCTCTGGAAGAAAGCGTAACTTTTCCACACCATTGTTACAAAGAATGGATGCATACATATACAGTTGTACATATCTACATGCAGAAGAAAGGAATCGGACAATCCCATGCATGCTTCTCATGTATGGAAAGAATTGTATTTCTACTCTTCGTAACAAATCACTACTATTGAAGAATCAAAGTAAGAATTGTCGAAGTTTACCGTCTGTTTGTGTGCGGGATCTATGGGTTGGTTTGGCTCCAACCCTCGGTTTGGGGATGGCTTGAACCCTCAACATGTTTGGTTGCGAGATGACAGAAAGGGTTGGAGCCAACCCATCACCTGTATGGATGGAAGTACTGGACTGAAACTTATGAATCTGATCACTTTCCCACTAAAAAGGTGATCTAACCCCCTCTAGTATATACATAAACAAATACATTCTACATAACCCAATCATATTATGATATCCTGCATAGATCTACGCACGAGGATTCCAAAAGTCTACATTTCCTATGACTTACTATGAATTTCCAAAGCTTCAATCATTTTCTTGGAAAGGAAAAACAAAAATTCATATAAGACAAGCACTTTGCATCGGGACCCCTAGATTATTCAGAAATCCAGCAAGCCTTAAACAGTAAAAACTTCCCCTCTCGGCACTTTTACCTAAGTAACCCCGAGAGTGAAACCAAATCGTGTTTTCACCCTCCTTCTACTAGTTTGCGTCGGGCAAGGCAGGGACGGAGATTGGGGAGTGGCTGCGGCTTGGCTACTTGGGAGGCGGCTGCTGCGGCGCGGGCAGCTTTCGACGTATTTGGCGGCGGCGCTGGGCGTGGCGGCGTGCCACGAGACACGCCCCTGCTCCCTCGTGCCTCGAGCCCGGAGGAGGAGGCCGGCCAGCGGTGATCGTTGGGTGGGGTGCGGTGCGAGAGAGAAAGGTGAGGCATGTGACGGGAATCACTCGACCCGATGCATCCGCCCGATTTCGTAGGCTGGAACTCAAAAGAGAAAGGTGAGGCATGTGACAGAATCACTCGACCCGCATGCATCCGCCCGATTTCGGGCTGGAACTCAACCCGCATCTACTGGGGCATATTCCCCGTGAGGTTGGCTTCAACCCTGCTCAAACCTCATCCTAACATAAAAAAAAGGGGTTAAACTGTCTCAGGTTGAATCCAAAGACGCCAACCAAACACACGGTTAGAGAATGAGTGAGGTCTCTCGTATGGTGACACTGGAGGCACTCGTCTCCTTAAGGCTCGTTAAGCCTCCTTCACTACCAAGAACACCACATCACTATCGGTTCAAAAAGCCAATCACTATTGGTTTTCTGAACCGTCAATACAAATAAGTGTCGGTTTTAGAACCGACAAAGTGATGGGTTTTCAGAAAACCCAAAAACTGCTTTGGAAAAATAGTATTTTTTTTAATACTAGGAGAGACCCCACTGGGCATCCACAGACGTGCCGTAAAAGTCATAAAGTCACACAATTTTTTGTGCAAAAACATGCGCTTCGTGGCCTCTGGCGCTCAAACCCACGACCTCAGGCTCCACCTATTCGTCCCCTCATCACTCCACTCATAACACACTTTTTGTCCATTTTAGGATATTCGTCTTTCCCACCATTTTATGTTTACCTGATATTAAATGAGTATTTGGAGCGCTATACAAATTCAAATAAAAGGTTGTTCACTACAAGTTTAATAACTTTTCAAGATCCATTTTTCCATTGAGGGTGTTTGATGAATTTGAATTTCATATGTGAGGAAATTCGGCCATTATTTTGGTTCTATGCTTATTTTATATCATAATCATTTATATGTTTACCTATATAAGGCATCTAGAATTGCATTGTTTTGAAGACAGAGGTAGTATGACATAAGGTGTTGAATGGTACAACCGTACGAGAGAAATGCTATTGCACATTTGCACTGCTGTAGTCGATGCATCGATGTTGTGGCGTTAGTGTAATGTAGGAGTAAAGCATAGCTTGCAAATGTTTGATTGTGAAATGCCGAAGACGTTGATGAAGTCATATATATAGATTAAGAAGTGAGATGAGAGTTAAACAACCGAGGCGAGTGTAGATAAGTTGTCTAGCTAGGGTTGAACCACACGCTAGCTAACTACTACTAATTTGCTAGCTTTCATCATTTAACAAACTGAAAAAAAATTTGCTGTGTAGTTATTTGGGACTCCATTGTTACATATCAATTTTTTTCAACTCGATGCTGAATTATTCATTTCCTCAAAAAGGACACAAAATTTTCTGTTATCTATATATTTGCTTGAGCTTCGAAGACGCGACCCTAGTATAATAGTCTCAGAAAATAAACAGGCATGTCAAGAAGTAAGTAACGCATTGCATGCCCGAATAATTTTAGTTATTTTCAGTTATAGTTGGCAGTCCCCTGTTCTCAATGTCATCGTATTTGAAGGTTTTGAAGCATGAGCAGCAGTTGCAGCAGGGGTGTTGTTGGCCTTTTTATGTTTCTGTCTCTGCTGCTACTCCTCCTTTCTCTCCCTCTCCTTGGCGACCTCAACTCTCTTTTCCATGTGTTCCGCCACCGCAACCACCCCTTTTTAGAAGGGGCGGCAAAAAGCTTTGCCGCGATTTCTATTAGACGAAAAAAGAAAAGGCAAGTGCCAGCCCAGTTTTTTGACCGGAAACCAGGCCGAAAAAACCATACAAATGTGGAGGGTAATTTACTCCGCCGCACCCCCTAGGTACCAAATCTACTCAACTTGCGCCACAAATAGCGCCCACTCAACTCCACAACTGTGAACTACTAAAACAACTCGACTAATCAAAAACAAACCGGATGGAAAACAAGGATATACAATAAGCACCCCCGGTTGGATTGGGTCATCAACCCGAGGTTCCATCCCCGCCTCTCGGTCGGATTGGGACGCCGACGCGAGCCAGCACGGAGAAAGGCACAAAACCAAGAAAAAAAACACAACGCTCACAAATCGAAGACACCACTCCACCACCACCGGGGAGAGGAGCCTAAAAAGGGAGCCGCCGAAACCGCGCCGTCGTCACCAACGTATGAGCCGCAGCCCGCCGCAAGTCCAAGCAGCCACCGAGACTCCCCACCACGGGACTATCCTCCTCAAGTTGCTCCCACAATCGCCGATCCCCCCTACTCCCGCAAAGCTTCGAAGAGAAACCTCGTCGCGGCACCGTTGAGAACCACCGATCCCAAAGAACTGCGCTTTGGGGGCCACGCCACACCCAAAGCCACAACTACTACCTAGGACTCGATATAAGAGACCGCTCCAAGAGCAACACCTCCACCCCGCCAAAGACCGAGATCACCACCACCAAGGAAGACAACACAAAGCCTCTAGCCCCATGGGCCCTCCGCACCTCCCCGCCAACTCGACCGGGTGCACCCCAAGCCGCGACGCGCGCAGCAACTCCACCAGCCGACCACTACCCTTTGCCACGACCCGAGACGGGTCTCCGGATGCGATGCCTCCAAGGAGGGCACGACACCGATGGCGCGTCATCGCACGCCCATAGAGGACTGGGTTTTCACCCCGAGAACCCTTGTTGCTAGGAAATGGCCGCCCTCAATGGTGCCCCTGGGCCGGGAGGACGACGACACAAAGCCGCCGCCACCATTGCCATCGACCAAACGGCCATGGAAGCTTTTAGCCCGAGTCACCATTCCTCTGACGCTTTTCGGTCCAAAGCAAGTAGTGCACCCCGTCGAAGCCACGACGCATCAGGGGGAAACCCGCGCCGCCCGAAGCACCACCTTGGTACCTCCAAAGCAAGCCTCTGCCGGCCCCGCCCCCACCACCATGGTGACGCCGCACAAACAACTTGATCGAGGAGTAAAGGGGAGTACCGTCCATCCCGCCGCAAACCGGATGCCCGCACGTAGAACCGCCCTCGGCACCACCAATCCCGGCCGCCATGGCCGACCGACAGCAGCCGGAGGCCCTCGGCCACGACGCCACCGTCGCCGGCACCGCCCGCCCCCTCGCACCATCCACGGCCGCCACCATCGCGGTCCATCCACGCCGGAGAGCGCCGGGCGGCTTTGAGCCGACCACCGCAGGCCGCCGCCGCCGCCCTGCACCGACCGCCCCCACGCACCGGCACGCCAAACCGCGCCCGCCCGGCGCATCACCCAGATCCGGCCGACAACGCCGGATCGGAGAGGAGATACCGCCGCCGCTGGAGGGCCCACGCCGGGCGAAAGCGCCCGGGACCCGTGCAGCCGCGCCTCGCTTCGAGATCCGCCGGGAGGAGGGAAGGGCCACGCCGCCGCCATCCCCACGGGCGCGCGCGAGCCCGCGGCCCGCTTCGCGGCGGGGGGCGGGAGGAGGGGGGGAGGGAGTGACGGGCGGCGGCGGTTAGGGGTTGGTCGCCCGCGTCGCTCGCGCGGGACGACGGGAGCGACGGGTCAGATTTTCTGTACTTCAGAGAAGAGTCAACCAACCCCTTTTTGGCCAGCAGGTATATCCACGGCGACATGATGAAGAGCACGATGAAGCACAGGGTCGGCAGCACACTATACATAGCAAATTGGGCCAGCAGAAGATGTAATGCGTTATATGAATGATTGATGATCTGACAATTAAAGCAATTCAACAACCACCTAGCTGTTAATAATCGCTAGGTGGACGTACCTGGCGACGTAGACGACGCAGACGAAGAGGAAAGTAGGTGAGCACGATGATGTAGATGGAGTTGGCCATGTTGCGGGTGGAACCAGTGAACGGTGATATAGGCGCCAACGAGGCTCGTGAGGTTGACCATGGTGGTGAGAGTGAGCGCCGCCACCTTGGCCTCCAACATGTAGAACCCCTCGTTGAGGAGAAGGATGATGATGACCGCGTTGAAGTAGTAGAAGGTCAGGTAGTGCTTCACAAAGGAGCAGTGGCGGAGCTGACGAGAAAATAAAAGGGGCCAAATAAATATCCATCGATTTAAGAATTTTGTAATTTCCTCAAATTTTTCATTATTCGTCACTAGTACAAAATTTCTTTTCCGTGACGCATTTTTTTTCATTTTCCGTGGCAAGTGTTTGAAACCGCTACGGCTAGGGTCACGGTTAATAGGTATATTAACTGTAGCGGTTTTTTTTTTCGTAGGTGAATAACCGCCATGATAAATGTTAACCGTGGCTTTTTTTTTTGTTAAAAAACCAGCACGATTAATCTGAAAAAAATAAAAAAGCCCGGACCTAACCCTAATGGGCCAGATCCCGGGCCACCGCCGCCGCTAGGGTTCGGGGCCGCCGCCGGTAGGGTTTCGGGGCCGCCACCGCCGCCGCCGGGGCCGGGATCGCTAGAGGGCGGATCCGCGGCGGGCTTTTTTTCCCGCGCCCGCCGCCGTTGGATCGCGCCATGGAGAGAGGGAGGGTCGCGCCCGCCGCCGGCAAAGACGCGCTGACGCCGCCCGTCGGCGCCACCCGCCGCCTCCATGGCGGGGGACGCCACCTCCACGCCGCATGCGCTTGTGCCGAACGCCTCCATGCACGCGTGGATCGGTGTCGGACGGGCGGCGCCAGGCGCTGGTGCGCGCCGCCTAGATGGCCGCGGCTACCGGGATCCCGCCATGGAGGAGCCTCGTGCTTGCCACACGCCGGGAGGGGAGGAGGCGCCGTGGAAGGAAGAGGAGGGGAGGGGGGCGCCGAGGTTGGGAGGGGGAGGGACGGGCTTGAGAAGTGCGGAGAGGAGGTCTTGAGAAGTGCGGCCGAGGGGAATGAGTGATCGAGAACCATAGTTTTAAATAGCCCGCTATGATCGCCGATATAGCCCGCTATAGCCTTTTTAAAGCAGAGTGCCGCTTATTTGTGTTCATGTACGCTTTAGCCGATATCGCCCGCGCTATAGCCCAATATAGCTCCGCTATTAGCTATTTCGGAGACAATCCGCTAAACCCCTTAGCCCGATATTCCCGTCACCGCACTTTCTGCACCTCCTATTTGCCCCTCTTTCTGTATATAAATGAACCCGATAATGGATTTGATTTGGGTTTTTGTTGGGCTTTCTAATTTCGATGGGCTGGCCTCTTTAACCACGATGTTTTTTTAGGAAACCCGCCACGGTTAATAGGCTATTTACCGCGGACGGTTTTTACCCTGGCGGGGGGCTGATGGGGTTCGGATTAATGGTGGTGGTTTTCAAAATAACCGCCACCATTAATCATTTTGAAGTGCTATGTAAAATCAAACCTGTAGTAGTGCGTACAAGCATACACTAGCTAGCCACAGTTGGCGGCATTAAAATAAACAAAGTATCTTGACCACTTTTGCAAACTAGCTTTGTTTTTGTGTATTTCTATTGCATAATTAATTACTACAATTACAATTACTTGCCACTGTCCTACTTTCTCTTAATGCAATACGTGCTAAAGCACGCTTTCGAAAAAAAAAAAACAATCACTCGCCACTGTCGGACGACTGTGGCTAGCTAGTGTATGCTTTTACGGACAATGAAAATTTTGAGGGAAACTACAATCACTCGCCAATTTCACCGCACACTGCTTCAGAACGATCCGCTGCTGAAACATGAAATAAAATTACGTGAGATCAAGATGGAGAGGAAGATCAGTAGATGTAGATCCATCAGCTGCTACCTTGCCTTGCCTTGGCTGGTCGGCTCTCGTCGCGCACTCGTCACGGCGGCGGCATGCCTTTGTCTTTGCCTTGCTCATCCATATTCCCGTTTCATGTGATTCCACTAGTCCAGTTGGCTGGTCTTGCTCAATGGCGAAGCTAGGTATAATGCCACTACCTCAGGCTTTCGATCAGTAGTTTTAGTACTGAAGCCAGAAGAAGAGAGATTCGGTTCCTAGCGGCACCTAGCCAGAATGGAATAATGCACACAAAAACAACATTGGCCAAGGTCATGCACTGTCCCGTATTCTATTCAATTCAATATACTAGCTGTCAATATGTTAGCAATCATTTCAGCTAGAGCAAAGAAAGATAGTCAGGTACTCCCTCCGGTTTGGTATTAGAAGTCGTTTTTGAAAAGGTTTGGGTCAAACATCGGAAATATAAATCATTATTAACTTTTAAGTTGTTGAGTTTGTAAATATAAAAATTATATGAGTAGATTTATCTTAAAAAATACTTTGATAAAAGTATACATTATCATATCTCCATAAATATTTTTATTTTTATAATAATAAGAAGTCAAAGTTGTGTTTTGAAGACCGTGTCGCTGTTCTAAACGACTTCTAATACCCTCCCCGGAGGGAGTATGAACTATGATATGGGTAGTGGCTCGCAGAGACGTAATAGAAGTGGATTTGTCAATATCTTACAATATGCGGATCAATTAGTTACTCTCTCCGTTGTGTAATACAGTGCATTATAATAGCATTTATTTATAAATTTTGTCCTCAAATATAAGGCATTCTAGAGTAAAAAACTTTTGCATTAAATACTTTTCATTTATCAATCAATCACTATTAACCACGTTGATGATGTGTCTGCACGACAAGAATAGATTTTCGGGGACGAATTTACACATCCTCACTGACAGACGTAATCCGTGATAATAATTTGCTTTTCGTCAGCAATTTTCCTATTGTTTTTGCCTATATATTATTAGAGGAGTAGCTATAGGTATAAGCGTGGTGCTGACTAAGGTTGCTCGTGGATGTACCACTACTACACAAATGATTAACTGTGGTATTTTTTTTTTTATTTACCGTGGTAGTTTTGGTAAGGAAAAAGTCTACAACACCCCCCCGAGCTTTTAGCCTGATTAATACACCCCCTGAGGTTTAAAACAGTCTAAACAACACCCTAACCTTTTCTAAACCGTTTAACTAACCCCCCTAGGTGGGTTTTAGGCTGTTTTGCCTACGTGTCCAACCAATGTGGCGGGTGGAGCCACGCTGTCAGACCCGTATTTCCGTCCCCGTATCTCGCCCTTCCGCTCTGTCGCAACAGGGCCGCGGCGCGCGGGGTCGGGATTCCACGCGCGGCGCCACGCCTCCAGGCTGTGTCGGCCTCCGCCTCGACGCCGCTCGGGCCCCCGCTGCCAATTCGGGTGCCGCTGCACCGGCCTCGCCGCGATGGAGTTCGGTCGTTCCTACATGATCTGAGCTCTGCTTGCTGCCTGTCGCGCTGCTCTGGCTCTGGTGCTGATCACGCGCGCTGGGAGATGAACTTTGCACAAACTCTCTAAACTCGTCTGTGCTTCGTCAGTCATCACGTAGCTCGCTGCCTCGGTAATTTAAAGCTAGGAGGTGGAGTAGAATCCAATAGGCATGCATGGACGACTCATGGTCCCGTCCCGGCCGTTCTGTTGCTGCTTGCTGGGAAGTGAAGTAGACAGATTGAAAGTTCGTCGCGCCGGCCTCGCATCCAACGCGAGCCTACCTCCGCTTCCACGCCGGGCTGCATCCCACCTCCACCTCCCCTTGATTTTTGTTGCGCAGTGGTGTGCGGCTTTTGGAGCTCGCCCAGCATGTCCTGTTCCGGTGCGCTGCCCCCAGCTCACAGGCTACGGCTGGTGGATGCATATTGTTTTTTTTTTTACTATATTTAGTGTTTCATGTCACATGCTAATAATGGCTGCTTTGCCACGGTGGAAAGCCAAGCTGAGGAAAACAGCCCAAAACCCACCTAGGGGGGTTACTTAAATGGTTTAGTAAAGTCTAGGGTGTTGTTTAGACTGTTTTAAACCTCGTGGTGTTAATCAACTGTGGTATCATACTTCGAGGGGGGTGTTGTAGACTTTTTTCCTTTTGGTAAATGCTACCAACTGCTAAAAGGTTGCGGTTAATCAATCGATTAACCGTGACGGTTTTAGAACCTAAAATAACCACCACGGTTAATAAATTAAGGAAAAGGAAAATCCTAGACCAAACCCTAATGCGCCCAGATTTAGGCCACTGCCGCCGGATCGCCGCCGCCGCATCTAGATCTGGGTCTAGGGTTTTGAGGTAGGGGGCACGCCTGGCGCTGCCGGAAGGGCCTAAGGCCAAGGAGCACCTGCACATGGCCTGGCCTTGCGCCGCCATCAGGCCTCGGCCACTGCGTGCCTCCATGCCATGCCGCCAGGGGAGGGGAGGAGCTCGGGCCGCCGAGACGAGTAATCGATGCTGCCTGGGGCCACGAAGCGCATTCGCAGCTGTCGCCTGCAGTGCCCGCGCAGCCACAGACCGGTCCAGTAACCGCGTCCGCCCAAAGCTGGCTGCCTGCTGCCTTTTCGTGTTGTTGGCCTATGTTATGCCTTCCTATTGTGTTGGAGCACCGGACAAGGGCACAAATCCAACCAGACCGCGAGCAGCTGTGGGACTCCTTAGGGCAAGCACAATGGAGGCTACAAGTGGTAGTGCTTCTAGTACAAATAAAGTGATCCACATAGATGAGGAAACATTAAGACTACTATTTACACAATGCAAAAAATTATTGTTTGTGGCTTGCACATAAACTTTCTGCTCTCATCATGCCTCACCTTTATTTCCTCTCCCTCTTCTTTTTCAGCATAGACCACCTTCTCTCTCCTTGAGCACATGTATCCTCTGCAAGCCACTATGACAAGAATAGAGCACCTACTTTTTTTATCCGATCCTACGTGGCACTTGAGGCTACAAGCAAAAAACATGCATTGGGGAATCCCTTATGCGGAGGGCGACGGCAGGGAAAAGGCGAGGTGTTTATTATCAGAAGGGTGAACGATCTCTGGATCAGCGATGTACAATAGAGCCGAGGTTCTCTTTGCAGTTGGAGCAAACCAAATTTCATCATCACAAAAATAAACTATAACCATGTGAATATAACTTATTCAACTCATATGAATTTCAGAACAAATAATACTTGTCTATTTATTGTTGCAAGCAAATGCTACTACTTCTATTTTATTGCCCGAGCGACAGATACGATATTGTTGTTGTCTTAGCTAAGATTTGCAATGGGGGCATCGCTTCAAACAAGCGCGCCTTACATCCCAGCAGCCAAGGCTCGTATCAAGCTCGCAGCAGTAGCAGTCGATAACTCCTTCGCCGAAATTACAAACACCCACGCGCTTGACGCAAAACTGGAGGCCACAGTCATTATTCTCATCTAACTAGGTAAATGCCCGTGCGTTGCAACGGGAAAAAAATAATGCCACAATAAATATATGTATGAGCGTGTATTGTATTGTCATTACATGTGATCAAGAACTTTATAGAAATTTAAATATAAATGTTTCTTATTCCAACGAGTTATATATGCACATATTTGGGCACCTCAAGCATTGTAGAAGTAATAGTTTAGTGCTTCTTATGCACAGACAAGGTTCTATTGAGCTGCCAATGTGCATTGGCATTAATCCTAGCCTAGTGCTTCTAGGCACCTGACCTGAGACAGCATGTACAGACAGTAGGGCAATGGGGCCTCTGAAACATTTTATAAAGCATTAACAATCAAAAGATTTGCCGAGTCTAATATAATGCTCCTTCCTATAGTGCCGCACAGCCAATGCTAGCCAAAACACTTTCCCTGTGCTAATCAGTTGGAACACACAAGAAGAGAATACATGAAGCAAACATGACGAGTAAAGGATTGTGCAAAGTGATAAACACCATAAGTTTGACTGCAATCCAACCTTGAAGCACTGAAATTCATATGACAGAAGTTTGGAATAAACAGCTGAACTATGGTTTGATTCTGCTCCAAGCATGTCTTCAATCATCTTCTTCTATGTTTTTAGTCTGTTGTCTGTCAAATTAGGCTGTGGCCGTGCAACAAAAGTAAAAAAAAAAAGAACTCTGTTGTCTGTCAAATTAGGTTTTATATAGTGACTCTCGAACATCATATACCAAAGGAGAATGTACAATAACATCAAAACCTTCTATGACCATGTCGCACATTACTTGACATTTGCATATCTCAAAGGAACTATGTGAGAATCCATTAGCATTACTGTACAACTCATGTACTCCCTCCACCAAAAAAAAAAAAAAGAGCGCAATTGTAGCTTTTTTTCCAAAGACAATCAGTTTTATGTAAAAAGCTTGACCGCCACTGCCATCTAGGTGATGTCTGACTACGTCTGCAGCAAGCTCACATCCTTAATTCCTCTGAAATTCGCTCTAATTTATATATAAAAAATAAAAGACTCCACAATCATGAAAAGAGAAAAAAAACTCTAAAAAATGACTACTCAAGATCAATATATGAAGAAGTAGAAATCCAAGGGTCATTTACACAATTCCAAAACATCCTCAATAGGAGTGAGGGTAAACCTGGATCTTTTGCTGCTACATCACAATATTCACGCAGGTCTCGCTGCATGATTAATCCGAGTTCACTAATGCTTCTCTGATGTGCTGATAAATGGAGTCAGGCAATTTACCTGCAGGCTTACTTTGTGTCGCCCGGAGCAGATCTGTATAGAAGAGGACAGTCACCACACTGAGATGAAATACGTCGTATCCAAAATGTCTAATAATTGACAAACTAATAATTGGCTGAAATGCATTCAAAACAGTGCTTTTGGTGAAATCAGACTAAATTGTTGCTTGCATATACACCTCACAATTTCATTAATAATTAACATCAAGAATAAACCGAGTTGGCTTACTTCAGTAGGTTACTTTCACAGTTCCCACATGATAGCTTTTCCAGTGAAAGCAACAGCTAGATCAAATAAGATCGTAGAAGAAAATTCAGGGTACATTGCATCCTCACCTGTTCATTGGCCGGCTCCATGCAAACACTAACTTCATCTTGTCGTTCCCACTCTTTCTGAAGAGAAGAATGCAGGATTAAAAACATGACTTGACCCAACAATAACGATGAATCTTCGGCGAGACAAGGGCTTCAATATTATTTATACATGTTAACTGGGATCCCAGTGGCAGAAATATTTCCTTTTTTAGGTAAAAAGGGATGAAACAAATGATTATTCAGTCACTGCAACATCCACATTCACCATTGCCCAGCAAGAATAAGTTTTGCTTGCCACAATGATAAAATAATCAGAAAACTACTTAATTGACTGGACAGCCCCTGTGCTTAGAAAAAATGGAGAGAACCTTATGAAGCACGACTCTTGATAAAATAACAGTACCTTATCACATGCATACAAAGACATTGGAGTGCTTAGGAAAATGGAGAGGAACATTAGAGCCCACCTCTCCATTGCCCCCTCTCTCAGCAGAACTTGAGTTTTCTCTGGGAGGAATAGGATGAAGCTCTTAAATGTGAATGTTGGTATCTCCATGCCCTCTTACCTATAACCTTTACAAAAAGGAAACTATGAGCTACAAGAACTGAAATTAATCAAATGGCCAGTTATCCGACTTTAGGATAATGCCAGTGGGTTGCCATGTCTTTTTTAACACCAACGTCATTACAGTTCCATGTATATACAAATTATTAAATATAAGACATTACCTTGATTATGGTGAAGGAATATACATAGGATTTTCCATAGCAATGGAATCTGGGTGTAGAGTGTTGGCACGAAATTCCTCCCCGCCTTCTGCATTTTAAGCTCTCTTTAGCCTCCTTTCGCTCGAACCGCTGCATTATACAACCTTTCACGTTCCTTCCTAGCTTCCCTCTTCTCAGGTGGCATATTTTTGTACCAATGTCGGCTGTAAGTGCATTTTTTTCTCTACGCATATATATGATGTCGGAAGAGATTTGACCTAAGGTTGAAATGCAAACACCAATTAAAACATATTTTATTACTCATTAATGTTATAGTTGGCATCATGTTTTATTGATGGGTTTCCACCTAAACATTGTTTAAAAAGCACATCTAAGGATTTATGTTATCCCTAATCATAGATGTTAAAACAAAATAGTTCCTAGTAATTAATTTAATAAGTTATCCTTGCTAACACTATAATGCTGACATGAATAGTTCACATTGAGCCATTTACCATAGTTAGAAGGATCCACATTTTCTCTATTACTTGACGGCTCACCACCTATAAAATATTTCAAAACTATAAGTGAAATGTAAGAAATACATTGCATGTATATATTTATTTGGTTCAAAGAGCATATTTTGTTCCTTTTTCTTTGATACAATTCTCGAAGCTTTCTGTTTATTTCTTCTCTTTTATTGGAAGACATTAACGCACGCCGAGCTCTATCCCTTTTATTTCTAAGTAGTTTAGGTCAATGACTTCTGCACATGAACTAACCCTGTTTTTATCCACTGGAAAAAAAAAATGATGATGAAACCATATTCATTGTTATGAATAACAATAATCATCAAAGTAGCATCACCTTTTTTTCGTTGGTACAATTCACGACGCTTCTTGTTCAGTTCATTCCTTCTCTTTAGACATTGATGCAAATCTTACTCTTTCTCTTTCCCTCTTTGCGCTCCTTTGGGTCTTCATCCACCCTCCCTAGTTCTGATGCATTTTGAACAACTGAAAAATACTTATTATAGCTTGGTGCTAAATATAACGGTTAATTAAAACATGCACAAATAAACAAACTTGTAATTGTTACCTTTATTTGCAACAGATGAGAGGAATCCTATTTCTGGCCGACATTCATCACTTTTCTTGGGATCCATTCAGTTACCGTAACGATCGCATGCATGAAAGAGAAGAAAATCCGAAGCTCTTTCCTGAATAAAACATCATGAATGGTGGCATAGAAAGAAACCAAAGCTGGAGAAAGAAGTGACAACAATGGATGCAACTGGGAGTCAGCCCCAACCAGCGCCCGAGCAAATGGGAGTCAAGGTAATTCTACAAAGGTCCCGAAAGCAAATGGGAGTCGAGGAAGGACCCAAAGAGTCAGCCCAGGCCAGTAGCAAAGGATTCTTTGAGTGACTTATGTTCGACACACTAAAACCTGCTATGTCAGACCTCTGATTTCCACCTAAGGGTTGTAATTATTATACTAAAAGAGAATCAGATGTTTCGACATGACTAACTTATGGATGCAACTCTGAAGTCAATGCAAAGTTATGAACTATGAACTATCAAGTAGTAACTAAACTGAAATAAACCTAAGCTACTAAGCATGACCAGAGAGCAGTCTAGGAGCTCCACCAGCACAATCTGCTTAAAAATATCAGCTATCAATATAGGCTAGCTATCACTGAACTAATTCTCACCACCGCTACTATAACTGAACTATTGGGTTAACTATATGTGAAAATGTAAGTATCACTCTACTAATTCTCACTATATAACACAAAATTTACAATACAAAATTTAGAATAGTTTCAAGACCTCAAGCCCGCATTTCTAATCGTAAGCTAACACAGTTGGCCTAAAAAATATTCCACGGAGGAAAAAGCTCACAGCCATAATATACCTAAAATCATTCCAATTTAATGAACAAATCAAAATGTGGCTCCACTAAAAATCATGTGAGATTGTTCACCAAACTCATCGTGATAATAAATATTTAAATTAAAATGAAACAAACAAGAACTATAACACAAATTTAGAAGAGGTTTCCTTTGAGGAACCGAAATAGGGAATGAGTGCAGACGACAAGAGTTGCAGGCTTGAGTAGTACTTCCGTTCCTGGATTAAGGCCAATGTTGTACTTGGTACCACGAGATTGGAAGCCAATACTCAAAAAGGAAGATTGGAGAAGAATACAAGGGCCAGGACTCTGAACCCCCAGAGTAGTTGAGGTCCGCCATCACCCATCAGGCACAGCGAGATGCAAACAACTATTTAACCCGTTTGCTGAGAATGCACTCAAACCATGTAGTGCTTCATTAGCTCAGCCCCAGGCATCGGCAACACAGAACAATCCAGATTCGCTCAACAAATCCAGAGCATTTCACTGGCTATTAATTCCAACCAAAATCTAGTGTTCACTCACCTAGAGCAAATACTCGCTACTACTTGAACAGATCACACAAGGTTGTAGGTAGCTAGAAACTGCCAACAGATCACACGAGGAGCATGAGCCAGCCATACCTGCCCACCGGTTCTCCTCCAAAGGCCGCACGCCGGTCGCTGGGGATAGCCCTGTCACATTCAAATGGCCTTGGCCTGCTGCGTGCCTTGAGGAGCGCAACGCAGCTGCCTTTGGCTGACTCCCAATTTATGTTGCCTGCTGACCTGTGCTGTCCTTGTTCTTCTTCCTCGAGTCTAGGCTTGGGGGTCGGGCAAGAGGAAGAGCGGGGAGGGACAATCCACGGCCACGGACACGGCCTAGGCGCCCCTCGGTGAACCCAAACCCTAGCTCGGCGAGGCACAGTGAGATGGCAAGCGCGACGCAGACGGGCGGAGGCAAAGACGATGACGGGAGCGGCGCCTTTGGCTTCGGAGAACGGAGCGGGCCGGGCGGTGACGAGAGCGGGAGCGGGAGCCACGCGACAGTTCGGCCTCGGGTGGCGGAGAGCGGGTGTAGGCGACGGCCTTCGCGGGGCGGGGGCGGGAGCGGGAGCGGAGCCGCTGGGTGGCGGCAAAGGGCGGAGGCCGAGGCGGCGTGCGGGGAGCTCGGGCTCAATAACCGATGGGTCGTGGGCGCCAGGCAGGGAGTCGGCGAGAGGCGAGAGTGTCGCGGGGGCCGGGTAAGCGTTGAGGGGCGCTGGTTGGGGAGGCAGGCAGAGCTTAATGGTGCGACGCGACGCCGGTCCGCCCCCTAGAGTCTAGGTTTGAGACTTTTAGGGAGTAGAGATGAGACGGTGTTGTCGATCATGGTAGCATTGGCACTTGTGTTGTTAGTAATCCTGATTGAATGGTGACCTGTAACAACAGCGTCGTCAGTGCATAATATAATGCACACGTGGATGCATTCACACTCAATTAAACTCAGCTTAATGAACAAGAAGATCAAGATCAATTATGCATACAATACTTACAATCTGCATGGGAGAGCACTAGAAACAGTATAGCCACCACGCACACGAAACCACCGTTGCCGCATAACCGCAACCCCTTCATCCTCGATGGCAAAAGAGAGGCCACGCCGAATTCAATGGAATATGGCCTGGTACTACATGTTCATTTATATAGTCGGCTGATTACACAATTTAGGTAATATTGATCTATATCCATATATCTATATACTGATAATAAAACGAGCTCTAAATCCAAAAAATATAGCAGAGTTGCAGACCGCTTGATGAGGGCAAAGAATTTCCCAAATCTATCTATACCCACTAATAAAGAGAGAAAATTTCTTGTCCACCTTTTTTTGGGTCTGCCGTCTCCCCGCCCGGCCCCTCAGACGTACCCCTTCCGTATTCCTCGTCCGATTGTTCCGCCTCGCATGCCACACGCACAAGTCTATATAGGATACGTTAACCAGCCTACGGCTTTTTGTGTGTCCGTATAGTACGTAGTTAGAGATAGATACTTTAAAAAGTAGAGGAGTCCAAAACGGAATATAGGATTTTAGTTTATCGACGGAGTTGGAGATGGACATGAACCGAAGCACTTTTCCACATTAGTAACCGGAGATGCAAGGAAAACAAATTGAGTGACCCCCGCACCAGATCGATATCAAAACAAAGTGTAAGGACCTTGATGTCGCCTAGGAGGCCTAGAGGGGGGGGGTGAATAGGCCCTGTACCTTAAAAATCACCGAAAAAACAAACTCGAAAGCAGTTTTGAACAACGCTGGCGGTAATCGCCTCGCCTTTGCGCTGCATCGCTCGTCTGCGGCAAGCCGCCTCGCCTCATGCACCGCCGCTCGCGGACAAAACACAAACTGCAGCTTTGAAATCTAAGCAACGAAACTTAGATCGAAAGTGACTTTCCCAAGTTCCTCGCACACAAATATATCACATATATCCAATAGAAAGTAACAGAACTCCTCAACAAAGTAGATCGACAAACCCTAGCTCACAAGAATATATATGCAAGAATGTAAAAAGCACACGCGGAGACAAGGATTTTTCCCGTGGTTCACCGTCGCCACAAAGGTCGGGTTACGCCCACGTTGTTGAGGTATCCACAAAAGGATTGGGATTCGCCACACAAGCTGTCCCTTCCTCGTTCTCAAGTCAAGGGAGTGAACCCTTGAGATGAGGGGTGATTTTCTTGATTTTGAGTGAGGTTACAAACCTCCCAAGGCTGCCACACAAGTTGGCAAAAGCTCAAGGGTGACGCTTAGCCGGGCTAGGAGCAAAGCTCCAAGAGTAAAGAACCCTAGCACACCGGCCAAACGCCAACCAAATGCTCTTTCAAGATGGGGAACTTGTAGATCCGGTCTCCAATCGCAGGTTTGCTGCCTTTTCCCTCAAGATTTGATGGTGGGAATCGAAATCTAGCTTGGGGAGTGGAGGAGCAACAATGGAGGAGAGAGAGAAAGAGCTCGGGTCCTGCTCTTCCACGAAATGAGCGTTGGGGAAGAAGAAGTGACCGTTGGGGAGGGGCGGGATGGGTATTTATACCCGGGGACCCTTAACGGTTCGTTTGGCGCGGCATCGCCTCATTTTAACGCTGGGTGACCGCTGCCTTGTAATCTTACCTCACTTACGCCGCGGCACGCCGCTACCGCCGTAACGACAAAGGGTAAAACCGAGTTTTGGATGGCTGTTTTGGCTTAGAGTGATGTTTTTGGCCGAGCCGGAGGTTTGAGCATTTAGTTCACATGTAGCCAAGGGTCCTAGGATCCCTCTTAATAGTACGGCATGTCCTAAACTCAAGATTCAAAATATAAATGAATTTAAACCTCCATGAGTCCAGGTTGCCATCCATTGCACTTGAGAGGTTCCATCAACCTGTACATCATCCTCTATCATCTTTGTCTCATCTCTTAGAGCAAATCTACTTTGAGCATGTGATTTGAGCCATTTCCACAAATGTGAGTTCAACTTATGGCTTCAAGTCACTTCCATTAATGATTTGATCCTCAACACAATATGACTCATCATAGCTTGATTAGTTCCTCGACTAAATGCAAGTACTCTCTTCTTCACCATAGCCATGGTACCTCGGGTCCCCAAGCCACCGCTTGCCCTTCACCTTCGCTTAGTACCTCAAGCCCTTTCCTTGCTATCTTCACCTTATCAAGGCATATTCAAGTCACATCACATTAAGCATCCATTGAAATAACCATTTCTTCAACACTTTGATCCTTGCTTGATTATCTTGTAGATATGAATGTTGAGACCAATCAAGCTTCGGTTTGACTCACATAGAGACATACATGGATCAACATCAATATGGTCAAGCCAATTCACGGTTCCTTATATCCTATCATTTTGGCTTGACACTCCAACACTTATTTCAATCTTCTATTCATGGGAAACAAGCCATTATAGAGACCAATCGAAAATCATCAACTCTTGTCTCATTTTCCTTTTGCCAAGTATGCTTGCTTTCACATGATGCTATGATATTCCACAACATATAAGCCATTTCCTTGATTCCATTTGCATTGTTGTCTTTTGCTTGAACTAGACTGTTTTCATCATCTTCCAGTACAACAATACACAATTTGGCTTTGCTTCCATACTATGTGGAATACCATCAAGTTTGCTTGTTGAACCTTGAATATACTTGTTACTTCACAATCCACAAGTATATGCAATAGACTCGATTTCTGTTCAACACTTAGCAAACTTATTAGACCTTTAATTATGTTGTCATTCAGTTCACCAAAACCCACTAAAGGGCTAGATGTACTTTCACAAAGCAACAGATCAAACTAAGACCAAATCAAAACCAACACCGAGAATTTGGGACCAAATCAAAGCCCGCACAACTAATACCGAATCAAGCAAGCAAGGCGATAGGCGTAAATTAAATCTGCGGAGACCACCCAGCCTTGGCGGCCGCGGCGCGCCCGCCCGCCTTGTCTGCCTTGACGCCCCTCATCCGGTCATCCGCGTCCGAGATCCGTGGTCATTGTTGGCCGCCCTACACCCGCCGTTGATCGTTGCTTCACCCTCACCGCTGCGCGGTCGGGATAGGGTTAGAGGAGGGATGAGAGTTCTAAACGCCTCCGGCGTGGTTGCGTCGCGGCAACCGGGATGGACTATATTCCCAAAGACTTGAAGACTTGGTGGGCCTTCAACTTTGCTACTGCATTCAAGAAGATTTTTTTTGTGTGTATTTTTTATTTAGCTCTCATTTTTAATTATTATTGCACCGATGTGATTAGCCCGATGTGATGCTAACCTTGCACGTGTTACCATCAATGTTCTCCATGTATGTGACTCCTTGCTAACTTTGATCGAGTTTTGAATTAAAATTTTTATGCATGTAGAAAGGATATCAAATAACTTGATATTTTTGTGTTTTGCATCAAAAAAAATGTTTGTACTGTGTATGGCGTGGGGCCTAAACATAATCATGTTATTATTGGCCTGTACTATATTATAGATGCTATTGTCATTGTATTAGATATAGTTTTAAATTTTACGTAAAACAAAAAAAGTAGATATGTAACATTCGATCATTAGCCCATTGTTTTCAATAAATGTTTGATAGTTTTCTTCTCCCGTTGTTAACGACAGGGCATATTTGCTAGTCCAAGGACAAATTTAAACATATATGTTCACAACGATCACTAAAATAATTACAAAAAGTCGATCGATTCGACGATGCTTAAAAAGAAATTAATTTATATCTATACCTACTAATAAATTGAGAAAATTTCTCATTCACCTTTTTTTTTTCATATTTTTTATGCTGCCTCACTTGTTCGGTGTTTTGAGAACCGGGGTATCTCAAGCACCGCAATAATATGTAGGTCGGTGCGGCTCCCGCGATGGCGTGCGCGAGCTTGGAAGACGAGGGGTTTATCCTGGGTTCAGCCATGGGGCCCCTACGCCCAGCCAGCTTGTGACCTTTTCAGATACTCGCACCAATTGTGCACAAGAACCAAAGCGGTTACAAGATGTTCGGGGAACGAAGAAGGACTTCAATCAGGGATGAGTTGGCTAAGTGTGAAAACCTAGTAAGAGGGGATCCGTTCTATTGTGGCATTAGTCCCCCTTTTATAGTGTAAAGGAGAGATAATGTATACAATACGTGTCGTGTCTGAGAATGCTAAGGTGTCTACTATCCGGGCCGTGGGCGTATCATGCCCGAGCAGGACCTCGGGTTCCCTAAGGGAGTGCCCTGGCGTGACGCGTGTCTTGGAGTCTCCTATGTTCGTGTCCGTTGCTTTCGAGGGGAGGGCCTCTTGAGGGGCCAAATGGTGACCCTCCCCGATCCCTTTACGATCCGCAACCGGCTTGGTCCGCGCCCCGGGCGTGGTGTCGACGCCCCAGGGTCCTTAGACTCGTGTCGTGGAAACGGTTGTAAGCAAATGAACGGTGGAGTTGTGTTTCCCCATGCGAGGCGGCGTGTGTGATAACTCGTTCCCTTTATGTCCATCAACGGGGATGCGAGGAGATAGCGAATCGTCGGGGCAATCGATTGCCCCATCATCGCGGCCTTGTGAAGGTGCATTTAATGCGGCTGCTCCCCACTCTTTGGGTTTGGCTTCCCAAGGCGCCCCGCGAGGTGGTGTTTCTGGGAGAGGGAAGAGCCGAAGAGTGGGGTCCCCTATCCCGGGCGAGGCGGAGAAGTCTTGCCCGAGGGTCATGGTCCGCAGGCGAGGAGGATTGTCTTTCAGAGACCCGCGATCCTCGGGTGTAACACCCGGTTTTAAGAACAAAACCAAGCGCACACCATATGTGAGCCATGGAAGTCAAATCTCACATATAGCTACAAATAACTAGTAGTATCAATTCACAATGCTTAAAATATAATTTTAACATAATATAAAAGACATAACCTCGGCTAGCGCGGACAGCGGAAAGACACTCCCGATCTTCTAGTGTGGACTCCACAGGGAACGACCTGATTTGGTTGATCACAAGCCTAAACTTCACCGAGGTGTGGGGAATAGCAAGAGTGAGTCCATGTTGAACTCCGCAAATATAGCTAGGCAATATCTACCAAAAAACCCATGATCAATATAACATAAATAATGCATAGCATGAAACAATAAATCATGAACAATTTAATAAGCATGTATAACCAACAATTATATCATAAACAACATCATCAACAGAAAGTAAATCCTTCCCTCGGGTTTTCCAGGCCGTTCATAACCGCGAACACTACCGATATATCGTTTTTTAACTCAAGCAGAGGTGTACACTTTCACTACGAAGTTATGACTTTCCCACCGCATGGGTTCTAGACTCCCAAACAATGAAAACCCATATAAAGTCTTTCAAGGGTTCACCTAAAAATATTAGTGGCCAAATGAGCTACAACCCCGCTTTCTCCCAATTCCTCGCAAACCACCAACAAAGATAACCAAAGCCCTTGAACGACTAAAGCCGTGAGCCATGTAGCCCCCATAGTCTGTACGGTAAATCCCGAATTTTGCCAAAGGATAAGTCCTTATGGAGAGCTAAGAGCATCATAAACGAAACATAGCTCTTTTTCGCCCTATGAACCATGTTATCAAGAATTCACATTTAACGTTCAAAGTGCATAAACATTAAGCAAGTCATAAGATCATGGTTTAAAGCTAGCATATCCCAAAACTATACTTGCCTTAAATAGACATCCTTTCTTCAAGTCCAACTCTTCAATAGAACTCCTTCTTGATCATCAACTTCTTCTAGATCATCAACGTAAAGCTCACCGCCTACTCGATTCCAATCAAGCAACACACAAACATATGGATCCAATCATGCATAACAAACATAGCTACAATTAGAACAGTACACCAGCAATTGAAAATCAAGTTGAAAAGATTATAAAACTAATCTACACGTCACTATGATCACATCGATATAAAGATCACAGAGATCGGAGCTAAACGGCGTAGATAGGAATTTTACAAGTTTAATATTAATAAAATATTAAGCTTATTAGAAAGTCAAAATTTGAAAGATCCATAACCTGACTAATAGTAAGATTAACATGTAGATTATGAATTTACGAATCTTACGCAATTTGAACGGATCAATTCAGAGCTAAAACGCAAAAGGTACGAAGATTTGAAATCTGGTGGCAGTATTGTAAATAACAGGAACGGGATTTTTGAAATAAATAAATAAATAATTTCTGATTTTGAACTGAGCTAGGGATCTCGAGCATGATTACAGATTAGGCTGAGGACTCTTTAGCAAAACAAACAATGAAGGGGTATCTTCTAATCTTTATCCTTAATCTAGATTTGGACGGCTCAAGATGATGGAGGTGAATGTGTATTTGCATTGTATTCTAGATTTATTTTTGTAAAAGAAAACGGCGAGGAGACCATATGATGTCATCAAGATAGCAATTGGATGAATCGACGGTGAACTGGTGCATGACCGAAGATGATATAGGGCAAATTGAATATCGTAGAGTCATTGGAATGACAAGGTGAATAAAGTAAACATTAGTTAATTGGCTTGCTTGATGATGATGTCTACGTACTGGATATACGTATGCTCTGTATAGGGCACTTGCATGCTTGGCTTTTGTTTGCATGGACGGGATGGTTAGTTCACGGAGATAACAAGCTAGGCATTGATCTACAAAAGATATATAGAGTAAGATGAGGTTCGGTAGATGTATTGCTCACCATAGTCAAACCATCAGCCGGCAAAGAACAACGAGGTTGTGCTCGACTTGGACAAGAAGATGATGCTTCACGTGGCAGATCGACGGCGGCAGCGACAGAATCGAGAGACACGGCAAGGTCGTGCAGTTCAATAGGACGACTGCTGCTTCCAGCGTAGTCCGTCGGCGTGGGAAACAGCAGAGCGACGGAACACCGAAGCCGAAACTCAGGCTCGGCGGCTAGGGTTTCTGCGGCTGCTGCGCTTGAAGCGAGGCGGCAGCGGCTCAGAAACTCGGCGAGATGGTCAAGATGGTGGCGGCGCTGCAAACTCTCGAAGCGAGAGCTAGGGCAATGCGAGCGTGAGACTTACATGGCTTTGGAAAAGATACAATCGGTCAAGGCATCCTTGCTATTCATAGATGGGCACATCAACCGGCAAGAAGAGTCCTGGACACGAACGGCATGTATGGCAATAGGAAAGAATATGAAAGCATGGGCTCTCTTAGCTTGCTTATTTGGTTCATGTGCTCTCGTCAGAATATAACGGCCCAGGGATGGAATTTGCCAGCCGGCCAAAATAGCACCTCGGCCACAAGCAGTAGAAGGAAAGAAATAATTTTTTTTTTTTTTATTTAAAACGAGTTTTCAAAAGAATTTCAAATACCTTTCCGTTTCAGGTAAAAACCAATCAACACAAAAAAACACAATGCAACAGCATGAGTGCACAAGAATGTCTCTAGCCTTATAATTGATTTTATTTTGACAAAAATATTTATTTTCCTATATTTTCATGAGCACAAAACTACATAATTAAATCAAATTAGCTATTTAAAAATCATGCAAAAAGTTTGGGTGGTACATCGGGCGAGAGTGAACTTAGTCCCGAGGCTCGCCCCTCGGGTCGGGTAAGTTGTGGTAAAAGCGGGCTGTTCGGGTCTGGCGTCGTAGTACGCAGCAGATTTTGGTCCATATATGGATGGGTTTCGATAAGCCTATCGGGATTGTCTTCCCCCGCTCTCTATACCCATGACAATTACCGTTGGTCCTTATTCTCATTACTTGAGGCTTCACCACAGGCCCTCTTGGCCTATTTTGGGGTGACCTAGCAAATTGGGCCTTGTCAAGCGAATGTTCGGAGATGGGCTGCCTTGGCAGGCTTTAAAGGGGCCCAAGAGAGTCGCCCGTATATTAAGTCCTTCTTAGCGAATCTGCGGGCTTGGGGCCGGCCTTCATTCTCTGGTCATCTCTTGGCCCAAAACACGTCTTGGGTCGTCAACTCCGGCGCCGTCTTCCCATCGGGTCCTTCTTCTTGGGCCTTGGGGCGCGCCATCCTTCATGGGCTTACTTTCCCTATGGGCCGATTATTTTTGTCCCCGACGGTAGCCCCCGAGCCCCGAGGGAGTAGGATGACTCGTTCGGGGTTTTTGGCAATTGATTCTTGGTTTTGGTCTACCTTTAATCTCGGGACGGGTGCGGCGCGGGAAGCGCACCGCTGGGTGTAGCCCCCGAGGCCTCGGAGGAATATTTTAATTCCTCGGAGGGCTTTTCTACGCCAAGAAGATCCGAACTACCCACTAATCTTATGTAAGATGTGCATGGGAGGTCCGAGATGCGGGGGCAGTCCGAGCCCGCGCTTATGTGCGCAAGGTCGTTCTAAACCTCTCCGTCTTTTTACTTACGCTCCTCTGTCGCCTTTTCGAAAAAGGGGAGGGAGGGGGTTGTGTCATACCGCCTCGCGTGAGCCGAGTATGGCACACCCCATTGAGCGTTGTAACAGAAATCTAAGCGAGTGCCCGTGCCTCCGCGGGAGGGGGGTCGGCCCAGGTGGTCCAGACTCACTCCATGAAAACTCTCGGACCACCCAGCGTATCCCGGTCCCCGGCAGGTCGGGTCCCGAGGGCCAACGGGCCTCCCACGGATGGGACATCTCTACGTAAGTGGTTACCGTAAGTCTTAGATACGCTCAGGGAAATCCCAAGCTTCCCGAGAGCTTAGGCTCTACGGTTGTGCATTTCCTTCGGCCCCTTGCCCGGTCGTCCCGAGGCACGGTGAGAAACCGGAGGCCCAGCCTTAAGATCCTACGGACCGTAAGGTGAGCTCATGGCTCGGCGTTTTCCTTTCTAGAGGTCACGCGGTGCGGTGATGTTTTTCCCGCCGAAGGCTCGGGAGCGCCTTCCGGGGAGGCATTTGAGTTTAGACAATGGATCGACATTTTTACCCCCGCAGGGGGGTCGGGCGATTTGGCACGCCTTTCCATGTTACTTCGAGGAGGCGATCGTCGCGGCCGATGGGACGGCTTGCCGCAGCTGCTCGCAGAGCCCGCCGCTGCGGCAAAAGATTAATCGTGAGGGGCCCACCGGATGCCTAGGGCTATCCGTCGCTGGATCCGCTCGTTGATCTTCCACCACGCCGGTTGGGCTAACTCGACGGTTTCCCCGTCTCCCTTATATATTTGGAGGTTCTCGCCGGGCGGCGTGACGGCCTCCTTTCATCCCCTCGCATAGTGCTAGTTCTCGCTTCCCCCGCTATTCCCGGAGCAAAGAGGAAAGAGGGCGTGGAGAAGGAAGGGATTAAGGGAAAGGTGAAGAGGTAATTGCGCTTTACTTGTTGTTTCTCGCTCCCATTTGTTGCGGTTGTTGTGGAAAGGGAGATGGCATCGCGTAAAGGAGTTTCCCTCCCTTTAGATCCTTTGCCTTGGCTGCGGTCGCGTCGGTGACCGAGGCGAAATTGCTGCGACTGGTGGATGAGGGTCTTCTGCGCCGCCGTACGGATGACTCACGACCGGAGTGGTTGGTTCCTGACGCGTCCCACGAGGAGCCACAACCCCCATCCGGGTACATTGTAAGTATGATGGATTACCACAGGCGAGGCTTTGGCGTGCCGGCGAGTCGGTTCATGCGGGCAATCCCGCATTGGTACGGCGTTGAACTCCACCAGATCCCCCCAAACTCGATTGGCCAGACGTCGATTTTTGTGGCTCTCTATGAAGGTTTCTTGGGAATCAAGCCCCATTGGGAACTCTAGAGGTGGTTCTTCAAGGAGGAGTTGAACACCCTGAGCACCGGGCCACCTGGTTCTCCGCAACGGGCGGTGCGGGCTGGATCTTGCGTCATTCAACTCCATCCCTCTGATAGATACGGGGTGAACCGAACGGAGGAGTACATTCTCTCACCCGCCATCGGGTTCGAACAAAGGATGGCAGGAAGAATGGTTCTACCTCCGAACGACGGAGGGGGTCTTCCGGCATACACCGGGAGTGTGATAAAGGTGAAGCCTGACCACTAGAATCATGGGCCTCCGCGACAGGAGCAACATCATTTGGATGCCCTTCGCGCCGCCATCCGTCGGCTTCGTGATCATGATGTGAACGCGGCGGCGGTTGTGGCTGCTTTCTCTCGTCGTCAAGTCCTCCCGCCGTGGAGAGGCCGCTCCACCTCCGCAGATGACAAGCCAACCTATCCGGCACTCGGATGGCTTTTGGGGATCTCACAGAGAAGCCCCGAGGCGCCGGGTCCGCGTGTTTCTAGGTGACAAGACTCCCAAGACGATCCCGGGGGATCGCTGGCGCCCCGGATTCGGGATACATCTCTGTGGTAAGTCCCGCTTGCTCATAATTGCGCGTTTCTCCTTTTCTTTCGAGAGAGTTGGTTCTGAAGTTCTATCCCCTTCCTTTATTCAGGGGAGGTTGAACTACAAAGAGTCGCTCCCCCCGCCTCGAGGACCAGCCCGTCGGGAGGCTAATCGTGCTTTCAGAATGAACGCGAGCGGTTGAGGAAGGCCCGAAGCGGATTAGAAGAAGGCCGATAAGGTGGCCTTGAACAATCGGGCGGCGTGAGCAGCGAAGCGTGGTGAGTCAACGGAGTCCTCGGCGACGGACTCCGCCTCGTCTTCAGGGGAGAACGACGCACTCTTCGTCCGGGATCTTTGCTATGGGGTCATTATCGGGGCCCGAGGAGCGTTCCGAGTTAATGGAGTATGCTAGACATCGGGCGCCGGCGGAGAGGAGCTTCCTAAGGGAACGCGTGTCCCGCCCGCTGTTCCTCCAAGTTCAAGCGGGGAACTTGGGTGAGTCTAGGGACATCTCGAACGTGAGCAAACGCCACTTAAGCCCGCAGCAAGCGGGAGGGAACCGGAGACCCCTCCGGGAACTCCGCCGGGTGCGGCGAGAGGCCAATCCGGTTTAGTCGTTTGGGAGCCGGCCTGTTCCCGCGTCTCCCGCAGTCTCGGGCGGCGGCTACCCCCGAAGGCTACCCCCGAGGTCCCCGTGAGTTGATCCTCCTCTGGGCCGTGCCTTAAATCATCCTATTCCTCGGCTGGTTGTTTTGACCTTCTTTGAATTTTATGACATGAAAAGAGTTTCGAACCGCCGCTCTCCATCCTCGAAGCAACTCAAGTCCATTGCTCAAGCTTCGGCGGGCCAAGGACGGCGAGGTTGTCACGACAGGAGTTCCCTCGCCAACATCTTCTCATGTGATCCCATCCGGGGTGACCAGCGATTCGGGGGCTTAATGTCGGCCTTGGCCCAACTCCTCGCTCCAAGCCGCCGGGCGCCATCTTCCGAGGTTCCCGATCCATCCGAAGAGGCTTCACTGTGTTCGACGGAGCCGACTTCTTCTCCTCACGCTTCACCACCACCGCCGGTGGCGGTGGAAGTCTTAATCCCCGAAATTACTCAAGCCGAGGGGGTCTCGGGAACGGATGTTGTGGGGAATGATCCCGGTAACAACCGAATCCTCCCGGCTCGAGGTCATTCCCCGATCCTTTCGGAGAAGTTCCTCAAGATGTCTCGTTTGATGCGGCCGAAGCCTTATCGCTACCCTCGGTGCCAACCAACAACCTTCAATTGGCGACCATGCGTTATCCGATTTAGGCGCCTCTCTTGCCCCGAGGGATGCTTGATGAGGACATCGCCAAGATGGAGTCGAGGACGACTCAATTCAAGAAGGGGAGGATGATGAGGACATCACCACATTTGGACACGCCTACGCCTACGGTCTTCCCCAAGTTGCAACTCATCTCCAACTCAGCCGCCACGCCACCCCTCGGATTCGCCAGACACGCCGTCAATGTTTTGGTCGTACCTCATACGATATCGAAAACGGGCGATCTTGGACTCTATGGAAAGGGGACGACGACGCTGGGTCATTTTGGATCTGGTCCCAGCCCGGATGGCCTCGTGGATCATTCCGTGTGATCACGGCAAGGTGCCGCATCACCGTTGTGGGCCAATTTGGCCATGTATCGTGTCGGGCCTTAAGCCCAAGTTGTGGGCACCTCGTGCTGGTCGCCCTCAACCCTAGCTTCCTTCCCCACATTATAAACTCAGTAGCCGCGCTGGTTAGAGTCGGGTTTTGTTTAGTTTGAGTTTTCCATCGAGAAACTTGATTGATTCATTGTAACCGTGAAGATTATTCCGCTTACGGTAATCCGTGGCCCTCGTTCTTGTTCTCCACACTTGTGGCGATTAGTCCTTTTGTGATCTGAACTTGAACACCATCATCTCAATTCTTCAATCATATTTGCAATATTGATTGCGATCTTAACCTATTCTTGCTTGTGTTCTTGATTCATTTGGCGGGAAAGCCTTCTTGGCGAGGTCAATCAAGTCGCGTGCTTGCTTGATAACCATTGGAGCAGTGTGGTGTAGCGGTTGCAGTGGTCGAGTTTGTGTTGATTCGCCCGGACCGTCAACGCCGAGTTCTCCACCAATCGATTTGCCACGCACCTCACGGAAGTTCGGGCCGGACCCTATCGGTTGGTATCAAATTTCTAGGTTTACCGCGAGGTATTATCTCGTTTGCCTTAGATTCATACATATTTGTTCATTACCTAGAGTCCACAAAAGCCCAAAAATATTTCGATTCACCGCTGTCCTATCACCCTTTGTGCCTTGCAATTTCGTTTTCAGATTGCGTTGTTGAGTTTGTGTCCGTGGTCGAGTCTATTTGCCGGATTACGATTGTGTTCGCGTCGTAGTTCAACCGCCCGTCATTTTGTGATTTGTGTTTCTGCCGCTATCCTATCCACCGCCCCATAGAACAAGTCGATTCCACCACATTACTCGACTTGCCATCGCTAGCCGCCTTGTGTGATCTCTTTGCCAGCGTAAAACCCTAGTTAGGTTGCCAAGTTAACCCCTAATTTTCGCACCACAGCCCTCCTTACATCATCCGGCGCATACCTATTACTCTTCTTGACGGGGAGATTCATCGTGTGTGTTCGGTGTTGGAGTTTAGGGACGCTTTTCCCTAGCGCGCCGCCGATTCGTCGTTTTTCGGAGTTTCAACACCATATTTTGAGGTACCTTCATTAAAACGGCCACAACTTTACGCCGATTGTCCAAAAATCTAAAATTTTTGTGCAGCTTCTTGATTCGATTTCGGCAAAAACAATTAGCCAAAGGCCTATTGGGGTCCGACAAAAGTGCCAAAAAAATCGGGAAAATAAAGAAAAAAATTGTCAAGAGTTTTGCACGCTTTTTCGGAGATCTTGTTGATTTTCTATAGGCCGCATATCACCTCTGTTCTAGGTGATTCTTCTTGTGATTTTCCTTCTTTGGTGATCCTTGTTCTAGGAAAAAAATATCAAAAAAAATAATAGAAAAATAAAAATTTTGTGATACCAGGGACGCCAAAAATCTAAGAAAAAAAGACTTAAATAGTGCTTTGTGTGCGCTTGTTCTATCTTGCTGTTCTCCATTGTTCATTTGTTTCACCTTGTTGCGCTAGGATTAGGCACGTCTTAGCCAGCATTTGTGACTTGTACTTTGGATCCGGATTGAACACTTGCTAATCTGATTTCGTTATTTGCTAATCCTTCTTTGTCATATTGTGTGCCTCCTATAGCTCCACATATTTCTTTCACAAGACAAGGTTCCTCTCGCAACCTTTACACCACAATCCCCGCCGACTTATTGTACCACCTGTGTGGCTTTGGTAAGAATACTTGCAAGACGTGGTAAGACGTTTTGATATTGCATTCCACTTATACCACCACTTTCACCACCTTCCGGTCGTGTTAGTTGTTAGGGATAATACTTTGTTGTTGTCTCTTGCTGTTTACTAACCATGTCGGGAGCGGCGGGTGAAACGGCCGACCTCTCCAACAGACTTCAATGAGTGTGTGTCCAAGGCCGAAAGCTGACCACACTCCTCGCCGATCGGCGACGCATACATGACAAAGAAATTCCAGCGATGCAACGCGAACTTTACCAACTGATGACTCGGATTGAACATGTTGAGCAACGCCGCGGGCCGAAAGCGTCCACATCCTAATGAGGATGATCTTGGTGATCTCGGCGACGATGGTGCCGATCTTGATGATGGCGCCGATGTCGATCTTGATGATGGCGCCGCTTTTGAACGTGATATGGACCGTCTTCATCGTGAATCGCCGTGGTATGGGAGGTAATCGTGAACCGAGGTAATAATAATAATGATCCTTTTAGTAAGGTTAAATTCTCCTTGCCTGAATTTGCCGGGTAATGCCGATCCCGAGGTATATCTAAATTGGGAAATTGCTGTTGATCAAAAGTTTTCATCTCATAGAGTTCCTGAGGAGCATAGAGTTAGGCTTGCTACTAGCGAGTTTACAGAGTTTGCTTTATTTTGGTGGCATGACCTTTGTAATCCTGTTGATGTTCGTAATGCTGCTCCTATACCTCAAACTTGGAATGATTTAAAGCGACGCATGAAATCTCGTTTTGTTCCTCCTTATTACCAACGTGATTTACTTTTGAAATCGCAAACTTTAAAACAAGGTGATAAGAGTGTGGAACAATATTATCAAACTTTTGCTTATTGGTTTAGCACGTTGTGGTGTCCAAGAAAATAATCAACGGATTTGTGCTAGATTCTTTTGGTGGTTTAAATCGTGAAATTCAAGATATTCTTGATTATAAAGATTGGACTACATTTTCTCGATTGTATCATCTTGCTGTTAAGGCAGAACGTGAAGTACAGGGCCGCCGTCAACAACAATCTTTCCGGTCCAACGATGGGAGATATTCTCATCAGCAGCATTCCACACATGAGACGCCAAAGTTCCCTCGCCGCTACATTGATGCCTCCGCCCGCACCTTCTTCCGAGGTAAACAAATCTATTGTTTTGCGTAACCCACTTCCGAAGAAAGGTGTCACCTGTGTGCTTCTACTAGCTCGTCCTCCTTTAGCTCCAAAATCACTTGCCACCGCTGCCATGGCATGGGACATATTGCACGGAATGCCCCACAAACGCGCTTTCATTGCTACCAAGGATGGATATGTAAGTACTAGTGATGTTGAAGATGATTTAGCTCTTTGCCGCTAACATTCATGCGCATTCGATGATGCCGAGAAAGACGCTGCCATCGCCATTGACTCCGCCGCCGCCACCGCGGGCTATCCTAACCTCCTTGTGCGGCGTGTCTTGAGTTCTCGTGTGGCACAAGAGGAAGACAAGAAGATCCAAAGGCAACAATTTGTTCCACATGTATCTTGTTGTGCGTGGGGTTGTCGTGTTCTCACCATCATTGATAGCGGAGTTGCAACAACTTGGTGAGTGAAGATTTGGTCGAGAAGCTTGGCTTGACCACACGACAACACTCTTATCCATACAAACTTCAATGGTTCAACAATAGTGGTAAGACTAAGGTAACCAAATCAGCACGCATTAGCTTTTTTCACGTGCTCTTATCATGATATCGCTGATTTTGATGTTGTACCCATGCAAGCTTGTTCCATTTTATTGGGTCGTCCATGGGAATTTGATAATGATGCTTCACACCATGGTAGAACTAATACATACACTTTTATGCATAAGGACAAACAAATTACATTGCTGCCTTTGTCTCCTACGGATATTGTTAAACATGCTCAAGAGATTAAAAATAAACCTCCAATAGACATTGCTAAAAATAATGGGATTCAGTTAAATGGGGGTGCTTTTCTTGCTACAACTTCTCACTCACGCTGAGTTATGTGATAATCCCGATGCACCTTGTTATACTATGTTCTCTCAACCTATTGTGTCTTGTGCATTGCCTGCTGTCACTAACATTTTGCAGGAGTTCGTTCATGATGGGATGGAGTCGAGGACGACTCCAATTCTAGAAGGAGGGGATGATGAGGACATCGCCAAGATGGAGTCGAGGACGACTCCAATTCAAGAAGGGAGGATGATGAGGACATCACCACGCTGGACACGCCTACGCCTACAGTCTTCCCCAAGTTGCAACTCATCTCCAACTCAGCCGCCACGTCACCCTCGGATTCAGCGGACACGCCGTCAATGTTTCGGTCGTAACTCCCCTCATACGATATCGAAACGGGGCAATCTTGGACTCTATGGAAAGGGGACGACGACGCCGTCGTTTTGGATCTGGTCCCAGCTCCAGATGGCCCGTGGATCATTCTGTGTGACCACGGCAAGGTGCTGCGTCACCTGTTGTGGGCCAATTTGGCCATGTATCGTGTCGGGCCTTAAGCCCAAGTTGTGGGCGCTCCTCGTGCTGGTCGCCCTCAACCCTAGCTTCCTTCCCCACGTTATAAACTCAGTAGCCGCCGCTGGTTAGAGTCGGGTTTTGTTTAGTTTGAGTTTTTCATCGAGAAACTTGATTGATTCATTGTAACCGTGAAGATTATTCCGCTTACAAGAATCCGGGCCCCTCGTTCTTGTTCTCCACACCCGTGGGCGATTAGTCCTTTTGTGATCCGAACTTGAACACCATGTTGGTGTTTCTTACGCACACGAGAAATCCGCAAGCGCACGGAAATACCGTTGTAGCACTTCACCCGTGGTGCGGTGGTATCGTATTTTTCACAGAGGACGGTCGCGCGGTGGCTTTTCGTGTCTATGTCAACCTAAGGCAAGGGTTTGTTTTCTAAGAGTAGCGAGGTATATATAGGCTAAGTTTTCCAGCAAAGTGATTCCTAAAGTCTCGTTGTCTACTCGCCGGGCACCGCCCACGCTCAAAGAAAAAGGTGTCCGGCAATTAGCACCGCGCCGCACCGAACGTGGGGGGGATTTCAAGGGACGGACAAGGCTTGTCACGACCAAGCCGCCTTACCCTCAACCGTGGGATGCGCCACAAAAGGTAGGTGAACGCTAGTCCAAACACCACGTTTGCACTATTGGTCACAGAGTTCTTGATGTTGGCCAAGGTTCCCCTGGTCAAAGAGTCCCTCCACCAAGAACTAACGTAAAACGATCTACCAATCCCGCAAGTCTACAACAGCTAAGAAATGTACGAAGGAAATTAAGTAGTGCAAGATAATCACAAGACTCCTTACCAAAGCGTAAGCAGCTTGCGAGAGGTACAAGCCGGGCGGGGTACCGACAAGTCCGCACTCCGTCCTCCTAGGAAATCGCGGAACACCGAGGGGCGAACCGGCAACTCCGTGTAGAAAGAATCAAGCTTCTTTCTAGCCTTTCCCTCTCTCACTCTCTAGAATTGGGAGATAGAATAGAAGAAGTAGAAGAAGAAGAAGATCTAATTCTACTCTCTTGCACTTGTTCGTGATGTAATATATTGTTGCGCTTGTTTGTTTAATAAAATGTTGTGATTTTTTCAATCCTATGCAAAATTTTCCCATTATTACTACTTACAAGTAGTCGATGAGAAGGAAATTTCGATAGGATCAGTGAACGTGCTGAAAGTTTCCTCAAGTCACGAGTAATAAGACAAGTTTCCCTATAAACTTAGTTCGCCGTGGATCGACTTCTCATACGATTCACACCAGGTAAGTTTGTATTGTTTTCCAAACACGGTGTTACTAGGATACCCCAAAGTCTATCCCTACCTGAAATGCTTGCTTTCCTCTAATCCTTAGCTAGTTAGACCTTATCGTACCTTATGCTTTTCCCTCCCATTCCCTTTCTAGTCCACATAGAATAGGAACTAACCTGCAGGGACATAACGACAACAAACGGACTCCACGACTGTAGCCGTTGAACCACACCGTGTTGTTCTCCCCTATAGCCGTCACACGCCGCCGCCTCCAAGATATCGCGGACCGGCGACCATGCAACATTGCCGACATCTTTGTCGCCCCAATGCCGAAAGCTAGCGATATCGCTGTTATTTTGACCCCGAACCACGACCGTTGAAGCCGTTCAAGACACAAAGTGCAACAGATCAAGTGGCAACGATTACCCGATGTAATGCAAGCCGAAGCCGAAGATTAGTATTCAAGTAGAAGATGAATAGAAGATTACCAGGATTGAAGACAGTCATCAAGCCCATAAAAGATATTTATGCCCGAAAGCAAACAGATGCCCCAGAAACATGCAGAAATACCATGGAGGGATACACCAACAGTAGAGAGGACACATAGTCCCCACTATAGGGAATCCACCGGCCAAGATCCACACAAAGTCCCCATGACCACGATACTATTACAAGGTCAATGGATACAGAGACTCACTCCCCTTCCTTCCACCACACACCACAACCACAATACCAATCGACCAAGCTTCTCCCAGAAGCCATCACCCTCGACCCATTATAAAAAGAGCACCACCATCGCTCTCACCACCATCCCACTCCAAACATTTCATTGCTAACCTCCATCTTCCACCCCCTGCCATCACACCCTTCGCAATCCACCCACCAAGAATCACCACCAAACATCGTCAGAATGGCCGGCACTTGGGTTAGCAGCCAGTGCATCAACACCCCTGGATTTCCCCAACTTCTCTACCACACCGCACAAAACCTTAGCATTCGTGGAACTCCCCGAATATGAGGGTAGCGAATACGAAGAGCGCTGCACCCATCGGCCGAAGTCACCGCCTACATCGCCAAGAGCCAAGAATACCCCGCCATCACCCGACGACCGGAGCGTGACCACCATTGGTTTTCGCTTTCCCGACACCTACCAAGCTGTTGCTCGCAAGGCACTCCACCGCCTTTGCCAGATATACAGGGAGCCCATTGCCCGTACCCCCATGAGGCACCTACCACCCGAAGGGAACAATCACCCCGCCTGGATTGCTCGCCTAGAGGACGTTCGAGGTCCACAAGGCAGCCCCGTCATCACGCACCTGCTATCCTATCTCCGCCGCGCTCTTGATGAGCGAGACGACCGCCGGGATGCCGCCATAAGAGGCCCGATCCGCCGAGCGTAACGAGCCGAGAGCTACGCTCAACGACTCCTCGCGGAGCACGCCCACGCCAAGGAGCAAGCCGCCACGGCATCCCGCCGAGAGGCTACACTTGCCGAGACTCAAGGCCATCCAAGAGCGACATGCCCCGAGAACCGGGGGACACCACCATCGCCCTCCAATCAAGACGCCAGAAGACGCGCTACGGCCCGGCCCGAACCTCGCAATCACCGGAAGGGATGTTCGCCAACCCCTTCACCGAAGAAGAACAGACTCCACTAGGCCGCCATCCCCCCCAGAAGACCGACAACCCGGGCACCCCCGCCACTCCGGTCAAGCACCACCAAGAGAAGAAGCCCCGGGGCAGAGCCAAGTACTAGGCCCGCAGAAGGAAGCCACCATGACCGATGTCAGAACCACCACTCCCAAGGGAGGTGTAACCGTAGAGTAGCATTTCCTTTCACTCTATGTTGTACTCCCCCTTGAAATAATCAAGATCATTGTGCTTGATCCATGATCCAAACGCAAGTATCGATGAAGAAAATCGACGGGTGCCTAAAACATAAAAAGCCATAGAACAAATGAGATAAGAAGAAAATTTTTCCAAGTGGGGTAGTGCTACATGCAAAAGAAGAGAAGAAATACTTAACGGGCTAAAACAAGAAAAAAAGAAAAGAATAAATTGGGCAAGGACCGGAAAGGAACAGAGAGATATGAAAATGGGCTAAAGTGAGGAGATAAGGCACCACCAAAACTTAGGGAATCAAACAATAAATGAAATCCCAAGTTCACGATGATGTTACCCGTAAGAATGTAAGAATGGCAAGTGAGGTACACCCTGAAGACCGCCAAGGAACCAAATGGAAGGCACTAGAAGATCGGAGACACTAGAGGAATAAATCCTCTAAGTGGGGTAGCCAAAAAATGAAGACTCAAGATGACAAAGACAGAGCAAGAGCAAAAAGATGGGGTAAAAGCAGCAAGTAAACACCAACAAGAGAAGGCATACCCTCCACAAAGTCGTGTTGCCCCTCGAGACAGAGTAGCGCGATAATAGTAGAGGTTCGACAAAGATAGCAATCGTAAGCAATGGAAAGTTTTTCTCTCTCTATCTCTATTCCTTTAGGCCTCAAATTAGGACCTTCACTCTATAGACTAGGAATCTCGGGGGACGAGATTCATCTAAGTGGGGTAGATTTGTAACACCCGTGTTTTTGCATCATTTTAAAAATCACTAAAAATTTGAACTTTTTTGAATTACAACTAAAACGTGATTTTATTTTTCCGCTAACCCTAAACCCCTGTTTTTAAAAACCCCGCATTCAAACCCCCACCATTTAGGAAAGTAGGAAATCTTGTTTAAGAGCTTTATAGTGACAAAGGATGCAAGGTAAGTTCTAGATTTGATTTATGGAAGTAATCGCATGAGAAATGGTTTACGAATTATTCGGGAATAATAAATACCGAAAACAAGTGTGTACCAAAAAATATATATAAATATTTTTATGAGCACAATAAATAAATATTCCCGGCAGTAAAAGTCAAGGGAATACAAAAGTGCTCATAGGAATATTTGTAATATATGAATTACACATGAAATGATAAAACTTCGGGGAAAGATATGTGTGCACAAATATATATACACATATTTACACAAGTACTATTAAATAAATATTTTCATGTATACCAGTCATGAAGATACATGAGTGCTTGTGTAAATACCTACAATATATACTTACACACATAAAATAATGAGAAGGGAAAATAAGTAGGAGGAGAAAGAATAGAGAAAGGAAAAGGAAAAAAGAGAAATAAAATGAGGAAAGCTCGTGGGCTCATTTCCTCCTCTGGCCCAGCAGCGCCCCACCTCTTCCTCTCTTTCCGTCTGGCCCGAGGAAGCCCACGCCCCGCCTCTCCCTTTCTCCCAGCGCGAGCCCGAGCAGGCCGGCCCATCAGCGTCGATGCCAACCGAGCCCAGCTCGCTTCCCTTCCCTTCCCTCCTCCTCACTGACGGCTGGGCCCCATCCCGTCGTCTTCCTCCATCCGCTTCGCGACGCGCTGAAGGCGACACCGAAGCCCAGCTTCGCCAGGAGCGTGGACGCGCGCACAGGAGCCTTGTAAACCGTGCTGGACGAGACGTCTCGTCACCCTTCACTGAGTCCACTCGCACAGGAGGCCAGCTCACCCCCTTGCCTTAATGGCCGCAGGGTGCCTGACTACCTGGCCGTCGCTACCGGTCAGGCGGACAGCGAGGACGCCGGTGACCGCATCCGCCACGACAGCTGTCCTCGAGAGGGGTCTGACCTCGCCACAGGGTCACCTCGTCGCCATCCCTCCGCACAGGACGCTCGGTCAAGGCGCACAGTCACGCCGCGGGCCGCCTTGCCGCCATGACCGGCGACCGCCGCCACTGTGGCCGACGCAACTCGACGGCCAGCTCACGTCCCCGAGGCAAGCACAGCACGTCCCAGCTCATGAGGCACCAATCCACGGTCCGCGCGCACAGAGAACCCGGTCGGAAAAGATCCGCCGGCGAGGAAAATATCTCGACGGCGACGCTCACGCCGCCGCGCCTATAAATAGGCCCCCTCGGCCACCAATCGAGCTCGCCCTCACCTCGGAAAGCTCCGCCTAGGGCCAGAACGCGCGGTGCGCGCCTCGCTTTCCTCCCTCCCCCTCTCTTCCTCGCTGTGCGCCGATTTCCCCAGGTTGGAGCTCACCGCCGCCGTGGAGGGTAACTAGAAGTGCCGCCGAGTCCACCGTCAGGGGTCCAAATAGTCAGGTCAGTGGGTCTTCCCGAGCTCGACTCGTTCGATTCCCTGTTCCCTCTCTCGCTATTACGCTGTATAGGGTGCACCCCGAGCGCCGCCGCCGCCGGACATCACTCAAGCCGCCGCCGTCGTGGGGCTGCTCGTCAATCTCCGCCCCTGAGCACACCACTGGGGACGGGGAAGCAACAGGGAGCCTTCAAGCCCTCCACGGCAAGCTATGGGGCAATGCCGGCCGAGTCCGGCGAGAGTCCGGCGATGCGCCGCCGCACTGGGGAGCCGACGGGGCAGAGGTGCCTTGTTCTCGGTCGACGCCGTCCCGGACGAAACGCCGTCACGACGTCAACCAATGAAAGGCCGCCACGTCGCTCACCCGTTTGCTTCCGTCACGGCCGTTAAGGGTCACTTGTAATCCACGTGGCACCCACGTGGCGTCCACCTGGACCCACGTGGCACCCACGTGTATGTAACCATTCCTGTGTACAGTTAGTAAATTGCTACAGCTACCCAGCTATAGTACACAGATGTTTATAAGTAGACATTCCCGTGTCAGAAAAATTCCCAGAAAATTTGTAAATTCATTATTTGATTTATAGAATTTTATCATGTAATTAGTTCCAATAATATTACATGATAAAATTATATTATAATATTACCCTAATGATTTAATTAGGGATTAATATTATAAAATCCATATCTCATGCATACTAACTCCGTTTTGCGTGAAACGACTTCCATAATTTATCTAAAATCTAGCTCTATGCATCTAACCCATTGCCACCATAATGTTCTATGTTTGTTTTATATGCTCTAGTTCAAGCTAGGTTTATCGCCGCTAAAGTAGATTCGACGACCCGATTAGGAGCTTCCGTCCGAAGCAAAGCTAGAGACGCTCGACGCCGCGCCGATTCGTAAGAACCTCCCAGGCAAGTCCTTACCCCCCTTAATCATGACCTTAATATGATGATATAATGATGATGATAATAATAAATCGGATTAGTAAATAGTGGTGTGAGCCCGATAACGTAGCTATGGAGCTAAGGGATGACGTAATCATCCACGTTATCTATGCTCATACGTTGTGATCAAGAGAAACATGAGAATGCCTAATGAACCCTAACCAACAAAAGAGGTGAGTAGTGGTAGTCCGGTAGAGCCTAAATACCACGCGGGGAATCGCCGCTGAGGGGTTCCCGCGGAGAGATACTCGCCTCCCCTAAGGACCGGTTCATAGACCTTCTACCTAGTATAATATTACGCATCTGAGCCACACGCCGTTTATGGGGGGCTTGATTCACACCCCGTTGGGTTGAGTATAATTGGGATCCAAGGTGGCCGGAGCAGCAAACGACCTATTGGGAGCGGATGTGGGGAGAGTGGCCCCATGTCCCGGCTGGCGTGGATGCCGAGTGGTCTTCCACGGAAGTGTTTGGGCGCTGTGGCGCAAAGGCTAGAGGCACATATTGATGATTTGAGATTGAGAGTGGTGTTGAAAAGATAGGTTGGGTAATTAGGTATTACCGTAAAGCCGTGGGTGATTTGGTATCACCATATTGTCTAGGGTGATGCGTCATCTTAGGGTGGCGTGTTGTCCTTCCAACCCCTCGAGAAGTCATGGTGAAGATTATACCAATATACCTAGGGTAGCACCCAAGCGGGTACGGATCTCGTTAGGCCCGCTCTAAGCCAAGTCGCGGTGGTAAGGGCGGGCAAAAGTGTCTATCGTGTGGGGAAATTTGTACACCCTCTCGCAGAGTTAATTGAATCTATTCGAATAGCCACGCCCTTGGAATGGGCAAGTGCTAGGACGAACATCTATGATTAGATATACATTTTGATGATGACTAACATGTGGTGTCATGAGAGCTGGTGATGACATGAGATAAACCGAACTAGCGAGAGCAGTTTTAGAGACTCGCTAGGGCCCAAACCCTTAATAATTACAACCCCCTCGGTTGGGACTTGCCGAGCACGTTTGTACTCACCCCTCTATTTTTACAGATATCGGCATATCCGAAGGTAAGGTCGCTCTCGAAGTAGGAGACCCACGACGTAGAAGTTCTCGCAAGACGTTGCTTAGGAGAAAGACGTAGAAGTCCGTGAATTCCATCCGCGCTCAAGTTGCTCGTGGAACATGGAGTTGTGCCCGCACGGTCTAGCACTCTAGCGCACCCGCCACAGATAAACCACCGCTTCACGCTTGGCTACTCCGATCAATATAATCCGCAGTGGTGTCTTCAACACCGCCGTAAGTACATCTATCCTATGTTAATATATGCTCGGAATAGTTCATCTATAACTGATTTCCATTACTGTGACTCGGTAACGTATTGGTAGCGTGATCCTGGCGCCAATACGCGAGATTAAAAGTCCCATTAAAAAGTGGGGCGTGATAGAGTGGTATCAGAGCCGAGCTTGACCGTATAGGATGGACTAATATCTAGATTAAATTAAATGGCACATACTTCTAAAATTTTACTTACGGATTTCTACTTAGAGACTTGAGCACCAATCCGAATAACCTTATGTTGCTTACATGTCGATATTATACGTGATGCAACAGATGGACGGATGGTCATACACAAATGGACTGACCTTTGGGACATTTCCAAAGCTTCTTCGGGAAATTCTCTCACAACTAGGGTACACTCGTAAGCCTCAAGCATTATTACCGAAAGTGTCCGATGAGAATGGAATACCCGAATGTGTGATGCAATTGCACATCCCGATGTTCCCACATCGCTAAGGGCACAGGATTTTCCTTGAACAAGGAACGGCCAAGTTATGGGACACTGCGCGTAAGCTTGCACTAAGAGCCCTTCGTGCCTATTGCAAGGAGTACGGGGAGCCAACCGCTTGACACTCACGTCAAGAAGAAAAGAAGGCTTCACTACTAAAGACCCGGCAAAACCCAAGACGATCCCTTGTTGCCTCGGTGATTGATTGTGCAAGAGTACCGTGAAGCAAGATCCCACAAGGCACCGTATGTGACAAGTCCTAGTTAAGTAGCAATGTCCTAAGTTAAGCGACCCACAACCGCATGCTTGTTGTAACTTTAACCTTGTTGCTAGACTTCTAGTAGCAAGTATTAGTAGTTGCGAGCCCTATGGTAACCCATGGTTCTAGTCTTAATAGTAGCAAAGTCGCACAATAAGTCGCCATGACGCAATGTGTGATGTGACCTTATATCATCTATGTAAATCGTCGGTGATGTAATATATTGTTGCGCTTTGTTTGTTTAATAAAATGTTGTGATTTTTTTCAATCCTATGCAAAAATTTTCCCATTATTACTACTTACAAGTAGTCGATGAGAAGGAAATTTCGATAGGATCGCTGAACGTGCTTGAAAGTTTCCTCAAGTCACGAGTAATAAGACAAGTTTCCCTATAAACTTAGTTCGCCGTGGATCGACTTCTCATACGATTCACACCGAGGTAAGTTTGTATTGTTTTCCAAACACCGGTGTTACTAGGATACCCCAAAGTCTATCCCTACCTGAAATGCTTGCTTTCCTCTAATCCTTAGCTAGTTAGACCTTATCGTACCTTATGCTTTTCCCTCCCATTCCCTTTCTAGTCCACATAGAATAGGAACTAACCTCGCAGGGACATAACGACAACAAACGGACTCCACGATCAGTAGCCGTTTGAACCACACCAAGTGTTCTCCCCTACAGCCACGTCACGCCGCCGCCTCAAGATATCGTGGACCGACGACCATGCAACATTGCCGACATCCGCCGCCCCAATGCCGAAAAGTCGCCGATATCGCCGTTATTTTGACCCCGAACCACGACGGATTGAAGCCGCTCAAGACACAAAGGTAACAGATCAAGTGGCAACCATTGCCGCGAATGCAAGCCAAAGCCGAAGATTAGTATTCAAGTAGAAGATGAATAGAAGATTACCGTGATTGAAGATACCATCAAGCCCATAAAAGATATTTATGCCCGAAAGCAAACAGATGCCCCTAGAAACATGCGTAAATACCATGGAGGGATACACCAACAAAAGAGAGGACACATAGTCCCCACTATAGGGAATCCACCGCCAAGATCCACACAGTCCCCATGACCACGATACTATTACAAGGTCAATGGATACAGAGACTCACTCCCCTTCCTTCCACCCACACACCACAACCACAATACCAATCGACCAAGCTTCTCCCGTAAGCCATCACCCTCGACCCATTATAAAAAAGAGCACCACCATCGCTCTCACCACCATCCCACTCCAAACATTTCATTGCTAACCTCCATCTTCCACCCCCCGCCATCACACCCTTCGCAATCCACCCACCAAGAATCACCACCAAACATCGCCGTAATGGCCGGCACTTGGGTTAGCGGCCGGTGCATCAACACCCCTGGATTTCCCCAACTTCTCTACCACACCGCACAAAACCTTAGCATTCGTGAACTCCCCGAATATGAGGGTAGCGAATATGAAGAGCGCTGCACCCATCGCCGCGAAGTCACCGCCTACATCGCCAAGAGCCAAGAATACCCCGCCATCACCGACGATCGGAGCGTGACCACCATTGGTTTTCGACACCCCGACACCTACCAATTCGTTGCTCGCAAGGCACTCCACCGCCTTTGCCGTGATATACGAGGAGCCCATTGCCCGTACTCCCCCATGAGGCACCTACCACCCGAGGGGGAACAATCACCCCCCGCCTGGATTGCTCGCCTAGAGGACGTTCGAGGTCCACAAGGCAGCCCCGTCATCACGCACCGCTATCCTATCTCGCCGCTTCTTGATGAGCGATGACGACCGCCGTGATGCCGCCATAAGAGGCCTCGATCCGCCGAGCGTAACGAGCCGAGAGCTACGCTCAACGACTCCCGCGGAGCACGCCCACGCCAAGGAGCAAGCCGCCACGGCATCCCGCCGAGAGGCTACACTTGCCGAGACTCAAGGCCATCCAAGAGCGACATGCCCGAGAACCGAGGGACACCACCATCGCCTCCAATCAAGACGCAGAAGACGCCGCCACGGCCTGGCCCGAACCTCGCAACTACCGAAGGGATGTTTGCCAACCCCTTCACCGTAAGAAGAACAGACTCCACTAGGCCGCCATCCCCGGTAAGACCCGACAACCCGGCACCCCGCCACAGTCGGTCAAGCACCACCAAGAGAAGAAGCCCCCCAAGCAGAGAGCCAAGTACTAGGCCCGCCAAGCGAAGCCACCATGACCGATGCTGTAGAACCACCACTCCCAAGGGAGGTGTAACCGTAGAGTAGCATTTCCTTTCACTCTACTGTTGTACTCCCCTTGAAATAATCAAGATCATTGTGCTTGATCCATGATCCAAACGCAAGTATCGATGAAGAAAATCGACGGGTGCCTAAACATAAAAAAGCCATAGAACAAATGAGATAAGAAGAAAATTTTTCCAAGTGGGGTAGTGCTACATGCAAAAGAAGAGAAGAAATACGAACGGGCTTAAAACAAGAAAAAGAAAGAATAAATTGGGCAAGGAATAAGGAAAAGAGAGATATGAAAATGGGCTAAAGTGAGGAGATAAGGCACCAAAAAACTTAGGGAATCAAACAATAAATGAAATCCCAAGTTCACGATGATGTTACCCGTAAGAATCGTGGCAAAGTGAGGTACACCGCAGAAGACCGCCAAGGAACCAAATGTAAGGCACTAGAAGACCGGAGACACTAGAGGAATAAATCCTCTAAGTGGGGTAGCCGCAAATGAAGACTCGAAGATGACAAAGACAGAGCAAGAGCAAAAAGATGGGGTAAAAGCAAAGAAAGAACACCAACAAAGAGAAGGCATACCCTCCACAAAGTGTCGTGTTGCCCTCGAGACAGAGTAGCGATAATAGTAGAGGTTCGACAAAGATAGCATCGTAAGCAATGGAAAGTTTTCTCTCTCTCTATCTCTATTCCTTTAGGCCTCAAATTAGGACCTTCACTCTATAGACTAGGAATCTCGGGGACGAGATTCATCTAAGTGGGGTAGATTTGTAACACCCGTGTTTTTGCATCATTTTAAAAATCACTAAAAATTTGAACTTTTTGAATTACAACTAAAACGTGATTTATTTTCCGCTAACCCTAAAACTGCCAAAAAACCCCCGCATTCAAACCCCCACCATTTAGGAAAGTAGGAAATCTTGTTTAAGAGCTTTATAGTGACAAAGGATGCAAGGTAAGTTCTAGATTTGATTTATGGAAGTAATCGCATGAGAAATGGTTTACTTAATTATTTCGGGAATAATAAATACCGAAAACAAGTGTGTACCAAAAATATATATAAATATTTTTATGAGCACAATAAATAAATATTCCCGCAAGAGTAAAAGTCAAGGGAATACAAAAGTGCTCATAGGAATATTTGTAATATATGAATTACACATGAAATGATAAAACTTCGGGAAAGATATGTGTGCACAAATATATATACACATATTTACACAAGTACTATTAAATAAATATTTTCATGTATACGGTCATGAAGATACATGAGTGCTTGTGTAAATACCTACAATATATACTTACACACATAAAATAATGAGAAGGGAAAATAAGTAGGAGGAGAAAGAATAGAGAAAGGAAAAGGAAAAGAGAAATAAAATGAGGAAAGCTCGTGGGCTCATTTCCTCCTCCTTCCCGCCCCACCTCTTCCTCTCTTTCCGCCGTGCCCGAGGAAGCCCACCTCCCGCCTCTCCCTTTCTCCCGCGCCGAGCCCGAAAGCAGCCGCCCATCGGCCGCCGATGCCAACCGAGCCCAGCCTCGCTTCCCTTCCCTCCTCCTCACGGACGGCCAGTGGCCCCCATCCCGTCGTCTTCCTCCACCGCTTCGACGGAGAGGCCTGAACACAACACCAAAGCCCGGCTCGCACAGAACGCTCGCCACAAGACAGAGCCTTGTAGACCGGGCGGCCACGAGACGCTCGTCACCCTTCACAGAGTCCACCCTCGACAGAGGCCGGGGCCACCCTTGCCTTAATGGCCGCGGGGTGCGACTACCCGGCCGCCGCCACCGGCCGGCGGCAAGACAAGACGGTGGACCGCATCCGCCACGGCAACTGCCCTCGAGAGGTCTCGACCTCGCCACGGGTCACACGTGCCGCCATCCATCCTCCGCACAGACGCCTTTCGGTCAAGGCGCTCCAGTCACGGATGTTGGCCGCTTTGCCGCCATGACCGGCGGCCGCCGCCATCGCCGGGCCGACGCAACCTCCACGGGGCCAACCCGGGCCCGGGAAAACACAATGACCACGCCCCAGCTCATGAGGCACCAATCCACGGTCGGGAGCCCACGAGAGAACCGGTCGGAAAAGATCCGCCGGCGCCGTCGAAAGATCGACGGCGACGCTCACGCCGCGCGCGCCTATAAATAGGCCCCTCGGCCCCTGTCGAGCTCGCCCTTCCACTCTCCGCCTAAGGCACCCTAGAACGGGCGGTGCGGCGCCCTCACTCCCTCCCCCCCGCCCTTTCCTCACGCCTCCCGATTTCCCCCAGGTTGGAGCTCACCGCCGCCGTGGAGGGTAAGAAAGTGCCGCCGAGTCCACCGTCAGGGGTCCAAATCAAAAGTCAGGTCGGTGGGTCCCCCAAGCTTTCCCTCTCGTTCGATTCCTTTCCCCTCTCGCAGTCTCTATTGTATAGCCAGCACAGCGATGCCACCGTGGGGGCCGCCGCCAATCTCCGCCCCAGGCAGACCACCGGCCCCGGGGGAAGCCAGGAGCCTTCAAGCCCTCCACGGCAAGCTAAAGGGCAATGCCGGCCGAGTCCGGCGAGTCGGCGAGCGCGCCGGCCGCCCGCGGAGCCGACGGGCGAGAGGTGCCCGTTTCGGTCGACGCCGCCCCGGACGAAACGCCGCCACGACGTCAACCAATGAAAGGCCGCCGCCGCCGCCACCCGTTTGCTTCCGCCACGGCCGTTAAGGGTCACTCAGAATCCACGTGGCACCCACGTGGCGCCCACCGACCCACGTGGCACCCACGTGTATGTAACCATTCACGTGTACGCTAGTAAATTGCTACAAACTACCCAAAGATTTGTACAATGATGTTTATAAGTAGACCTTCCCGTGTCTAAAAAATTCCTTTAAAATTTGTAAATTCATTATTCGATTTATAGAATTTTATCATGTAATTAGTTCCAATAATATTACATGATAAAATTATATTATAATATTACCCTAATGATTTAATTAGGGATTAATATTATAAAATCCATATCTCATGCATACTAACTCCGTTTCGCGTGAAACGACTTCCATAATTTATCTAAAATCTAGCTCTATGCATCTAACCCATTGCCACCATAATGTTCTATGTTTGTTTTATATGCTCTAGTTCAAGCTAGGTTTATCGCCAAATCCGCAAGTAGATTCGACGACCCGATTAGGAGCTTCCCGTCCAAGCAAAGCTAGAGACGCTCGACGCCGTGCCGATTCGTAAGAACCTCCTGTGCAAGTCCTTACCCCCTTAATCATGACCTTAATATGATGATATAATGATGATGATAATAATAAATCGGATTAGTAAATAGTGGTGTGAGCCCCGATAACGTAGCTATGGAGCTAAGCCGGATGACGTAATCATCCACGTTATCTACGCCATACGCTGTGATCAAGAGAAACATGAGAATGCCTAATGAACCCTAACCAACAAAAGAGGTGAGTAGTGGTAGTCCGGTAGAGCCTAAATACCACGTCGGGAATCGCGCAGGGGTTCCTCGGGAGAGATACTCGCCTCCCCTAAGGACCGGTTCATAGACCTTCTACCTAGTATAATATTACGCATAGGCCCACACGCCGTTTATGGGGTGGCTTGATTCACACCCCGTTGGGTTGAGGTATAATTGGGATCCAAGGTGGCCGGAGGTGCAAAACGACCTATTGGGAGCGATGTGGGGAGAGTGGCCCCATGTCCGGCTGGCGTGGATGCCGAAAGTGGTCTTCCACGGAAGTGTTTGGGCGCTGTGGCGCAGTGCTAGAGGCACATATTGATGATTTGAGATTGAGAGTGGTGTTGATAAAGATAGGTTGGGTAATTAGGTATTACCAGTAAAGCCGTGGGTGATTTGGTATCACCATATTGTCTAGGTGATGCGCCATCTTAGGGTGGCGTGTTGTCCTTCCAACCCCCAAGAAGTCGCGGGTGAAGATTATACCAATATACCTAGGTAGCACCCAAGCGGGTACGGATCTCGTTAGGCCTGTCTAAGCCAAGTCGCGGTGGTAAGGGGCAAAGTGTCTATCGTGTGGGGAAATTTGTACACCTCTGCAGAGTTAATTGAATCTATTCGAATAGCCACGCCCTTGGAATGGGCAAGTGCTAGGACGAACATCTATGATTAGATATATACATTTTGATGATGACTAACATGTGGTGTCATGACGGCGGTGATGACATGAGATAAACCGGGAACTAGCGAGAGCGATTTTTAGAGACTCGCTAGGGCCCAAACCCTTAATAATTACAACCCCCCGTTGGGACTTGCCGAGCACGTTTGTACTCACCTCTCTATTTTACGATATCGCATATCCGAAGGTAAGGTCGCTCTCGAAGTAGGAGACCCACGACGTAGAAGTTTACGCAAGACGTTGCTTAGGAGAAAGACGTAGAAGTCCGTGAATTCCATCGCTCAAGTTGCCACGTGGAACATGGAGTTGTGCCCGCACGGTCTAGCACTCTAGCAGACCCGTCACGTATAAAACCATCGCTTCACGGTTGGCTACTACGATCAATATAATCAGTGGTGTCTTCAACACCGCTGTAAAGTACATCTATCCTATGTTAATATATGCTCGGAATAGTTCATCTATAAGCGATTTCCATTATTGTGACTCGGTAACGTATTGGTAGCGTGATCGGCGCCAATACGCGATTAAAAGTCCCATTAAAAAGTGGGGGCGTGACATTGGGACGCTATGAGCCCGAGCCCGAGGCGTCGAGGGGTTGGGACCGGCGCACCGAGAGTTCCTCCGGCCGAGGCCCCGGGACCACTTGGTGGCTCGGGGTTTTACCCGATGTGGGTCACTGGGCGCTACATGGCGAGGCTCGGCGGGATGAGACGACGCTTCCCCGGCGTGGGCACCTCGGCGTCGCAAGGCACGGTTCGAGGTGAGGAACCGGTGACCCCCCGCCCGAACCCGGCTTCGTCGCGTCACGAAACCGTGGAGGAGACGGCCCGTGCGTCAAGTGCGACGCCCGGGGACGCAGATCTTCCGGCGCCTCGGCCACACCTGGGGTGATCCCTCAGGCCTCGTGAGTCCCTTCGTGTTTTTCGCAGTTAGCTTTTTTTACGGTATTTTTTGGCTTCTTTCAAACGCCGTTCTTGACTTCGGGAAGCGGGGGCCCCACTACGTCCCAGATCCCAAGATGGCCCCGAAGGCCGCGCAAGCCCTCGGCCGGGCCGAGAGCCGGAGTCGTCTCACCAAGACGTCGCCCCACCTGCGTTAGGCCCCCCGTGGCGTTAGCCCCGAGCCTCGGGAGGGTCGGGCCCGAGCGCACGGCCGAGATCTCCCGAGGTGGTACAAGCCCATGGCGGTGATGGCGGGTCGTCCACCCGGCCGATGGTGATCGACTCGAGGGCTCGGCCGGGCCACGTGACGCCAGCTTCGGCGCCGGGCGGTTGGTGCCGTTTGAGGGACCCATGACGCCGCCCCTCCCGAGGAGCCAAGCTCCCTTCATCCGGGAGTTTTTCGGGAGGAGCTCTTCGAGGCGGCGGAGACGCGACGGCCCCGCTGCGCCGCTCCTGCCGCCGGGGGGGCTCATGAGGCGTACAACCCCGACTCCCCGCTACTCCATGCGCCGGGCTTGACGTGGCTCTTGGCGAGCGCGTCGTCTTCGGCAATGGTGAGGGGCGGTGCACGTGGTCATTTGTGAGGGACCCCGGGACTTCTATTGGTCCGGGTTCCCCCGAGCCGCGGGAGTTGCCGGTGGAGGCGATGTTCCTCCCGAGCCAACCGCCGGGCGGTCCCCCTGACCTTGGGTGATGTACGGGGGGTCCGGCCGTCGCGGTGATTGATGACCGTCCCGAGGTCCTCGGCGTGGAGGACTCATGAGCAGATCCGATTAAGGCCGCCGATGGCCTTGCGAAGATTGGTGACGCCATACCGGGCGTCGCCGAGGCCGACGCGGTGAGTGTCTTGGCCGCTATTCTCCGCCGTATTTTCTTTGTGTACGCTGGCGTCGTAATCCGCGGGTGTCCTTGTTGAATCTCCGGCGATTCGCCGGGGAGAAGTCCGAGCTCTTTTTGCGGGGGAATGTTTACGAATCGGACCGCCTCGGGCGCACGCTGGTGAAGCCGATCAAGCCAAGAGCGAGACGCCCCGCTTACTACTCTTGCCGAGGAGAGGGAGTCCCAGCGCGCACTCGGGAGGCCGAGCTCGTCAAGGCCAGTCCGAGGCCAACAAAGTGGCGGCCGAGATGGCTCGGATGAGTCAAGATTTTGAGGGACGCCGAGGCAGTCCCTCCAGCCCTAGAGGAGGCCCATGGCGAGCGGGACCGATCCCCGGGAGGAGGCGAAGAAGCAGCGGAGATGTGCGACGCCTTTAAACACCCGCCATCGGGGAGCTGGTGTCCGAGGGGAAACCCTTTAGGAAGGAGAAGGACCAGCTCCAAAAATCGCCGCGGAGGAGCACGGTATGATGCCGGGCCGGGTACTGAAATGCCAAGGTACGCCCCTCCCTTGGTAGGTTTTACCGCCTTTGATCGCTTCATCTTGCCGATATCACCTTGGTGCCCTGCCGCCGAGGCGGAGAAGGTCCGGACCGAGGCCGTGGAGACGTGGGGCTACGCCGCCCAAAAAATTTGGAGCAGAGCGAAGTCGCATCAGAGCTAGAAGAGGCCCCCGCCGACTTCATCCGCCCGCTTCGGGTGGACAACCCTGAGGTCGGGCCTCGGCTCGCGATCGCTGGCGCCGTCGCCGCGCGAGCTTCCCTCAGTCCGAGCCCGAGCGCCTTCCGGACTGGGTGCGGACGTGTATGGCAGTTTCTCGCTCACACTTCCCGATGGCGCTCGAGACATTGAATAACGCCGCGGGTGGCTTCTTCCTTGGCTCGATGACGAGGACGTGGTCGACCTCGCCGAAGACGCCGCCGACGCCGCCAAGACCTAGGAGTTGTACGAGTTCGTGGATGGTGCTGCGACTCGCCGGCCTCCCGCTTTTGAGGACGAGGTGTGCCCTCCGTATTCCCCATAGAGTCAAACTATGAGGCGGACACGGAGATCTTGGACGAAATCTCCGAGGATCTTGCCGACGGGTCCGGACGCCTCCCTCCAGGGATGCCATTGCCGGGATGTCGCCCGCCGATGCCTCTTCGTCGGTGATCGTGAAGAGCGGGTGGACGAGGCACGCGTGATGCCCCATGATCTCCCCTTGTATGAAAAGATTGAATGTGTGAGAAATGTGTACATAAACAATAGTGCTACCGGGGCCTGTGACCTCGCAGGTATGTTTATGATTAAGTTGTGTTTCTCAAATTTTCGTTTATTGTGTGGCCAAGTCGCTTGTTTTCTCCCGCCGCGAGATATTGAGCATGGATGCCATGGGGCGGTTCGACGGGTGCCACTAGGGGCGGTCCGTTTGACTCGCTATCTCACTTAGGATTTGTGCGGCAGCGACCTTCTCGCAACTTAAACGATCGATTCAAGTGTGTGTAGGAGAACTTTTTTTTCCTTGAAAAAAAAGTTTCGAAAAAAAAGAGGAGGGGGTCCCCCGTGTAGCCCCGAGGAGTTTTAGTCTTGTGCCGACGAGGCTAAGACTCCCTTAAGGTATGCACAAGAAGGTTCTCTTCCGTAAAAGATGTAAATCTTTTATTGAGCGAAGAAGAACATAAGTGTTTGACTTCTAGTGCGAGGTTAAGGGTAGAAGCGGCGTAGTTTGTTCTATGTTCCAAGCGTTGGAGTAGACTTCGCCCTTCTCATTCTTCAACTTGTAGGTTCCGGGCCTTAGTATTTGGCGATGAAATATGGCCCTTCCCAAGGTGGTGTGAGTTTGTGGGCCCCTTGTTATCCTACTTCACCTGAGTGTAGGGGTCGTTGACGTGGAACTCCCGAGGCTTCGGGCCGCTTGACATGATACTTCCGGCGTAGAGCTTGTTGGTATCTTGCTGAATTCAAAAGTGCGACGTCTCGGGCCTCATCGACTTGGTCGAAGGAATCTTGCCTTGCTCTGGCTGGTTGCCACGCTTTCGGTGTAGGCTCGCAGCCTTGGGGACCCATATTCAATGTGCTCAGGCAAGATCGCCTCGGCTCCATAGACTAGAAAGAATGGGGTGAAGCCCCGTGGCTCGCTTTTCGTTGTTCGAAGGCTCCATAGTACCGACGGTAGTTCCCGGTACCATTTCTTCCCATCTTTGGTTCAGGTGATTGAAGATCCTTGGCTTGAGTCCTTGTAGGATCATGCCATTGGCACGCTCCACTTGACCGTTGGTCCTTGGGTGGGCTACGGCCGAGGTGTCAACCCGGATGCCGTAGTCGTCACAAAAAGTCGAGGAACTTTTTTCCCACGGTTGGTTCTCGTTATCCGTGATGATGGAGTTCGGGACTCCAAAACGGGCAATGATGTTCGTAAAGAACTTCACCGTTTCCTCCGTCCGAGGGTTCACCACGGCTCGGGCTTCGATCCACTTGGAGAACTTGTCGATGGCGACTAGGACATGAGTGTGTCCTCCAGCGCCCTTTTCGGGGACCGATCATGTCGAGCCCCATACCGCAAATGGCCATGTCGAGGTGTGGTGCGGGGGCTTGTCTTTGGTAGATGAGTCTTTGCGGCGTAGAACCCGACACTCCGGCAAGTGCGCGCGACCTGGGTCGCGTCCCGTGCGCCGAGGGGCGAGGAAGCCTTGTGCGAAGACTTTGCGACAAGAGTCCTCGGGGCGGCATGATGGCCACTCCCCCTCGGTGGGTGTCTTTAAGCAACTCTTTGCCCTCCGCCGGTATGCATCGCATGTATACTCCCCGAGGCTCCTTTCTTGTAGAGTTCTTTTTGTCTCCGATTAGCGCAAAAGGACTTTTGCCCTTCGGGCAACCGGCGGCGTCGGTCTTATCCTCGGGTAGTTCTCCCGGAGAGGTACTCCAATAGAGGTTCTCTCGGTCGGGGTCTCGATCGATCGCCATAGCCGGTAGCGGGTTTGCTCTGAGTTGTTTTCGTGAGCCCCGAGGGGTATTTCCAAGGGAGTGTACTTAACCGAGGGGCTCGTTGAGATCTCGGGTGAATGCGTTCGGGAACGGTACCTCGCGTCGCGACTACCTTGGCGAGTTCGTCCGCGACTTCATTGTAACGTCTTGGTTTGTGCTTGTGCTCAAGCCCGTGGAACTTTTTCCTCGGTTTGCGCACTTCTCGGCAATATGCTTCCATCTTGGGGTCGTGGCACGCCGAGGCCTTCATGACTTGATCGATAACCGTGCGAATCCCCCGGTTTCCAACCGTCGGATCCCAGTGTCTGGCTGCGATCCGGAGACCATGGACGATGCCTCGTATTCTGCGCGGCGTTGTTGGAGGGTGGGAAATGCGGCGGATGGCGTACCTCGTGTGAACCCGAGGGGTGAGATGAAGAGCAAGCCGGCCCCGCACGCGTCTTCATCATGGACCCGTCGAAATACATGGTCGGCTTTTCGGCTGGATTGGTCTTTGGGGCGATTTGCGTATCGATCCATTCGGCCACAAAATCGGCGGGACTTGAGACTTTATCACCTTGCGGCGAGGAATGATATTGTCTCGCCCATGAGCTCTACCGCCCACTTCGCCACTCTTCCCGTGGCCTCTCGGTTCGGATGATCTCCCCAGGGGAATGAGGATACCACGGCGGCCCGGGTGCTAAGGAAGTAATGGTGAAGTTTTCTTCGCGTCGATGCGATGGCGTCTGGCAGCAGTTTTGCATTTCTTGAGTACCGTGTCTTCGTGTTGGAAAGCACCTCCTTCGATGAAGTACACGGGGACGTTGAACTGCAACGATGTGTGCCCTCTTCCCCGGCGCTCCACTACGACCACCGTGGCCCGACTACGGGTAGTGGGCGGTGGCGTAGAGGAGCAAGGTCTCTCCGGTTTGGCGGCACCGGGGCGGTGGACTAGTCGGGAGCTTCTTAAGGTTGCCGAGGGCTTCCTCGGCCTCGGGGTCCGAGGCAAAGCGCTCGGACTTGCGAAGGAGCCGATAGAGGGGAGGCCCCTTTCCCCGGCGGGGAAATGAACTGCTTAATGAAGCCGGGTAGCCCATGACCTTACGGACTCCTTTGAGGTCTCGGATTGGCCCCATCTTGGTGATTGCATCAACCTTGGTCGGGTTTGTTTCGATGCCTCGTTGAGAGACGATGAAACCCAGCGGCATCCCTCGGGGGACCCCAAATACACATTTTAGGGGTTGAGCTTGACTCCCTTCTTGTTGGACATTGAAGGTTTCCCAGGTCTCCCCGCAGGTCCGCCCCGTTTTCTTGGTTTTGACCACTATGTCGTCGACATAGGCTTCCACAATCCTTCCGATGAGTTCTCGAAGATGATTTGCATGCACCGCTGGTACGTTGCCCCGCGTTCCTCAGCCCAAAGGGCATTGTGAGGTAGCAATACATCGAAGGGTGTTATGAAGCAGTCGCGGCTGGTCGGATTCTTTCATTTTGATGGGTGGTAACCGGAATATGCATCGAGGAAGGACAAAGTCTCGCATCCCCGCGGTGGAGTCGACAATTTGGTCGATTCGAAGCAAAGGAAAGGGAACTTTCGGACATTCTTTGTTGAGACTAGTGTAGTCCACACATCCTCCATTTCCCATTCTTTTTCTCTACTAATACGGGATTAGCTAACCACTCGGGTGGAATACTTCCTTTATGAATCCGGCCTCCTGAAGCTTGTGGATCTCCTCGCCCGATGATCTTACGCTTGGCGTCATCAAAGCGGCGCAAGCGTATTTGCATGGCCCAGTTTCGAGCCCGGTCGGATGTCTAGGGAGTGCTTCGCGACATCCCTCGGTATACGGCATGTCAGGGTCCCCACGCAAGCGTCTTGGCGTTCGCACGGAGGAAGTCGACGAGAAACGCGCTCTATTTCGGATCGGCTCGGTGATGGTCGGCGGCTTCTCCTTCGGTTGCCCAGGATCGAGTGGGATCTTCTTGGTGCGGGGAGGGCTCAAAGCTCCAGCGCGGCGCTTGGCCCGTGCTCGTCGTGATCTCGTCAAAGCTCTTCTTGGCGTCGGCAATGAGTGCCTCGGCAATGGCGGCGCCTCGGCGTACTCCACGCTCTCTACATCGCACTCATATGCATGATGGTGCGGGGGCCGATCATGATGACACCCTTCGGCCCCGGCATTTTGAGCTTGAGGTAGGTGTAGTTTGGGACAGCCATGAATTTGGCATAGCAAGGCCGCCCGAGGTGCGTGTGCGTACCTCGGACCCCGAGGATCTCAAAGGTGAGAGTCTCTTGCACGAAGTTCGAGGGTCCCAGAAACAGCGGCCGGTCGATGCCCGAGGGGGCCGGTTGCTTGCCGGGGGGGGCGCCGTTGGCCGGCCCTCTGGGCAGATCTTGGACTTGTCTACCCGAGGAGGTCAAGCGTTTCCTCGTAGATGAGGTTGAGGCTGCTTCCTCCGTCCATGAGGACCTTGGTGAGCGGGTATTGGCAATGATGGGATCCACCACCAATGGATAAGCCCCGGGTTTGGGATGTGCCGAGGGGTGATCCGACGGTCGAAGGTGATGGCTTGATCCGACCACTTGCGTATCTTCGGGATCGCCGGTTACATCGCATACACCTCTCGTCGTTCCTTCTTGCGTTGCCGCACCGACATGTTCTTTGGTGTTGCCGCCCGAAGATCATGGCGATTGTTCACCTTCGGGAAACCCTTGTCTCTCCGGCCACCGCCCTCGGGCGCTCCTTCCTCCTCCTCCTCGGGAATGGCCACGAGTTTGGCGAAGTGTTTGCATCGTTTGCACTCCTCGAGGTGTGCTTGACCGAAAAGCGTGGTTCGCACGGCTTCTTGAGCATCTTGTCGAAGGTAACTTGTGGCGGGGCTCGGGACCCTTTGCGGTCATTGCGGCCACCATGTCTTAAATGTCTGCGTTGAGGACAGCCCTTGCCCTTGCGGCTCTTGTCCTTTTCTTCTTCTTCTTGCCCTCAGTGGGATCCCTCGGGTTCCTCCTCCTTACACTTTCCTTTGCGGGTGCCTGATTGAGCAGGCCAGAAGCGGACCTCTTCTCTGCCGGGCGAACTTGGTGGCGATGTCCATCGGCTCGTTCGCCTCGGTCGGAGTCCGCGCCCTAGCTTCTTCACGAGGAGTCCGGCAAGAGGTGCGGCCAAGAAGGCCCCTATGACGTCGAATCCATCATGTTAGGGAGCTCGGTCCGTTGCTTGGAAGCGCCGGATGTAGTCGCGCAAGGACTCGTCAGATTTCTGGCGCGATTTAGGAGGTCCCATGAGTTACGAGGCGCGGTATGTGCCACGAAAATTCCCTCGGAAGGTCCTCTCCAAGTCGCCTAGTTTGATATGAGGTCGGTGGAAGGTGTTCGGCGGGCCCTAGGAAAGTCGGAGAGGCCAGGGCAAATTTCTAATTATTACTTTGTCATCGTGTGCCCCTATGACTGGCATGCGGCCGATAGTCGACCAACCACACCTCGGGCCGAGTCTCCCAGTACTTCTCGATGTGTTTGGGAGGGCTGAAGCGCGCGAGGGAGTGGTGCCCTCCCGATATCCCTTGTGAAGGCACGTGGCCGGGTGGATCTGGGGAGTACCCTCGGTCTTCCGGGGCGCACTTTGCGGCGTCTCGTCCCCGCCCGGTCGCCCCGAGGTGAGCCGCCTCCATGGCGAGCCCAGCGCCGCTCGATTTCTTCGAGGTCGGGCGCGCCGGTTATGGTCCTCGGCGGGGTCTTCTATGCGCTCCCGGCCGGGGCGGTTGTTGCGGTTGTCGACTAGGTGTTCGGACAGGCCTTGCGAGAGGCTCGGCTGCCGAAGTCGGATGAGCCTCAGTGCCGACTTTGCCCGGACTCCTCCGTCGTCGTGGCGTCGCGGCCCGATCCGGGAGGCGGAGCTCTCCGCTGTTATGCGGCTGCCTGTCGAGAGAGACCGTGAGGCCCTCACGAATGTGCCTTCCCTCGGTAGAGGGTTCGGGCATTCGGCGCACCAAAGATGGCGACGCGCCCGCTGAGTTGGCGGCTCGGTGAGCCAGGCAGCTATGTCGGAGATGGGAGGCACCCCATCGAGTTCGCCCGCGACCTCGCCCGCCGCGAGCACAGGGCGCCCTCCCGCCCGCCGCGTTGAGCTTGCTCCCGTTGGATGTTCCGCTCCATTTGTCGATCGTGCGGACTCTACGCGGATCTGTCGCTCGAGATCCCGGGTTTGCGCTTGTTCAGGCCGGCGGCCGCCCGGCGCCGCCATAGTCGCGGGCGGCGAGGCGAGCGCGCCGCGCGCCGCGGCCCGTCGTGGCGGCGTATGCGTCCGCCTCATCTTCGTCGGAGACGCTCGGTGAGGCGGCCATCTTGCTCTATGTTGTAGCATTCCGTGTAGGGTCATAATGGTCGTCCTCGTCGTCGGTTAGGGGGCGCCGAGCGCGTGGTGGAAGTCCCTCCCCGTTCTCGGACGGTGGTGCGATTCCGCCGGTTCTCGGGACTGCCCCAATCGTGCCGGACGAGCGAGGAGTGACGTCCACAAAGATCCTTTGGCGGATGCGCTCTTCCGCGTGTCGTCGTGGGATAGCGTTCCGTGGGGCGGCGGGGGTTCGGCCCGCTCTCCTCGCGGCGGCTTCAGGCTGAAGTTTCAGCCGGCGAGGATTGCGAGTTCCTTCGGTACCAGCGGCGTGGGACGCGTTCTCCCGGCGATTAGGGTTTTCGGGTATCGCCGCAGGGCGCCGAGGAAGGATCTTCCCGTGCCTAGGGTTCACAGGGACCCTCACGTGAGTTGCTTTGGTGGTGGTGCGTCGTCGGATTTCGAATCCGTTGCGTGAACGGCGCTGGTGCGCCGGTGGATCGCCTTGCACGCCTTGCGGCGGCCGTGATGGCGGACCGCGCCCGCATCGGCGATCTGCCCCTTCTTTCCGCCCGTCATGTCGGGCAAAAGGATCATCTCATAGTTGTGACGGCGCGCCACGAACTCCAACGGGGCCCTACATCCGGCGGGTGGTGTCACGCTTTCGTGTTACCTCGCGCTCAAGGAGAGCTTGTAGTAGGGGTTACAAGCAATGTGAGGGAGAGATCTTTGGTCTCAAGCCCCACGATCGTGGTAGTGGTGGTGGTGGTCGGTTTTCTACGGCCCGATCCCCGCTAATGGGGCATTACTCCCCCTTTTATAGGAGGAAGAGGGAGGTAATGTTTACATATGTGGGTGCCTAGGTGGCTAATTCGAGGCTATACTTGTTGCATGTGCGCGGCCGAGGGTTGGTTGGCTTGGATGTCGTTTGATGAAGACACGCGTCTTGATCCAGATGGCGGACGTGCCGATTTCTCAGTGTGGCCTTGAGGGGAACTGCGAGGCGTCCCTCACAGTCCGCATAGCGTAGGGGCGGCCCGGGGACGCCGGGTGCGGCGTGTCATGAGCCCGAGGTCGGCCCAACATGGCGTCTTGGGCGTGTTTCCGGAAATGAACGGTGTTGTCACGGTTTCCGTCCGGGCGGCGTAATCGTCACCGGTTCAGCTTTTGTGTCCCATCGGTCGGATTTGGGAAGTGATCCGGGGGCCGATTTGATCGGGCGTGTCGGCGGCCTCCCGCGCCTCGTGCGCCGATGTATTGCATTAAATCAAATTGTTTCCCTTCCTCCGCACGGAACCTCCCATGCCCGAGGGTCGGCGACCCTGGGTGAGTGGGTTGGGCCACCTCGCCCGAGGATAGAAATTTGGGTCTCCTTCGGGCGAGGCGATTTTTCGCCCGAGGGGTGGTGAGCTAGGCCACCCTCGGGGCGGCGAGTCCATGCGCCCGAGGGTGGTGAGCTAGGTCACCCTCGGGCGAGACGGAGATTTGGGTAGAGTCCGAGCCCCGGGCCGGTGGTGATGTTGTGGAGCGTTACGGTTCTCCGTCTTGTAAAGGTCCACGACCTTGTCCTTCTCGGCGTAGTGAGCTCCTTCATCATGGTGACTCCTGTGGGCCGCTCGTGGGCTGGCTCGATCTTCATGTATACGTCGTGGCTCCTTGGCACGGTCCGTCGCTTTGTTATTTTGTCCTTCTAAGTGGGATGATGGCGAGGCTAGGTTTTATCGGGCCCCGATGGGGGCGAGTTCGTTGTTTGGAGAATGTCTCGGGGCCCAATATTTAGGTCCCCGACAGGGAGGGGTTCCCCCCCAGGTAGCCCCGGGGAGGTTTTTGTCTTTTGGAGTGGTTAAAGACAAAACCTACCTAATATAAGACTTGGACTCATAGCTTTTGTGGAAAAAAGAGTTCTTTCTTTATTGCTTTTGTACAAGATGTGTATGTACATGGCATATTTCTCGATTCTAATGGTAGAACCGACGAAGTTGCTCTATATTCAAGCATTCGAAAGTACACTTCACCCTTCGTTTTTTAAGTTTGTATGTTCGGGTTTGAGTACTTCAGCTATGAAATATGGCCCTTCCCATGGAGGTGCTAGCTTGTGTCGCTCTCTACTGCCCCTTCTTAGTTTTAACACTTTGGATCGTTGACTTGGAAGCCTCGGGGTTTAAGCCTTCTAGCGTGATATCGCCTTAGTGATTCTTTGGTACCGAGCGGAGTGTATCGGGGCTATGTCTCTTGCTTCTTCTAAGCGGTCCAACGAGTCTTCTCGGGCCCTTTGGTTGTCTTGTTCGGTGTAGGCTCGGAGTCTTGGTGACCCATGCTCTATATCGAGGGGAGTATGGCCTCGGATCCATAGACCAAGAAGAAGGGCGTGAACCCTGTTGCTCTGCTCCTCGTCGTCCTTAAGCTCCATAGTACGGACGGTAGCTCTTGGTACCATCTTTTACCATACTGGCTTAACTTGTTGAAGATTCTTGGCTTGAGGCCTTTCAAAATCATGCCATTGGCTCTTTCTACCTGACCATTAGTTTTTGGGTGTGCCACCGCAGCCGTGTCTACTCTGATGTTGTAATCTTCACAAAAGTCGAGGAATTTCTTTCCAATGAAGTTGGTCCCATTGTCGGTGATGATTGAATTTGGGACACCAAATCTTGAGAGTAGATCTTCGAACGACTTTACCGTTTCCTCGGTTCGAGGTGCGACAACCGGTCGGGCTTCAATCCACTTAGAGAATTTGTCTATTGCTACCAACACATGTGTGCAGCCCCCGGGTGCTTTCTTGAGGGGTCCGATCATGTCCAATCCCCACACCGCAAATGGCCAAGTGATCGGAATGGTTTGTAGAGCTTGTGCAGGAAGGTGCATTTTGTGGGCATAGTATTGGCAACCTTTGCAGGTTCGGACTATATAGTTTGTGTCTCGGACTGCTGTTGGCCAATAGAAGCCTTGTCTGAAGACCTTTCCTACTAGGGTACGTGGGGCAGCATGGTGCCCGCACTCTCCTCCATGGGTATCCATCATGACTCCTTGCCTTGTTCGGGAAATGCATTTTTGGTATATCCTGTAGCTTTTTGTATAGCTCTTTGTCATCGCCAATCATGACGAATGACTTAGCCCGGCGTGCTATTCTTCTTGCTTTGGTTTTGTCTTCGCCACTCTTCTCGGAGGAGGTAGTTTGCCGAGGTACCCTCAATCCTTTATCTCTTCATCGACCCGCATTGCCTCGGCCGTTGTTCGACGACTTGATTAATTCCTTCCTCCGGGTACGCTCTTGATTTTCGAAGGGGTTCCTCAACCCCGAGGGGATTAAGTCAACCCCCCGAGGGAGCGTCTTGTTCTTGGTACTTGACGGAAGGTTTGTAAAGGTCTATTGTCGGGATATTCGGGTATACTGCGGCCCTTGTGGACGCAACCTTCGCAAGCTTCGTCGGGTTTGCCTCGTTGTACCTTCTTGGGGTGTGTCGATGCTCTAAACCGTGGAACTTTTCTTCTAGCTTTCTTACCTCCCGGCAATATGCTTCCATTTTGGGGTCATGGCGGTAGGGGCCTTCATTACTTGATCCACCACCGGTTGGGAGTCTCCTCTTGTTTCAAAAGGCGTCGGATCCCAAGGTGCGTTGACGGTCACTAACGACATATTTTTCCCATCAACTTACTACCATAAAGGGAATAAAACTATATCTTTTTATACTCATATACATATATTACTAACATATTTTCACTTGTAGTGTTGAAATGTATTTTGTTGTATTTATAATAAATACAGGTGGAAATACGCCCAAAGTACGCCATCTGGAAAGCGCATTCTCAAGGATATCAAGCCCGGGATGAAAATGGACCAAATCTGCACAAATCCGGACGAGTCAAGCCCATGGTACAACTTCTCGGGCCAAATCAAGGCGACACGGCGAAAACCACGGGCGGCCCATGCCGAGAGTGCGCCCGCACAGTGGTGCGCCCGCACCTCGATGGGGGCGATTCGAGCCCATCATCGGCTCGGCGGTGCCATTAGTGCTCAAGCGGTCGGTGCGGTGGTGGAGAGCCTGGTTCATCGTGCACTGGGACGTGTCAAAGGAGGTCGGTTAGGGGGGGTAGTTTAGTCTTTTTAGCACCTCTCTCTTGTGTATAAATACCTCCTCCCTCTCCCTCATTCCACACACCACACTTGGAGTCACCACACCAAAGCACACTCACACTCTCTACCTCACTCTCCACCACCATCTTCTTCTTCTTCTTCTTACTTGGCTAGAATTGGAGTAGAAGAGCTACAAAAGGAGGACTTGTAATCTTGGAGCAAAGTGAGCTTTGGTAATATATATCTTCCATGGATCTTTCTCCATTGTGCAAGTTCTATTTCTATGTTCATGGTCTAACTTATGAATTAGAGTTTATGTTCTTCATCGATCATCGTATGCATAACATGATTATAGATGGGATAACGGTTCGTCGTTCTTTCGGGTTTGCTCTTGTCTTAGTCCGGTCCATCCGTAGGGTGGGGATCCAGGGGGACAAGAGTAGTGCTCGCACGCGGGCATGGTGCCCGGGTATTACGACACCTTCGAATATGAGAGCATGCCACGGTCGTGAGGGTAGGGGCGGGGTTGTGACAGACGCGTCCGTCCCCCTTGTAATCCCTCCACGTTCGCATGTGATGTAGGAGTTAAGTAAATGCTTTCCATTGGGCCGGATGGTACGGGAAGTCTCCCGTTATCCTAGACATAACCATGCTCATATCATGTTAGCATATGATCCTAACTATTCATTGTAAGACCATGACTAGAATACATTAGATTACTCCATAGGACATTCGTTTATTCTTTATCTATTTTCTTTATCCTTTACGGTGGATTCCAATGTGTGTGTCACACTATCTATAAACCATATTGCTTACCCCTCGTTATGAACGAGTTGGTCTTTGTGTGCACACATTTCATCATTCGAGATGCCATACTACTTCTTATACAACATGCCTTCCTTTGGGAAAATATAAATAACGATACCTCGAATACTTAGGGTGAAATGCTACAATGATAGATCCGCGGCGCTGCGGATGAAATATCAACTATGGCAAGATCTATCACCGTTGATTGAAAGTGCGTTATCACCGACACGGTGGTCCCACTTAATGATATCGACGGATCGTCTCCTAGCGTAGTCATCGGGGTTGGGTTCTAAAACCCGATTCTAATGATTGCGCTAAGAAACGTCAACAAGCATTTACGGCGCCGTTGCCGGGAAGGCATTGTTATAAGAAATCACTAGCTGGCTATGAATATGAAATGTGCATGCGTGATAACCACTTGCTCATCTTGGCTAATCTTTTATGTTTTCTCTGTTGTGGATGAAAACAGGATAGTGTATGTCGGGTTTCCAACTGCCGACAAACTTCATCGAGAATCGAGGCACTCCTAAGGAAGAACAGGTCTCGTACCTCTTCTTCTTCTTCAGGAACCTCGGCGGTTGAGATCGACACCCCCGCACCAAGCGAACCGCAAGCCATGGCTCATAAGTCGCTCCGCGATTTCTCCGTGCCATTTGTTGCCAACGTGCCACCGGGCGGTGGTAAATGTTGCGAACAAGAACTTCGAGCCGACTTTGGGCTAATTACCATGGTGCGAGGCGGTCCTTTACGTGGACTGCCTAGCGAGGATGCCAACGCACATCTCCAACACTTCCTTGAGCCGTGCGACACGATTGTCATCAAGGACGTCGAACGACGTTATCGGGCTCCGCTTTGTTTCCTTTCTCCCTCGTGGGGAAAGCGAAACAATGGTTCTACAAGGACAAGGAAGCGAGCCAATACGTGGGCAAAATGCTCCACGGCGTTCCTAGCTAAGTTCTTCCCCATGGGCAAAACCAATGCCCTGAGGGGAAGAATCGCCAACTTCCAGCAGAATTCAATGGAACCCATCCCGGAGGCGTGGGAAAGGCTGCAAGAATATATTCAAGCATGCCCACACCACGGAATGGAAAATTGGCTGGTGCTCCAGAACTTCTATAATGGTCTCACGGCCATATCAAAGGGGCACCTCGACGCCGCCGGGCTGGTGGCGCATTCTTGTCGCCACCATTGATGGGGCAACAGCCCCCTGATCGACAAGATAGTGGCAAACCAGAGCTGCGGGGAAGACAGAACCCCAGCCAAAACACAAAAAGGCATGCATCCCGTGAAGGAGGCGGATATGCTTGCCGCAAAAATGGATCTATTGCTGAAGAAGCTGGATGAGCGCAGCCCAGTCTCAACTAATCAGCAGCGCCCAGTTTACACCACAGACTCACACATGACATGTGAGACCTGTGGTGAAGTTGGCCACTCGGGGGATAAGCGCCCGAGACCCGCGAGGAAGCGGCGTTCATAAACAACAACGGGTATCGCCAACCTCGGCAAGGCCTGGAACAACGATCCTGGCCCAACATTCCAAGGTAACCGGGGCTATAATCCTAATTACAGCTCCGGTCAGCCTTCACTTAAGGACCCGGTGATGGGCCAAGCCAAGATCAATGAAAATCTCACCAAAAAGATGAGCCATCAAGATAAAATCCTAGAAGGGGTGAATAACAAAATTTTGGAAGGGTTGACATCACCGTGAAGAATCAATTGAGCTTCAATAAGATGATGGAAACACGGCTAGCCCGTGATTTGCCCAAGTGCCGCTTAACGATTGGGTAGGATCCCGGGGAAACACGAGGTCCCGCATGAGTCGGTCGACATGATATCACCGAGGCTGGTCAACCCAAAGAGCCGGCAAAGATCCCCGTGGACTCGCCGTTCATTGCCAAGAAGGGAGACCCCTGGCGCCCAATCATCGGTTGTGCCATTGGCCCCCACATCTTCGCCAATGCATTTTGTGACTTGGGGCCAGCATTAACGTGATGTCCAAGGCTACCTTCAATAGAATCCATGGTGGGACACTTGCTCCCGCAAGCTTTGTCCTCCAAATGGCGAGATCAAACAACACGGCGGCCCGAGGGAATTCTCGAAGACATGCCGATCAAAATTAAAGATGAATACATCCCCGCAGACTTTGTGGTCCTAGACATGGGCCCGGGAGGAGGATGTGTCTCTCCTTTCCGGGAGGCCATTTTCTACACTCGCCAAAGCTGATATCAGCTTGGGGAAGGGTTTCATCATCTTCGATGTCCGAGATAAGGCGGTAAAGTGCCCATTCATTAGGTACAAGCAACAAAGACACCGTGTATCATCGTCAAGACCGGTGTGGTGTGTTGGGGATCGACTCAAAACCCCCCAGGCAGATGCTTTTCGCCCGAGTGATCGGGGAGAAGTCGACAGCCGACTATAAATAACCCTGCCCCTAAAAAAAATGGGGTATACTTTTAAAAAAAAAATGTGTGTTTTACAAAATATTTTATTATCAAAACAAAATAAAAATTTTTATTACATAAAATCTATAAGTAAATATTTTCGAAAACTAAAATAAAGGTCTTTATAAATAAAATAAATTTTTCTATGAAAAAGCAAGAAAAATATTTCCTAGATAAAATATGTTTTCAAAATAAATTTGTAGTATATATAAAAAAAAGCAAATTTTTGAAAACTTTTTTTGGGGAAAATCAAAAAGGGAGAAAAACGGCCGAACCGGTGTGAGCAAACAACGGTCACAAACTTCTCATGACCGTTGTGCACACCCGCCAAAATCCAACGGCCGGCCGCCTCGGGCGGCGGTGCGGCCGCCCCAAGGTGCGCTACAAGCACTGATGCCGGCCGCTGGCTGGGTGGCCCGCCTTTGCCAACGGCTCCTATCCGTTGCATGGCGCCCCGGTCGGTTGCTTGGCTATATATAACTTGGGCACCGGTGTGAGAGCACCCACCTTCCATTCTCACTCTTTCTCACTCTCACACTCTCTCCCACTTTGCACTACACTCAATTTTCTCCACCAAAAATATTGTGTCAAGCAAGATCACGGGTGTGAAAGTTCATACTTTCACCTAACCCTTGCACACCCGAGGATTTTGCTCAATCGTTTTTGCAGTAGCCATGAAGAAAGCTGGGAAGATTTTCAGCGGGTTGAGGCGATCATCAAGGCATAGCTCGCGGCACACAAGCACGAGCTCCTTCAACCTCGACGAGCAAGAAAGCTCCCCCATGCAAGAAGGTCTTTGCCGCACCGGTCGGGGAGGAAGAAGCTCAAGCTCCCCCGACTCTCGACGAAGCCGATGCTCCATACCTCGACATCAGGGGAACCCGGGAGATGCAAGCCTATCTCCTACTCAAGGATCGTGTGTTCCAACACATGCCGGGATCGACCCGACCTTCTCGAACAAACGGTATGGACGATGAATTCCGTACTATTTGAAAAGCGATCGGGTGGCGGGATTATCCCCCTCTCGAGGAGGAAGGTTCTCGCCTCCTAACAATCCAGTTTCTATGCACTTTGGTAGAGGACAAGCTAGGCATTTCTTTCCGCCTTTTCGGACGTTCTTATCATATTAAGTGGGCGGAACTAGCTAGTCACTTGGGCTTTAGTTATAGATGTGCACTAGATGTGGATCTTTGCTTTGCCGGCTTCGTTCGACCCAGTTTTGGGAAGAGATTACCGGTGCTCACGAGACCGGTGTCTTCAAACCTCGCCACTCACAAATCAAAGCACCCATCACTTAGATTCATTCATCATTTGGATATCTTTGGCAATCGCTTTCCTAGGCACGGGGTTAGATGGGTGAACGAGACAGAACTTAAGCTTCTCTATGCCGTTGTCAATAAGGTGAAAGTAGCCCCAGTGGTAGAGATGTGCAGGAACCTTCACCATATTATCACCAAAGTGGCTGTTCCAGTCACCTGCACATCGATTATCACACGCATCGCTTCTGCGATTGGGGCATTGGACAACGAGCATGTTGAGTACATATCCACACCCCGTGAGTACTGGACTGCCGCACAGCTAGTAGTTGGGCACCTAGCAAAGACACTACCGACAGGAGAGCTTGCGCATACTTTTCCTGGCTATACAACTGTGATTCGGTTACCTAACCCGGATCTACAGTTGTATAAAAGCCAGTCTTTGACTTTTGAGCTCGAGACTGCTGATAGTGTGCGCAGGAGAGAGGCCCCAAGCAGTTCCACCCGCAGTGCCAGGAGACCAGAGGTTGGCTCAAGCTCTCATGCAGCATACTTCACGCCACCACCACAGCCTGCGCAGACGCCCCAGGCAGGAGGGTTCTATCCTTTGGGGACCCCAGGGTTCATACCCGGGTATGATCCAAGGTGGGAACCTCCGCCCATGACGCCTGCACCATCAGAGTGGCCTGAAGGAGATTCAGAAGCATGGAGGGCCAACATGGTGGATCTTTCCAGCAGCTCCGAGGGTATGCCCCCAGAAGTCCAGCCAAGACCATCAGTATACGGACTGGAGGCTATCAACGTGCGGTGAGTAGAACCTCGGCGTTCGCACAGGTAACATTGAGCATACACTTAACACTCATGTGCAGAACACCCATCGGTGGCGGCAAACCGGGAATACGTAACAAAGCAACGATGGGACCATTTCGAGGCAAACATGGCTACCGCCAAGCGCGCGCGAGGAAGCATTACGGAGGCACCAAGGCTTCGATCGCATCGGTAGGCCTCGAGATAGCTTGGGGAGGACCCCGCGGTATCATTGCATTGCATATTTACCTTCATCAAACTTCATTTTATTTTAGCATGTTTAAATTCCAGCAATCTTGCATTCAAAAAAAAATCCAAAAAAATAGAATAAGTAGCTCTTCTTGTGCTTTCATGTCTATACATATGACCTATGAAAATATTTAGTTTTAGTCCCTTGTTGAAATGATGAATAGTTGCTCTGTCTTATGCTTTGCATGTGCCTAGTTTATAATTCAAATTTCTCTAGAGTTTGGGTTTAGTGGCTAAGTCTAAAATCTCATCCCGAAAAACCCGATTCATGTGGGTTGCATAAGCTCTATCCAGTCTAGGTTGTTGCCAAGTATAATATGGTACAAATAGATTTGCTATGATTTCGTCCAAAAGAGATACTTGACATCCGGGAAACTAATTTGAAAGAAAAGAGAAATACTATGGGCTATGCTAAAAAAAAAAGAAAGAAAGAGATGAAAAATGGACATGTGTCCGAGGGCTTAGAAGAGCCCACATCTCCAAAAAAAAAAAAAAAAAAAAAAAGAGAAAACAAAGAGAGGAAATAAAAGACAAAAAGTCTAGGGAAAGCAGAGCCCACCTCTCAAAAAAAAAAATATAAATATATATAGCAATAAAGCCCATACTTTTCGAAAAACCAAATATAATCTTAATCTAAATAAATCCCGGATGAGAAAGTTGATCAAAAGGATGAATGAAAAGTATTTTCTCGTTATAACCGTTCTATCTCGGCAACCGCCCAAGGCTATGAGAAAAGCTAAAAAGCCCCGCTACGATGAAAGGTAATAAAGGGTGAGAAAAGATGTGCCATTTTATTCAAACTATAGTAGAAAATCTTATTATAACCCTGGCACTTGTGAAACATAACCGGCATTGTAGCAACTCCCGATCAACAACCAAGTATTTATCTTTTGCTCGAGGACGCGCGCAAAGGGTAAGCTTGGGGAGTTTGTTGACGGTCACTAACGATATATTTTTTCCGTCAACTTACTACCATAAAGGGAATAAAACTATATCTTTTTATACTCATATACATATATTACTAACATATTTCCACTTGTAGTGTTCGAAATGTATTTTGTTGTATTTATAATAAATACAGGTGGAAATACGTCCAAAGTACGACATCCTGGAAAGCGCATTCTCAAGGATATCAAGCCCGGGATGAAAATGGACCAAATCGCACAATTGGACCGAGTCAAGCCCATGGTACAACTTCTCGGGCCAAATCAAGGCGACACGCGAAACCTGGGGCGGCCCATGCCTGGGGTGCGCATCCGCGTGGTGCGCCCGCACCCCGATGGGGGCGGTTCGAGCCCATCCCAGCTCGAGGCGGTGCCATTAGTGCTGAAAACGGGTCGGTGCGGTGGTGGAGAGCCCGGTTCATCGTACCTAGGCGTGTCAAGGAGGTCGGTTAGGGGGTAGTTTAGTCTTTTTAGCACCTCTCTCTTGTGTATAAATACCTCCTCCCTCTCCCTCATTCCCACACACCACACTTGGAGTCACCACACCAAACACACTCACACTCTCTACCTCACTCTCCACCACCATCTTCTTCTTCTTCTTCTTACTTGGCTAGAATTGGAGTAGAAGAGCTACAAAAGGAGGACTTGTAATCTTGGAGCAAAGTGAGCTTTGGTAATATATATCTTCCATGGATCTTTCTCCTTTGTGCAAGTTCTATTTCTATGTTCATGGTCTAACTTATGAATTAGAGTTTATGTTCTTCATCGATCATCGTATGCATAACATGATTATAGATGGGATAACGGTTCGTCGTTCTTTTCGGGTTTGCTCTTGTCTTAGTCCGTCCATCCGTAGGGTGGGGATCTGGGGGGACAAGAGTAGTGCTCTGCACGCTGGGCATGGTGCCCGGGTATTACGACACCTTCGAATATGAGAGCATGCCACGGTCGTGAGGGTAGGCGGCGGGGTTGTGACAGCCCCTCTGTCCGTCCCTTGTAATCCCTCCACGTTCGCATGTGATGTAGGAGTTCATAAATGCTTTCCATTGGGCCGGATGGTACCAGGGAAGTCTCCCCCGTTATCCTAGACATAACCATGCTCATATCATGTTAGCATATGATCCTAACTATTCATTGTAAGACCATGACTAGAATACATTAGATTACTCCATAGGACATTCGTTTATTCTTTATCTATTTTCTTTATCCTTTACCTGGTGGATTCCAATGTGTGTGTCACACTATCTATAAACCATATTGCTTACCCCTGTTATGAACGAGTTGGTCTTTGCGTGCACACATTTCATCATTCAGATGCCATGCTACTTCTTATACAACATGCCTTCCTTTGGGAAAATATAAATAACGATACCTCGAATACTTAGGGTGAAATGCTACAATGATAGATCCGTGCGCTGCGGATGAAATATCAACTATGGCAAGATCTATCACCGTTGATTGAAAGTGCATTATCACCGACACGGTGGTCCCACTTAATGATATCAACGGATCGTCTCCTAGCGTAGTCATCAAGGTTGGGTTCTAAAACCTGATTCTAATGATTGCGCTAAGAAACGTCAACAAGGTCTACCGCAATGCGGAGGCCGTTGACTAGGGCTTCATATTCTGCCACATTATTCAAGGCCTGAAAGTGTAGTCGATAGCATACCTAATGTGTACCCGAGGGGGTGAAATGAAAAGTAGGCTTGCTCCTGCTCCGGTCTTCATTAGAGATCCATCGAAGAACATCGTCCAGCATTCTGATTGGACTGGCGCCGAGGGTAGTTGTGTATCCGTCCATTCTCATGCGACAAAATCGGCCAAGACACGGGACTTGATGGCCTTGCGTGGAGCATATGTCAATGTCTCGCTCATGAGCTCTACCGCCCATTTGGCCACCCTCCCGGTGGCTTCTTTGTTGTTTATTATTTCCCGAGGGGAAATGCCGATACTACCGTGATTGGGTGTGCTAGGAAATAATGGCGGAGTTTCCTTTGCGCCAAAGACACCACGGCATATAGCAACTTCTCGCATCGAGGGTATCTTGTTTTGGTATCAGAGAGTACTTCAGCGATGAAGTAGACCGGTCGTTGGACCGGTAAAGAGTGCCCCTCTTCTTGTCGTTCGACGACTATGGCTGCGCTTACCACTGGGTAGTTCGGCGACATAGAGGAGGAGCTGTTCTCCGAGGTTTGGTGGCTCCAATACCGGCGGGTTGGTCAACATTTTCTTCAGGTTCCCGAGGGCTTCTTCTGCCTCGACAGTCCAAGTGAAGTGCTCAGTTTTCTTCAGAAGTTTATATAGGGGTAACCCTTCTCTCTCCCAACCTAGAGATGAATCGCTAAGGGACGCTAGACAACCCATGAGTTTCTGGACTCCTTTAAGGTTGGTTATTGGCTCCATGTTGGTTCTTGCCGTGACCTTGGTCGGGTTGGCCTCAATACCCCTTTGTGAGACAATGAATCCGAGGAGCATCCCGCGAGGGACCCCGAATACACATTTCTCTCGGGTTGAGCTTGACACCTTTTTCATTTAGGCATTTGAACGTTGCTGTCAAGTCTTCAACTAGGTTTGCTGTCTTTTTTGATTTTACCACTATGTCGTCAACATACGCTTCAACTATTCGGCCTATGAGTTCGCCAAACACATCTTGCATGCATCGCTGGTAAGTGGCTCCTGCGTTCCTCAGCCCAAAAGGCATGGTGAGGTAGCGGTTCCATCCGAAGGGTGTGATGAATGAAGTTGCGAGTTGATCGGACTCCTTCATCTTTATCTGATGGTACCCGGAGTACGCGTCAAGGAAGGATAGCGTTTCGCACCCTGCAGTAGAGTCAATGATTTGATCGATCCGAGGTAATGGGAAAGGAACTTTGGGGCATGCTTTATTAAGACTAGTGTAGTCAACACACATCCGCCATTTCCATTCTTTTTTCTCTACCAATACAGGATTAGCTAGCCACTCAGGGTGGGACACTTCCTTGATGAACCTGGCCGTCATTAGCTTCACGGACCTCCTCTCCGATGATCTTGCGCTTGGCATCGTCGAATTGCCTCAACCCCATTTGCATCACGGGTTTGGAGCCGGCTCGGATATCTAGGGAGTGCTCGGCGACTTCCCTCGGTATGCTGGCATGTCCGAAGGACTCCATGCAAACGTGCTAGCGTTCACACGGAGGAAGTCGACGAGCAGCACTGTTTCCTATTTCTGGTTGAGCTCGGGCGATGGTCGGCGGCTTTTCCCGGGATGCTTGGGGTCAGCGGAATGGTCTTTGTTGCTTTGGTGGCTTGAAGCTACCAGCGTGCGCTTGGCCTCGGGTTCCTCGCACATTTTGTCGAAGCTTTTTGAGACATCAGCGATAAGTGCCTCGGATATGGCGGTGCCTCCGCGTACTCGACACTTTTCGACGTCGCAATTGTATGCGTGGTGATATGTCGAACCGGTGGTGATGACTCCATTAGGCCCCGACATCTTTAGCTCAAGGTATGTGTAGTTGGGTACAGCCATGAACTTGGCATAACATGGTCTGCCCAACATGGCATGGTATACCCCTCTGAACCCGAGGACCTCAAAAGTCAGGGTCTCCCGTCGGAAGTTCGAGGGGGTACCGAAGCAGACTGGTAAGTCAATCTGCCCGAGGGGTTTTACTTGCTTCCCGGGGACAATGCCGTTAAAGGTGGGCCCCTCTGCGGATCTTGGATTTGTCAATCTTGAGCAGGTCGAGGGTCTCCTCGTAGATGAGATTGAGACTACTCCCTCCGTCCATGAGGACCTTGGTTAGTCTCGTGTTACCGATAACTGAATCCACTACTAATGGGTAAGCCCCTGGGTTCGGGATATGGTGCGGATGATCTTTTTGGTCGAACGTGATCGCTTGATCGACCACTGCGCGAAGCTTGGGGGTGGCCTGGCTCCTTGAAAAGACCTCCGTCGTTCCTTCTTTCTCTGTCGCGCAGTCATATTGCTCGTCCTGCCTCCGAAGATCATGAAGCAATTATCGACCTTTGGGAACTTGGAATCTTCCCGGTCCTCCACCTCGGGCTCTTCTTTCTTCTCTTCATCCTCGGGAATTGTCCCGAGCTTGTTGAAGTGCTTGCGGAGGGTCTTGCATTCTTCTAAGGTATGCTTGACAGGATACTGGTGGTTGGTGCAGGGTTTTTTAAGCATGTCGTCAAACTTGCCTGGGGGCGCCCGAGGCCCCTTTCGGTCTACGGCCGCGACAAGATCCTCCTCGAAGTCACCCTGCACCAAACCCTTGCCCCGTCTGCCCTTGTTCTTTTTCTTCTTTTTGGCGTCTGGGGGATTTGACCCCTCGGCTTCGTCCTCCCGGCGTTTCCCTTTCACGGAAACTTGATCGAAGAGTGCTCGACGGCCTCCTCGCCACTTGCAAACTTGGTGGCAATGTCCATCAGGTCGTTTGGCTTCGGTCGGGGTTCGACGTCCCAATTTATCGACGAGCTCCCGGACGGTGGTGCACGCGGGAAGGCTCCAATGACGTCGGAGTCCGTTACATTCGGGAGTTCGTTTCTTTGTTTCGAGAAACGCCGGATGTAGGTGCGCAGGGATTCATCTGGCTTTTGGCGGCAATTCCTGAGGTCCCAGGAGTTTCCAGGGCGTAGGTATGTGCCTTGAAAATTTCCTCTAAAGACCCTTACCAAGTCATCCCAGCCTGAAATCTAGTTAGGTGGGAGATGTTCGAGCCATGCACGTGCAGGACTCAAAGAGGTAGAGGGGCAGATTGTGAATGATGACCTTGTCATCGTGAGCTCCCGCAAACTAGCAGGCCAAACGGTAATCATCTAGCCGGACCTCGAGGCGTGTCTCGCCGGAGTACTTTTTCAATATGGCTCGGGGGCCGAAAGCGTGAGGGAAGCGGCGCCCTTCGGATTTCCCTAGTAAAGACTTGTGGTCCCGGGGGGTCAGGTGAGCCGCTTCGCTCATTACGATTGCCTCGGCGTTGTTCGATTTCTCCCCTTAGGTCGGGGAGCTGTCGGTTATCATGTCGGCTCCGTCCCGACTAACCTCTCTGCTGGCTATGATTCGGGGGGTGTTCCTCGAGTCGTTGCCAGACGTCACGGTTGGACCGATTGTCGGCTAGTCGTTCCCGGACGGATCGCGCTGGGGCTCGGCTTTGTTCGGGTTCGGCAGAGGCTTGTCGACTGTGCATTGGCTCCTGATGCCTTGAGGTCGCGTAGTTCCTGAAAGCCGAACTTTCGGCTTGTTGAGCTGCGGCTTTGTCAAGAAGTTCCTTGAGCCCATCTCGCAATCTTCTCCCTTCGGTGGTGGAGGGTTCAGGCATCTCTCGAACAAGCATTGCAGCTGCGGCTACATTGAGGCTGGCACGGTTAAAGGGAGCTGGCACCCTTGGGGGATGTGAGTTACCTCCCGTATTGGCCTGGCCACTCGGGGCTTGAGGCGCTCATGGGTTCCTTTCCCATCGTGCCCGCTCATGGCAGATGGTTTGTTCTAACCTTCGCACTCGTGCTGCCTCAGCTTGAAGTCTAGCTTCGATGTCTTGTAACCGCGTATTTTGCCGGGCCGGGACGGGCGTCTTTGGCGCCCGCCGCGGGTGCCGACGCCGGGGGCACGCCGTCGTGGTGGTACTTCTACGTTGTCGTCACTTTCTTCGGGGTCAGTAAGATTACCATCTACGAGCTCAACGTTATAGCATTCCCGAAGGGGGTCATAATATTCATTATTGAAAAAGCTGAGTTCAGAGTCTAGAACACAGGTTGCCCTGGGGCAATACCCTAAGCCTGGATGCCCATCATGGTGCTCCCGGAAGTAGGCGCCGACCGTTCCTTGGTGTGGGGGTATCCTCGGCCCGCTAGCGAACAAGTTATCCCAATGCGGACTAGTGGCACGAGGAGAGCCGTCACGCCGTGCGTCTGCCATCGGCGCGAGTGCCTCAGGAATCTCCTAGTTCATCGCAGCGTCATAGTCGTAGATCCCTGGCGTGGTGGTTGCCGTGCCTAATGCTTCATGGATCTCTGAGGCGTTGTTGTTGTACGGCGCTTCTGCCCATGCGTAGGCTTCTCCGGTGGACAAATGGGCGCTCGCTGCGGGGCTTGTGCTCTCTCCAATGCCCCGTTCTCCTCCCAGTGGCGCCATCGTGGCTGCTGCTTTTGCCGAAAGCAGAGCCGCCTCCTCCTCACCATCAGTGTCGATGAGCACGGGGAAGAGGTCATAGTTAAAACTGCGCCTGACGCGTCGTCGTTGGCGTTGCGCCTTCCGGCGGCGTCGTCCATGATGTCGGTTGCGCCCCCTTGGTGCTTGGGAGCGGTTGTCTTCCGATCCGTTCGGAAGAGAGATTGCCTGGATGTCGTGACCCAGCGCCGCGAACTCGAGACTGCCAAATCGTAGCAACATTTCCTGTCCTCCTTCATGATCCGATGAACAGGACGGGAAGGTGGCGACATCGCCATCTAGGCTTTTTGGGAAGTAATCTTCGCCGCTCCCCTACCGGGCGTGCCAAGCGTCGGTGTTTTTGAGAACCGGGGGTATCTCAAGCACCGCAATAATATGTAGGTCGTGGCGCTCCCCGCCTGATGGCGTGTGCGAGCTTGGAAGACGAGGGGTTTATCCTGGTTCAGGCTATGGGGCCCTACGTCCAGCAGTTGTGACCTTTCGTATTACTCGCACCAATTGTGCACAAGAACCAAAGCGGTTACAAGATGTTCTGGGGAACGAAGAAGGACTTCAATCCGGGATGAGTTGGCTAAGTGTGAAAACCTAGTAAGAGGGGATCCGTTCTATTGTGGCATTACTCCCCCTTTTATAGTGTAAAGGAGAGATAATGTATACAATACGTGTCGTGTACAGAATGCTAAGGTGTCTACTATCCGGGGCTGTGGGCGTATCATGCCCGAGCCCGGACCTCGGGTTCCTAGAAGGGAGTGCCCTGGCGTGACGCGTGTCTTGGAGTCTCCTATGTTCGTGTCCGTTGCCCGAGGGGGGGGCCTCCCGAGGGCCAAATGGTGACCCTCGATCCCTTTTACGATCCGCGGTGGCTTGGTCGCGTCTGGCGTGGTGTCGGCGTCGAGGGTCCTTGGACTCGTGTCGTGGAAACGGCTGTAAGCAAATGAACAGTGGAGTTGTGTTTCCCCATGCAGGGCGACGTGTGTGATAACTGTTCCCTTTATGTCCCATCAACGGGGGATGCGAGGAGATAGCGAATCGTCAGGGCAATCGATTGCCCTGTCATCGCGGCCTGTGAAGCAGGTGCATTTAATGCGGCTGCTCCCCACTACTGGGTTTGGCTTCCCAAGGCGCGCCCGAGGTGGTGTTTCCTGGGAGAGGGAAGAGCCAGTAGCCGGGGTCCCCCTATCCTCAGGCGAGGCGGAGAAGTCTTGCCCGAGGGTCATGGTCCTTGGGCAAGGCAGGGATTGTCTTCAGAGACCCCGCATCCCCGGGCGAGACGGAACATAGTCCCCGAGGCTCTGCCCCTCGGGTCAGGGGTAAGTTGTGGTAAAAGCGGGCTGTTCTGGGCTGGCGTCGTAGTACGCAGGCAGATTTTGGCCCGTATATGGATGGGCTTCGATAAGCCTATCAGGGGATTGTCTTCCCCTGCTCTCTATACCCATGACAATTCTGTTGGTCCTTATTCTCATTACTTCGGAGGCTTCACCCTGGGCCCTCCTGGCCTAGCTGGGGTGACCTAGCAAATTGGGCCTTGTCAAGCGAATGTTCGGAGATGGGCTGCCTTGGGCTTTTAAAGGGGGCCCAAGAGAGTCTCCCGTATATTAAGCCCTTCTTAGCGAATCTGCGGGCTTGGGGCCGGCCTTCATTCTCCTGCTCATCTCTTGGCCCAAAACACGTCTTGGGTCGTCAACTCCGGCGTCGTCTTCCCATCAGTCCTTCTTCTTGGGCCTTGGGGCCGCGCCATCCTTCATGGGCTTACTTTCCCTATGGGCCGATTATTTTTGTCCCCGACACTCACCGAGTCGTCCCAAGTCCCAACTACGCACGCCAGTCTGCCATCCCCTCCACCGTTTTTCTAATTGGATTATTATTTTCTCCCTACAGTTTCTCCCAGGTCTTCCATTCTTGTCCACCAATAGGATTAGCAGGACCGTTTGCTTAGGATTGCACTCTTTGCTAGTGTCTTTCCTTACGAATAATGTCCCCATACGAAGTAATAGCATAGCTTACAAGGGTAAGAACTAGATAGTCATAGTGATCTACCTCTATCAATGGGTGGTCGGGTGGTCCACCAACCACCCTATGGCCTGCCCGTCATAATTACATACATGTGTAAATAGAAATGTAAAAAAATCGTACAATTCTGTGTCCTTCGTATGCAGGTGGAGGCGGCAGGGGAAGGGCGTCGAGCGGTGTAACACGGTGTGAGGCGCGTGTCGCGTCGTTAGTGCGGATGGGTCGGCCCAGTTGAATAATGGATAGTCGAACCGTGTAAGGTCTTAGATGGCTAGAGGGGGGGTGAATAGCCTATAAAAATTTTCTACAAACTCAACTCAACAAACCGATTAGTATAAAACACGGCGTAAAGCGGTTTGCACTAGCTCTAATGGTCTTGCAAGCCTTCTAGTGACAAGACTAAATATTTCTATGATCTCTAAGTCACACAAAGTCTATGTCACTACTCTATCTAGTGAGCAATCCTAATATGATCCTTATGCTAGCAAGAACAACCTACACAAGCAAGTGCTAGCTCTCTACTCAAAGTAAACTAGGTAAGTAATGCTAGAGAGAGAAGCTTGTTATACCGACGTGTAGAGGATGTCAACCAATCACCGGGAAGAAGAAAAGCTATCAATCACACGAAGGTGATGATCCACACACGAAGACAATGAACAAGTCGATTTGTTCACACGGAGTTCGCTTGTACACCGACAAGTTACTTTCCGGTTGTGCCGACCAACACAAGGGTGGTGTTTGAGCTAGGCGGTGCCCTTGCTAGCCTCAACACACCACTCATAAGTGAGGTACCCAAGACACGAGCAATGTATTCCTTGCACTTTGTCTTCCCGACGAGGAGTGCGTGATCCTCTCACAATTTTGCCGGGAGGTGGCCAAGAAACAATCTCCTCTTCTTGCCAACAACTCCACCAAATCACCAAGCCGGCTAGGAGCGGTGTCTCCAAGAGAAACAAGAAACTCACCGGGTCACAACGATCCCCAAGTGCCTCTAGATGCAAGAACTCGATGCAAATGCACTTGGATCACTCTTCTCTCAAGAATAAAGCTCAAATCAAGAATGAGAGGAGGGAGGCTTGCTTGCTTGCTCTAGCTTGTTAGGAATGATTCAAATGACCAAGAGAGAGAGCAAGAGGCAGCCAAAAGGGATAAATAGGCCACACCACGAAATGTGGCCGTTGGGGAGAAAAGCCACGCTTTCTTCGCGGCCCGATCGGGGACTTGACCGGACTCACCGGTGAGTCCCGGTCGCTTGGTCCGGTCACAACCGACACGACAACGGTGCACGGAACCCCGGCCGGGCCGGGTCCGGTCCGTAGCGTCGGTCGTGCTTTCCGGTCAAGACGGAAGCATCCGATCGATCGTCCGGTCGGCCCGCTTGACGAAACCCCGAAATACACCCTTCTTGGAATTTCGACCGGGACTCACCGGCCGGTGCGTCCGGTCGACCGCCAGCTTCCGGTCGGTGCGTCCCATCGCCGTCGAGCTGCGAAAATCCGTCGTTCGTCATCGTTCTTCGCCTTTGCTCCAAACCGACTTCCGTCACTTGTTTCTTGTTGCCGACACATCGAAGAACACCTCGACACCATGTGTTAGCATTTTTGAAACATTTTCACCAAGTGCGGAGTTAGCTCTTTAGGTTAGAATGCATGCATATGAATTTTGAACCTAAAGGCACATGAGGACCGATATGTACGATAAGTTTCCCTCTTTATAGTACGGCTTATCGATCCTATAACCACCCACACCCTCTATGGTGTCTTGGGTGTGAAATCAAAAGCCCTATGGTTATACCTTTGCCTTGGGACCTTTGATCTCCGAAACTCCACCGAATTGGATGCTTGATCATCTTTTGGATCACCTCGATCCATCCTCCATGATCACCATGCACCAACTCCGACCCGCACGACCAATCTCCAATCTAATCAAACACTTAGCATCGAGATTAGTCCTTAGGTGTCACTAATTAGCCAAAACCAAACAAGAGATCTTCAATATCCCCCTTTTTGGTAATTGGTGACAACCCGCATAAAGGTTTTATGATTAATGTTTTTGAACATATCATGGTTGTCCAAGCATTTTGCTTACAATCATAGGATTGGACAATCATCATAGTTCGGTTTTTGGTAGCATGAGCTCCCCCTACATGTATGCCACGAGTTTGGAACAAAGCATTGCATACATGTATGAATATTGAAATTGAGGGTGAGCCATGTTACCAAAATGATGCTTAAGGTGAAAGAAATGGACCTTTGAAGCGTGATACCAATCGGAGTTGCGCCATTTTCACCATACAAGCATCAAGGTAACTAGATTTTCATCAAAACTCAAAGTACCACATGAGATCACATTATAGGCAAGGTACTTGAATTAAGAGCGGAATTTAGAAAATCTAGCTAGGTCCTATGCATGCTAGTTATTTTCAACCACTTGAAAAACAACTTGAGAAAACTAGCATACACCACACAAGCATGTATATTGAAATTAAATACATGTGCAATGAGCAAGTCATATGTTAGTGCACAATCAAATGCAACAAATTGTCTATGAGCTTGCTCCCCTACTTGTGTGAACCACTTGTAAACTCATGAACCACATGAGCGGTTTTCAAAAACATGTGAAATTTTTAATTTTCCAAAAACCTTTCATGCACTAATCTCTCCCCCTTTGTCGACAATTTCCACAAAAGGTATGACCATCTTTGTGTTATGGAAGAGAGAATTGTGCTCAAATTTGGTCAAATTTGGATCACTTGTCAAACATATATTTCGGTTTGAACCAAAGACAAGCTTCTTCACACCTCATGACAAGGGTTATCTTATCTATGTTGAAGTATATGTGTGAAAAGATAGCCAAATTCAACACTTGAGATTGCAAGCCCATACACACGTCATATGTCATCACTAGATCAAACAAGCATAAAGAGCAATAGTGATGACATACATACATTGAAATCCTTTTATTTTCCATGAATGCTTCCTAAGGCACAAGTTGTATGTCTATATGATCTAACAAGTCCTTAGTTATCATGAATGCCATGTCAAACAATTTCACCTTTGCTTTGCTTGATGGAGGGGCATGTCATGGTAGTGGGGTGCATTCAACTCATGTTGGAGAAGTCAAGGATGTTCAACTCATTTCTTAGCTTGCAAAACCTCTTCTCATCTAGTGGCTTGGTAAAGATGTCGGCTAGTTGATCTTCGGTGCCAATAGGTTGGATTGCAATGTCACCCTTTTGTTGATGATCCCTTATGAAGTGATGCATTATATCAATGTGCTTGGTTCTTGTATGTTGGACCGGGTTTTGTGTCATCTTGCAAGCACTCTCATTGTCACAATACAATGGCACATGATGGAAATCAAATCCATAATCCTTCAATGTTGATCTCATCCATAGCAATTGTGCACAACAACTACCGGCACTAATGTATTCGGCCTCGGCGGTTGAAAGTGTCACAGGTTTGCTTCTTTGAGGACCAAGATACTAGAGATCTTCAAGGAATTGACAAGTGTCACTTGTGCTTCTTCTATCAACTTTGCATCCCCATAGTCGGAGTGAAATCAAAAGCCCTATGGTTATACCTTTGCCTTGGGACCTTTGATCTCGAAACTCCACCAGTGGATGCTTGATCATCTTTTGGATCACCTCGATCCATCCTCCATGATCACCAAGCACCAACTGCAGCACGACCAATCTCCAATCTAATCAAACACTTAGCATCGAGAGATTAGTCCTTAGGTGTCACTAATTAGCCAAAACCAAACAAGAGATCTTCAAACCGTCGAAGGAAAGTTGGATCCACGAGGTAGGATCATGTTGGAGTTTGGTTCCTAGAGCACCAAGATGCTCTCGGCGATCATGTTGGAGTTTGACGATGAACTTCGGGTAGATAGTCTATTGTCATAGTAGGCGCTCTCTTGATTGGAAGGACATGTCGATTAGATCAACGTGGAAAACAACAAAATGACTGCTTACTCATGAAGTTCCTTGACAAGTTCTATAATAAGAGAAATCTTCCATGGGTCAGCCTCACCTGGAACAAACTGTATTGTAACAAGCAGACCCCACCTCACCTAAGAAGCCCGGTTGGGTCCTTACGGTGGAAGGAAGTACTCCATCTCTTTGATAATTTTGCCTAGTTTGCAAGATGCAACCCTAATGATGGTGATACCTCTTCCTTTTGGTTTGATGACCGGTCTAACTCAAACTCCCCTCTCAAGGATATTCATCCATAACTGTTCTCAGTGATGCACTTCATAGATCACATTGAGTAATGCCATCTCTCTTCCCATCGACATTGCTATGAATCAACTTTCGATGTTGCAGCCCTAGTTGAGAATTCGAGAGATGGAAGAGGATCTGAATGACATTTGGGTCTATTCTTGGGGCACTTCAATCTGATGAGCGAGAAAGGCTTTGGGCTCATGCACGAACACCAAGAATGCTCCCCACTGTTCAAGCGGCTTTGGAAATCTTCTAACCTCGGTAAACACAAATTCTTCTTTTGGCTCCTACTCCGAGATAGGCTCAAGTACAAGAAATCTATTAAAGAAAAAAAAATATGACCCTCCCGAGCTAGTCGTGTTTTATGCAATGCAAATCTTGAATAATGCAGCATGCATCTCTTCTTCCTCTGTCCCTTGATCGGATGTCTTTGGAATTCTGTTGGAATCATGTGGGATCTCACCTTGCAACCCTTAAATATGATACTTGATGCTCGAGAAAGATTTGGTAGATACATATTCGGAGAGATTGTCATCACTACTCTTTGGGCCATCGGGTGACAAGGAATGGTGTCATCTTTGACAATGAACAACCAAGCCTTTCCCTTTGGTTGAGAAGATTCGAGAGAAGAATTTAGCCTTGTGTGTATCAAAGCTAAGCTTCCCAAAAACCAACATTTAGTTTCTGGAGAGATAACACCATTGTATAGAGCTTTTATTTTTTTCGGTTTGGGGCTAGCAGCCTTGTAACCCCTCTTTGTGCATACATTCTTTCATTTAATTAAAAAAGATAGGTGGGGAGACCCCCCTCACTGACCCGATTGGGTCAAAAAGAAAACAACAAGGACGTCACAGGAATTGTTGGCAGGGTTGTGCAAGTGGTATCATGCATGTGTGGCTGTGAGCTGGGCTGGATTTCGCTCTAACAAGTGATATCATGTGTGACCGAGTATAGGCAATGATGCTAGTATGGTGTACCAGTCTGGCCCGGCTTGGGGCAGGCCCGACTTTGTGTGCAAGATTGTCGGCAGGCTCCATCGCCGACGACTAGACTACACCACCAAGGAGGCCGGTCAAGAAACATGTCAAGAACGTCCGACTCCATGGGCCCTGAATGGGCAAACAACAAGACTCGGGGAAGCCCGGTAAGGTGTGATATGTATTCGGGACTCGCAAGGACAAGGACAAGCTGAAGAATTATCCATTTCCCTAGTTACATTCTTTAATAGAATACTTTTCCCTTGTATTAGCTATAGCCGGATACCAGGGAGTTCCCCGATGAACTCGTAAGAACTCTCGCTAGAACACGCTACCGATTCATCGCTTGTTCTATTCACGATCACTTACACCGGTATCGGCTCCCTACGATCTTCTGTCTTTGGAATCCCTCCCACCCACCCACTCCCACTTCACCGCTTGCAACGATCGCGCGGCTTCATGGATCCGTGGTCGCGGCCGATTCGACTCGCTCATCCAGCCGAGATCCGGGAGTTCCCGCGAGGAATTTGAGACATCCAACTCCCGATTGGAGCACCGCGTTGAGGAATCGGCCACGAGCGGCGACAAGTCGCCGCCCGCCGAGGTCCGCCCCTCCGCACTCGAAAGCAGCATAACGCGTCGCCCAGACCGCCACCGTCGCCGCGGACAACGGGGCAGCCACTTCAATGACCGCATCTCCGACGTCGGCGCCCGCGCCGTCGACCCGGAGCAGGTCCGTATGTCGAGATCTAAGAGGACCGCGAGGCATGCGCCATCGCGCTCAGTAGGCAGCGGACGCCTTCACCTTCACCTGGAGGCGCGGATCGAGCTCCCTCCACACACACTCCGTGCGAGGTCGTCGACTCTCACAAGCTCGGGGTGGATCCGCTACACCGACCGCGGATCCTTCGAGCCGGGCCGGCGTGCCCCTGCGCCACAACGACCAAGCGGCCCAACGGGCATGGCGAGACATCGATTCCACGGGATGCGGGGCATGGCGCAAACACGTTCATGGCCCCGATCCCGACCAATGGTACGTTCTCACCCCGGTTCCCCTTCTCCTCTTCCGTGCGGGGCATCAACCCCCGAGATCCGTACCCACCACCTCCGTTCGATCCCCTTGACCTCCAATTCCACCGCCACCATACCCGCCGCTGTACCCACCACCGTTCCCTCCACCGTATCCTCCACACCCACCACCACCAACCTACCCTCCACCCCCTTATCCACCGCCAACAGCACCCCAACCCTTCCAATTTCCCTACACCAACGCCGATTCCCCACTCCAGTACAACCAATTCCCTCCTACTGCCACCAATTTCTCCCCACCTATGGATTATTCGCCGCACAACCAATCCTTAGGCCATCTCCCAAAGCTACAATTCCTCCAGTTCGACGGCGACAACCCCAAATTGTGGCTCTCTCGTGCCTCCAATTACTTCCGTATGTATCACGTTCACCCAGCCATGTGGATTACCGTCTCCACCCACCACTTCACTCACGATGTTGCCCGTTGGCTTCAGTCTGTCGAACCCCAGCTTCACAACATCTCTTGGGAATCCTTCACTGCACTCATCCATGAGCGATTCAGCCGAGACCAGCACGAACTCCTTCTGCGTCAGACATTCCATATTCGCATGACTTCCACTGCCACAGATTATGTGGATCGTTTCTGACCTTAATCGAACAGCTTTCTCCTTACCGGCCTTACCCGGATGCCCTGTCACATACTCAGTGCTTCATTGATGATCTACGACCGGACATTCGTGCTGTCGTCATGGTTTCATGCCCCCAAAACCTCGATACTGCCTGCAAACTCGCCCTGTTGCGGGAAGCAGCTGCGGACCATGGTGGTTCACGCGAGTTCAAGCGCCACGAAGGTTCCATGTTGGCCGGAACACTGCGTGGTCAAAGGCGCCCTTCCACCGCTTTCTACACCGCGGCCAGCACAAGGGGAGTCTTCTTCCTCCGATCGGCAAGGAGATGATCGTCGTCGGCTATGCGGCCTCGATCCGTCGGCGACAAGGCGACATCTCTACGCGACTATCGTCGCGCCATGGCCTCTGCATCCGGCGCGGCGACAAGTGGGTGCCGCATCGTTGTCAACCTCAAGTCCGGGCCCACGCCATGCAAGAAGTATGGGCACTATGCGCTGATGCCTTCATCGACCCGAGCGGCTCGATGAGCCCACTCGAACCGCGGCCCGCCCTTGACGATCTTTGCCAATTCAGAGGCTCGGTATTCGAGTTATCCGCTTCTACCCGGTCGACGACCCAGCTACGCCAAGACTATCTGATTACAAGGCTTGTTCAGGGGACAGTAAGTGCTCATTCTCATCGACTCAGGCAGTACACACTCTTTCATTGACTCGAAGCTAGCATCCCAGTTCCCTGATGTTCAGCCGCTGCAAGTTTCAGTTTCAGTCAAGGTGGCCAATGGGGAGAGCACGATATGTTCTTCTTTTGTTCCCTTGGTGAATGGGTTGTTCAGGGGATTCTCCTTTCGCTCTAACTGCAAGGTGCGCTTCCTTTGGGATCCTATGACATTATCATTGGAATGGACTGGTTGGAGGCCTTCTCTCCGATGCAAGTTGATTGGTCCAAGAAGTGGTTGCGTATTCCGTACAAAGCTGGCCATGCTATATTGAGGGGTTTAATTCGGCGATCTTTGCCTCTGCGGTTTTTCGGCTTCGTGCACATAGCTTCTTGATCCCAGGCGGCCGGCCAGTTATTATTTCGCAATTCAGCAACTTCTGGATGAGTTCGCACCATTGTTTGTCGAGCCTACTGAGCTGCCTCCACGCAGAAATTGTGATCACGAGATCCCTCTAGTGCCCGGTGCGTCACTTAGGTTGTTATTCGACAAGTACCACTATAAGCCAAGCCGAAAGAAGACAGAGATCAAACAACAAGTATCCGAGATGCTCGGGCCGGCTTAATCCGCCCAAGCACTAGCTCCTTTTCATCGCCGGATCTATTGGTTAAAAAGAAAGACAACACATGGGGCGCTTCTACGTTGATACAGAATGCTAAACTCGTTGACGAGTTAAGTCCAAGTTCCCAATTCCTGTGGTGGACGAACTCTTAGAAGAGCTTTCGGGCGCCAAGTGGTTCTCTGTTTAGATCCGAGAGCCGGCTTCAACCAAATCCTTTGGCCCCCGGCGAAGAGCATAAGACCGCATTTCGGACTCATGGGGCCAATTTGAGTACACCGTCATGTCTTTCGGCCTTACCGGTGCCCCCAATACTTTCCAAGGTGCAATGAACTCGCCAGACTTTGAATTATCCGCAGATTTCGCGTTGGTTTTCTTCGATGACATACTCATCTACAGTCCTACTCTTGAAGCCCACATTGACCATCTGCGCCAAGTCTTCGAGTTGCTTTCTGCAGATCAGTGGAAGGTTAAGTTCTCTAAGTGCCAGTTTGCCCGTGAGTCTATTTCTTACTTGGGACACGTTGTCAGCGCCAACGGTGTGTCCACCGATCCTTCAAGATACAATGCGTGCGGGGCTTGGCCTATTCCAGTGGATGTCAAGGAGCTCTACAACTTTCTGGGACTCGTGGGCTACTATAGAAAGTTTGTCCGCAACTTTGCTCTATTGGCTAGACCGCTAACCGATCTGCTGAGGAAAGGCTCCTTGTTTGTGTGGACTCCTCAACACACAGCTGTTGACACCTGTTATAGCATAATATTACTAGTCAACTAAACCTGAATAAGGGCTTAAAATGAATATCAACATAAGTCTAGGGGCTTTACTAACATAATTCCACGAGCTTTGGTGATTTATATATTTTTAGGGACTTAACAGATAAATGCAGAGAAGAATGGAGAAAGTTCCGGAATATACATCTCATACAATGACAAGACTTGACCGTGAAGTAACTCAACCCAAAATATGGACTAAAACACTCTAGAAGATACCGAAGACACCGGAAGAGACGAAGCCGAGAGGAGACCATGCCCTGGCGGCCGCCAGGCAATTTTAGGCCGGCCGCCAGGCAATTATGGCCAATCAGCTTCGTCTTTTTATGTTGGTTTGTAACCGACTTTGAGGTTGTATCTACACCGTTGCCAAGGTCGGTTTGATCCAAGGGCTATCGTTCATCGCCAAGGGCTATATAAGAAGACCCCCTGACCCCAGGGTGAAACCCTAACTCATTATCATTCATATCTCTTGACCTGTTGGTCATAGAGGTGTCCAAATGTGAGGACAACCTATCCTCTCTAGGTCTAGATTAGAACTAGAACTAGAAGAGTTAGCATTCAAGAGAGGATTAGAACTCATTAGTTCTAATCTTTAGAACAAGAGAGATAGAGAGAGGGAAGGGATCGGAGGAAGTGCCGGGCTTTGTCGGTGCTATCTCCATACTTGTACCTCGGTGGAAGTTAATCTACATTTGGAGTTACTCGGTAATCTACTTCTTCTTTTAGTAAGTAATATTGTTATATTTATTCTTATTGGTCTACGAGTCTCTTTTGAGTACTTTAATCGGACGCCTAGATTAGAGTAATATTATTGTAGCGGCAAAGCGTGGTGTTTGGACTCGGGTATCTCGTTAGATACACCCTATCTTCGGATCGGTGGTAGATCGCGGGAGTGATGATCCGTTGAGTCCTTTGTAGTCCACCTCCGTTGATAGGACTAGTAGGGCGTCCCGAGTCTTGGGGGAGAGTAAGTTTCGTCCTTATTTCCCTTGGGTGCTTCCCCATAAGGATAATATCAACATAGCTTACCAAGACAAGAACTAGATATCTTAGTAATCCTCTCTATACCCTCAACCTTCTTAAGTCTTGTGCTACTCCGGGTTAAGATTAGATCGTAGTCTTCCTCACCCGTTTCCCTGTGGATTCGATATTAAACCCTTTCCGGGTGAAGTGCTCGCCGGTATTTGTCCGCTTGCGGATTATTATAAATATTTACGTAGGCTTATCAAATACCAACAACGGCATCCTTTGAAGCTCTCAAGGCCGCATTGGTTTCAAAGACCGGTCCTCTCATTGCGGATTTCTCGAAGCCCTTCCAATTGCAAACCGATGCAAGCGATTCGGTGTTGGCGTGATCCTATTGCAAGATGGCCATCCATTGGCGTTTGTCGGTCGAGCTTTGGGCCCCTGCGGCGATGCCCCTCGACATATGAAAAGGAATACTTGGTGATATTAGTTGCATTCGAGCAAAGTGGCGTTCATATCTACAACATGCGAGAATTCTCCATCTTCACGGATCACCGCACACCGACACATCTCTCGTGATCAAAGGCTAAACACCCCTTGGCGTTGAAGATGCGGCATAAACTTGCAAGCCTTGATTACAAGATTATTTACAAACCAGGGTCAACCAATGTAGTAGCCGACGCCCTATCTTGGCACCCAAAGACCACGGGCCCAAACATCAAGCCATCTCCTCTCGCTACACCCGGCTTGGTTGGATCGAGGTAGTTGCGCGGCCACTCCTCGACCCTAAATCTGCCAGGCTTCTCCAAGAGCTTTCTGTCAGTCCTTCGGCGCATCCGCCGTTTTCATTGCTGCAGGGTGTCCTTCGCCACAATGGCAGGATTTGGATTGGCTCAAATGTGGTGCTTTGTCGTATATAGGGTGTGTTTGGTTTCCATCTGTGATTTCTGGCCTTTGCATCCGCATGCACAGGCTCTGTCCGCCAGGCGGGGAGCACGCTTATTTGAGGCGCTTGTTTTGTTACGGGGACGTGGGACGGCCCGAGTGGAGAGAGCCATTGTTTGGTTTCCCTGGTTGTACATGGAGATGCAAGTAACACGGCACAAGTTGGATGTTTGGTTGCCCGAATTGAAATCAGTCCAGTCACCACTTGCATGGAATGGTGAGGTTACCACCTCCCACCACAACAGAAAATAATATCACAAAACAAGTTCAAATGTTCACATACATATGTCTTAATTAACTAAGTCCTCATACATGTTCTAATCAACACAGTCCACATAGATATGTCCTTACTTAACGCAAATCCAACTAATAATTAATAGTGTGCCATTACAACCCAAGTCCTCATAATTTCTTTGGTGGTTACATGAGCTTCCAAAGTAAAATTACAACTAGAATAAGAATTACAACCGCTAGCAAACAAATAATGACATCTTTACAATGAGAACTATTTTCGTTCCTCCTCACTTTGGCGAGCAGGTATTTCTTCATTGTTCGGTTCATCTTGTCCACCGTAGAATGCTTCATAAGCCTCATTCCTTGACTTGTATTTCTTGTAGATAGCTCCTTTAAACCCAAGCACCGAGGGGTGCGCATTCCTCAGTGTCAAAGACACCGGTTCCCGTCCATGTTTAACAACATACCGGTAGGCATTGTTCTATCAAAGCATAAGCAGATGTAAAATGGACCAATTTGCAAGCAACAAATGGAAGACGGTTTACACAAGTAGGAAATGAGTTGAACAAAAGCAAGAAATGCAAAGGAGTGTGCTCGGATCATTCATGCATTATCTTAGCTTAAGCATAAGAGGCCTATGAGTTGTGCTCAGATTAGTTCCACACTTCATCATGTGAGGCAAATAGAAGGTAAATAGAATGGAAATAGAAGACCATCTTTGCATGATTTGCATAAGCGATTAAAAGTGCAATACATCATTGGCAAATACTTTTGGTGGTCTACCACATCAGCCCACCAAGAGGAACCATCATCTTCTAACAGGAACCACCAACACCTAGACCTAAACCACATCACGGACATGACCAAAGCAACAAGAACCAACATGTTCTAACACACGGAACTAAACTACATCACCTAACATGACCCAAGTACCTCAGAGACCCAAGCATCTTATCTCTGTCCAAAAGAAATGGAGGAACCATCATCTCCGGTCGACTGCATGCGCACAAAAGAGGCTGCACAAAGGAGGAAGCAGCAAGCTGGTGCCTTCACTCCACAAAAGAGACCAGTCAGTAAGCATGTACAAGCATCTACATGTAGTAGTGCTTGGCAAGCCAGGTCCTAAGCCACAGGACACGGTGTCCTTCAACCATCCTGATGTAAGCCTCACTCTGGGCCTTGTTGTCAGCTAGGTGGGAGTAAGCACAAAGCGGGGGCCTCCCGGTAAACCTGGGCATGTACATCACAAAGACCATAGAGGTGCGGGTTCAGTATCTCAACCTTGGTCTCACGAATGGCAGCCGCAACATCTTTCAAAGCATCGGTCATACCGAGAGAAGACAACACGATCCTCCTCGAGAAAGGAGAGACCTCTTCCTCTTCTTGTCCTCTCTTGGCTCAGCGGCCAACTCCTTGGGAACATTAGCAAAGCGACTTGGCATGCTCCTCCATCCCATTTCTTTGCCTTCTCCTCATCAAATGGCTCACTCTTCACATCAACGTCATAAAAGCAGAGAAGGGCCGCCTAAAGCTTCATTAGAACCCATTGCATACTTGCGGTTGCTAAGCCATTCCCAAAAATGGTTTCCATCTCCTTGTAGTTCACAATAGGACTATTAAGGAATTCAAAGCATCCTTAGGGTGATCCTAAATTTGTAATGGCAAAATGAGTTATGGATTAGTAAACAAGTGATCCGAGCAAACAACCCGTCACAATTTGGTTCCTCCGGTGCAACCAAAAGCCGAGGCGAGAGCCTACACAAATAGATATGATTAGTACAAACCCTAGCGAAAAATCAAAGAAAATACCCTATCTATTGATTTGCATGACGGATCTAGGATGAAGGGACTTGCCTTTTCAACACCAACAAGGTCAACCAAAGACGGATCAGGACACGAGAGGAGGGAAAAATTAGGAAAACACCAAAATCGCGAGAGGAAGAGGGAGGTAAACCGGATCGGCGTAAATCCCGTTCACGATGGAGAAGAGAGGAAGAAACCGGATCCGAGCCGGATCCGAGGTGGATGTGGTGCTCACCCTAGAGAGGATGAACCCTAAAGTCAGTAACCAAATCACGTCACAACCAAATCGAAATAGAAGAAGTGGTGCTCACCAATGACCTCGAGGTGGATCTCGACCACCGGGCTCCAAGAGCAGAAGAGGGAGTGGAGAAGAAGAGCACGAGCGCGAGGTGGAAGGAGGAGAAGACCGGCGGAGGTGGGCTTATAACGAGGAGGAATGGCGCGAAAGGGAGGGCGGTAACCCTAGCTTTCCCGCGCGCACCTCCACATCTCCCGCCTGCACGCGCGGAGCGAAAGAATCTTGCCGCCATCGCCCGCGCAAGCATCGCCAGAGCCTGCACGCGGAGGAACGGAGGATTTCGCCGTTTCTGGGGATGCAGGCGACGGGGGTGGGAAAGCATGTGGGGAGCCTGGCTACGGGGCCGGTGCAGGCAACCAAACCGCCCTCAGCTGCACCCCGTGGGCCTGGTTGGGCCAAATACACCCAACCAAACAGACCCATAGTATCTGCCCCGCATGATAGTGCTCTCGGAGGGCACTCGATTTTCGGTCACACACAGCCGCGTCAAGAAATTGTTTTATTGGCGGGGTCTCAAGACATTTGTTAAAGAGTTCGTTGCCAGCTGCTCCACTTGCGCCCAGGCCAAGCTAGACAGAGCCTAGTACCCAGGACTTCTCTCTCCTCTTCCGGTGCCCGATGAGAATTGGCAGGTCCCGACTATGGACTTCATTGGCGGCTTACCACCTTCTCGGACCAGCTAATTGTATCATGGTTGTCGTGGATAAGCTCGAGTAAGTTTGCTCATTTCGTCCCCCCGCACCACCCATTTACAAAGCAGCTACTGTGGCTCAGGCATTTCTCGACAACATATTCAAGCTGCACGACCTGCCCATGTTCAGCATGTCTGATCGTGATGCGATATTCACTAGCAATTTCTGGAAGGAGCTTTTTTCGCATAGCTGATGTCACTCTCTCTACGAGCTCTGCGTACCACCCGAGTCCGATGGGCAGACGGAGCGCGTCAACCAATATTTGGAAACTTATCTTCGGTGTTTTGTTCACTCTTGCCCTCGGCGTTGGATCAACTGGCTTTCTCTCGCTGAGTACTGGTACAATACCAGCAGCCACTCCTCCTTGGGCGGTCACCATTCGAGGTACTGTATGGTCGCTCCCCTCGGCACTTTGGTATCTCTGATGCACTGGTTTCTCTGGTCCCTAACGTGGCTGCAAAGCTGGCCGAGCGCCAAACCATGCTGGCTGCTGTGCGCCAACACCTACTTCGTGCGCAGCAACGGATGAAGTCACAGGCTGATAAGAAGAGGTCAGAGCGTTCTTCTCTGTTGGCGATTGGGTCTTTCTTCAGCTACAGCCGTATGTGCAGTCCTCTCTGGCCCCGCGGTCCAACAGCAAGCTCAGCTTCAAGTTTTTTGGCCCCTACCAGATTACTGAAAAGATCGGGACTGTAGCCTACAAGCTCAAGCTACCTCCTTCTTCATCCATTCACCCAGTGTTCCACGTGTCACTCCTTAAGCCGGCTCCAGCTTCAGTCACTCCAATCCAAGCTCCTCTTCCTGACCCTGATGAGATATGCTTCAGATTCCTGTACAGGTTTTGCAGAGCAGGCTTCATCATCGTGGCAATCATGCGGTCAAGCAGCTCCTCATCAAATGGTCCGGCCTCGACGCGAACCTCGCCACATGGGAAGACGAGGTGGCAATCCAGCAGAAGTTCTCAGGTGCTCCGGCCTGGGGTCAAGCCGCGTCTCAAGGGGGAAGAGTGTCAGCAGCTCCATCGCTGAGCCAGACTACACCATCAAGGAGGCCGGTCAGGAAACATGTCAAGAACGTCCGGCTCCATGGGCCCAGCAACAAGACTCTAGGGAAGCCCAGTAAGGTGTGATATGTATTCCAGGACTTGCAAGGAGAAGGACAAGCCTGAAGAATTATTCATTTCCCTAGTTACATTTTTGTAATAGATTACTTTTCCCTTGTATACCAGGGAGTTCCCTGATGAACTCGTAAGAACTCTGCTAGAACACGCTACCGGATTCATCGCTTGTTCCTGTTACGATCGCTTACAAAGATTGAGAAGAAAAAATAAAAGGAAGGCAAAGTTATGCGGAAGATTTGCATGAGGATGCGTGGTGCTGCTTCCATATGTGTTATTTCTATATTTTATTTTGTTTCTCAAGCAGAGATGAGCACGAGGGGATCTGCATCTTGGTGCTCTAGGGACCAAATTCCGGCGAGGCTGTGGGTACATGCAAGATGTTTCTCGATCTAGCTTGTTGGAGTTTGACGATAAAGTCGGGTAGACAGTCTATGGTTATACTAGTGGGGGAGTCTGTTGATTGGCAGGACATGTCGATTAGATCACCTTGGAAAACAACAAGGACCTCACGGGAATTGTAGCAGGGTTGTGCGCACAGGAGCTACAATGTGCGACAGGATGTTGTGGATGCCGATAAAATTTTGATACAGGCAATGCAGGAGAGGTAGCGTTCAGTGGAGCAGACCTCAGAGCCGGTGTTGCAGTGCTCGTTCGCGACGAGCGGAGGCTGCCGATGGCTGAGGGGAGTTTTACAGTGGTGTTTTGACAGGGTCGAACAAGAGCAGCTCGTTGGTGATCTGTCTGTGATTGGCGGATCAGGGCTGAACAGTTTGCGGGCACACGGAGTTTGTTTGGACGGTAAACATACCGGGTATATGGCAGAGAGGCTAGCGCCAATAGGCTAGTCGTACCGTGGTGCGGAGACGGCAACAGGATCAGCGACTTCCAAATTAGCAAGTGCGGAGACTGCAAAAAGACGGCAACAACTCAAGCCAATCTAAATAAAGTTGTCAAAAAAAAGTCAATCTAAATAGAGGTTCGCGCATAGACGACTTCAAGATGGCGGGATATTCGTCAAGGTGAAGTTTGTTATAATATGTGTCGAATATTATGTACCCTGGAGTGGTCGGTGTTGCTGGTATTGAGGAGAAGCGTCCATAATCGTGCTCTAGGGACTAGCTAGGCTTCGGTTGAACCTCGTTAATAAATATCATGGCCCTGGTGTCGTCTGTGATCTTACATGTTCGTCTCGGTAGATTCAATCGATGCTTCCGCATGTGGAGATTAGCAAAAAGCTTGTTGCTTTCAGGCTAATTTCTAACAAAAATGGCGAATTGTGAAATGTTCCCAGTTACACACGGAACACAACTATAGGTGGAAATTGGGTGTCCATGGATGTCCAATGTATACCCTCTATGAACTAGAAAGAGATGGTCTCCCACCAAAATTTGAATTTCTAGTTCATTTGTTAAAATCTATGGATGTCCAAATTAGATTAGTCTTCCACCTCTAAACACAACTCGCGATTCAAAACGTGTTAACAAAGTTTATTTGTGAATTTTTGATGACCAACTAATGGGGTTGGAAACTGGGACTCCAGTCAGGTTCTCTATTAGTGCTCGTAGTAATCCACATATATTGCAGTATAATTAAGCTACTTCAACGTAGCGTGAGAATCATAATATTGGTAGTCTGGTACATTGAGCAAGGAAAAGGGCGCGGTAGGCATTGGTTGTAGTGGCAAAGCTCTAGGAACTGTATATAGCAATCTAGCTAATATCCATGAACAGTTGAACATGACCGCTCCCTGATTCATTCCTCTGCAGCACGGCTATTTGCGATGACCAATTTAATCCTATAATTATGCCTAAACGGGGGCTAATTTAACGCGGCGGCGCCGACTTGGTCCGGCCGATGGTGTCGGTCCTTGGCTTGGCCCCGTCGAGGATGTTCTGCGGCACGGGCAGCGCGCCGCCCTGCGCCGCTTTGTGGAGGAAAGGCACGTCAACGACTAGGCCCCAGAGCTTGGGCAGGAACTGCGCCGTGTAGACGACGTAGAGGAAGACGACGAGGGTGAGGACGATGATGTAGATGGAGGAGGACACCTGGCGGGTGCACCCGGCGATGTAGGCGCCCATGAGGCCCGCCATGTCTAGCACGACGATGATCTCCAGCGCCTCCACCTTGGCCTCCGAGTGGTAGAAGGACTCGTTCATGAGGAGGACGATGATGACCACCGACGTCACGAACGCCGTCGAGTTGAAGTAGAAGAACACGGTGTACCTGCAGAGATAGACATTGGTCCGTGCGTTTTGTGAGCTGAGCTGAGCCCTGCAATGATTCGAGACAGCATCTGCAACAATGAATGCATTTAATTTCGACAACCGCTTGGGGAACTTGGACTGGAGCACGGGCGTGCCGGCAACGTTGCCCTGCGCGTCGTCCTGCTGCCAGAAGCCGCCAGGCGGGTTGAGCCCGGCCTGGTAGGTGACGGAGGCGGCAAGCACGGCGAGCACCATGAGCCAGCCGCGCATCTCCTTGAGCCACTTCTCCCGCTTCTTGCCAGGGTCGTCCTCCACGACAGCGGGCCACTTGTGGCGATGGTGCAGGTACAGCACGCCGGTGTACGCCGGCGGCAGCGCAGCAGCGTCGGCCGAAGCGCTGCCGTCAGCGGGGAGGGGCACGATGGGCGAGATGAGGACGCGCGTGGGCCTAGCATTGGCGGGTGGCGGCACCGCCTCGTCCTCATCGACCTTGTCATAGACAGCGCCCCGGAGTGGGGTGGAGGCAGCTGGGTGATCCATGGGGATCTCCACGGACATGGAGATGGACATGGTGTGTGTGTGTGTGGAGATGATTTCTGGGTGGGAGTGGAAGTAGTGTGGCACTTTTTGCTTGTGCGATCTACTATGTCCGAGCAGTTGTGGTGGGTGATTTGTCAATGATCATGCGCTGATGTACGTGTCTTGCCGTCAAGTCTTTATCATGGATCGCAGGATGGGTGTGTGTCTATGTACAGCACTGGAAGTCTGGAATGCAAGCCTCTCGTTCATAGTTGACGAAGAACAGATGGGATGATGGGAACGGGACCGACAATCCCTGCTCCACTTCACTTCACCTCACCCACTTTTCTCTAGCTCCATTCACGCTTCTCTCTCCGTGCCCACAGTTCTTAGTCCTACCCCTTTTGGGAACTTCTTAAGTTGGATTTCTAAATAATTTTTTAAAAAATATCAAAACACTACTAAAAAGTCTTTTACAAGACATCTTCATTTATTGACCGTAGCTGTTATTTAAAAATCACCATTAATACTATGATTAACCGTGGTATTTTTTTAATTAACCATGATGGTTTTTAACTTTTTATAACCACCATAAATTGATTAAACCTGACATTTTTTTAAAAAAAAGGCCATTACGGTTAATGAGGCCTAAACTTCTAACCCACTTCGCAATGAGCGGCCCATCCAGCCCAATAAAGACGGACGACGTATATAACCCGAGGGAGGTGGAAACCCTAACTCATTCATCTCCCCACCTCACAGTCGCACTCCCTTCACACCCTCTCTCTCAGTTCACCAGATCCACCGGGCCTCCCTCTCTCCATGCCTCCATCCCTATCCCTTCTCCCTACCCTCTCTCCCTCGGGGCAAGCGGTGGGCATGAGCTCGTGCTGTCTCTCCCTTCTCCCTCCCCTCTCTCCCTGCGGGGCGTGGCGGCGTGGCGCCAAGCGCCAACTTGATCGGCGGCGTGCGGGTCCATCTGGCGGCGGCTCGAGGCCGCGGCTCTCCCGGCGGTGCAGCGTGGTGCGGCGTGGCGGCAGCGAGGCGGCCCCCGACGGCGCCCGTCCTAATTCCTCCCTACCCTGGCAAGGGATGGAGCCATGGAGAACGAGGGCCTCTCCGGCAGAGACAGCCTGGATCCGGCAGCAGAGAGGCCAAATCCGGCGCGGCCCACGTTGTGATGACACTATATTGATTGTAGGAACAAGATGGCTATATGCATGGTAAAAGAACTTTATCAAATGCCTATTTAACTACGCCGTGTCAAAGAGCTTGTCGAGATAGTTGAAGCTGAGCTTTGGTTCACCCGATTCGGAGTCTGAACGATAAAGTTATGACTATCAAAAGATCACGACAAGTGAGTCTAGAATCGGGCACAGATGGACATCGGGGCAACCCCTTTGGGCATCGGGCAATGTGGGACCTCCACACTCCACAAAAGCCCACGGGAAGCCCTATCCACCTTAGAGAACATCAAGCGATGGACCATAAGCATCGGGTGATGGCCCAAGTGCACCAAACCGACCTTAGTAACCATCAACCACCTCTAGGGAGCATCCTCGGTCGTAGATGCACAAAGGCGGTCCATCCAAGCATCGCCCCGATGCCCAAGGAGGTCGACCAACGCCACCGACTTGCTCAGGCAACTTCTAGCATATGCCACACATATCATTGACATCGTCTTTGGAATATCCACCTACTCCACCTCATGTCAGTAAATAGGACCCACGACCCCTCACATGTAGCACACACCACAAGAGAAGCTCTCTCTCTCTACTCTCAAGATGTAGTCTTCTTTGTTAGTGAAAGTGCTAGTGGGAGCTAAAGTGAAGGGGAGTTATATGCCTAAAGTCGTAAGCGGTCTTTAGGAGTCTGGTATAGCTTTCACTACTACAGAATTGATTTTACAAGGCACTGGAAAAAGATTTTCCGTAGCGGGCATTTAGAAAACCGCCACGGTTAATGGCTTAATTTACCGTGGCGGCATTTTTTTTTTAATTAACCGTGACGGTTATAATGTCGCCCACGATAAATCGATTAACCGTGGCGGTTTTTTAAAAAACCACCATGGTAAATAAGGCCCAAAGGTGACAAAACTTGGGCCAACAAAATCCATCTCGGCCCAATAAAAAGTCCCGGTATATATATCACTCCTCACTCCCAAACCCTAACTCACCCACTCCAATCCTCACTTCCCTCTCTGCTCCGTGACCCGGCCATCCCTTCCTCCCCGGCGCCCCCTTCCTCCCTTCCTCCCCGACGCTCCTCACTCCCTTCATGACGCCGCGGGCGCGAGCTCCGGCGAGGGAGGCGGACGACGGCAGCGCGGACGCCGCGACGGTGCGGTGCGGCGGCGGCGGCGGCCATGCGAGGATCCGGCGAGGGGGCGGCCCCCCCGACGCGGATCCGGCGAGGGCGGCCTCCCGGCGGCGGATCCGGCGAGGTTGGCCTCCCCGACGCGGATCCGGCGAGGGCGGCCTCCCGGCGGCGGATCCGGCGAGGTTAGCCTCCCCGACGCGGATCCGGCGAGGGCGGCCTCCCCGGCCGGCGGATCTGGCGAGGTTGGCCTCCCTCGACGCGATCGGGCGGCGGCGCGGGGCCTCCCGCCGGGCGGCGGATCGGGCGGCGGATCGGCGAGATGGGCTCGTGGCGGGCTGGATGGGCTCCCGGCGGGCTCGTCTTTTTTTTTTTATTTCATTAACCGTGGCGGGCAAAATAACCGTCACGGAAGTTCATCTATTTTTACGTGACCTTACATTTCATGGCGGGCAAAAAAACCGCCACGCAAAATTTTTTTTGCCCGCCATGCAAGTTCTTTTATGTAGTAGTGTTTGTATCTCTCTTGTAAGACTTCTCTTATTTCAATGTATTACTTTCTATGCAATATATTAGTATCTTCTTTGTTCACATGCTTACCTTGTCTAAGTGTTATTATTCCTTTTTTTTTTTAGATAATGGATTAACAAATCCGGCTTCATCTATCAACCGATAGAATCGGACCAATTATTACAAAGTCCTAATTTAAAAATAACGCTCGCAACAAGTTTGCGAGACGAGAAATAGAAAAGTTTTCCCTAAACGTAACCAATAAGTCTTGCGAGATGACCATTTGGAACAAAAAATTGTATACTTGATGACTCAAGATCTTGTGCGGCATGTATCGAGTTGATCCCGCTGGTCCTCATGCCATTGCAGACTTGCCCACCGACGTACCCAATGAGTTCCCCTGAGCAGTACACGCAAGAAAGATTTTGGTCTACATTTATCAAAAACTACTTCATTTCTTGTCAACCCGGATAGTCCAACAAAGTGCGGCAATTGCAGTTAATAACAAAGAATTATACTTTTTATTTGCAATTTTTGACCACCTTATGAATAAGTCATTCATACTAGTGGGAGGAGCTAAACCAAAAAGTATATGTATAGCGCGCCATAAGAATTTGGCATAAAAACACTCAAAAAAAGATGTTGAATTGTTTAGGAGAGTGACAAACCGAACAAATTTTGTAACCATTCGATTACGTCTAACTAAATTATCTTTAGTTAGAATCACACCTTTTTAGGTACCAAAGAAATATTTTAATTTTCATAGGAACTTTAATCGCCAAATATCTTTTGACACTCTAACACCATTGTTAATTAACGCGGCATACATAGACTTGATTTGTAAAGATTCGGATGCATTTAGACTCCAAGAGAAAATATCCCTCTGTTCGCTTAAATTTAAATTTTGTACGGATGCAACAATTCTACACCAAGCATTTAGATTTGCTCCCACTAAATTCCGTCTAAAAGAAATATTTAGCGGGATTTGAACTAAGTACTTGTGCAACAGAATCATTTTTCTCCTAACAATGTTAAAAAGCGAAGGGAATTTATCTTTTAGAGGCTTATTTCCCAACCGGTATCGTACAGAATCTGGTTTGAGACCCATCTTTTACCTTAAAAGAGCCAAGATCTAAAAACAATCTTTAATATTCATCAAGCTTTTCCAAAAATGTGAATCTGTTGGCTTTTTATAACAACTCCCCAAGGTCTTGTCTTTTATATATTTATTTCTAATTAATTCTTGCCACAAACCATCCTCATTTAGTAGTTTGTAAAGCCACTTACTTAGTAAGCATTTATTCTGTATACACAAATTTTGAATGCCCAAACCTCCTTGATCTACGGGTTGATAAAGTATTTCCCATTTTGCTAATCTATATTTCTTTTTATTCCCATCATTTTGCCATTAGAAACGCGATCTAAAGCAATCTATTTTTTTCAAGAACACCTTTTGGTAGTTCAAAAAAGACATCATAAACATCGGTAAACTGGACAATACCGAATTTATGAGGACCGGTCGCCCTCCATGACAACAATTTACCTTTCCATCCACTTAGTTTCTTTTGAATCCTCTCCTCAATAACCTTCCGGTCTTTATTATTTAGTTTCCTAAAGTGCATAGGTAGGCCAAGGTATATCGAAAGGAAATTTCCCAACAACACATCCAAACAAGCTGCGAATAAAATTCTTCTGCTCTTTTGCTTTACCAAAACAAAAAATCTCGCTTTTATAGAAGTTTATCTTTAAGCCCGATAATTGTTCAAAGGTACTTAATAAAAGCTTCACATTCTTGCCTTTTGAACATCATGGCTCATAAAAATAAGCGTGTCATCCCATATTGTAGGATTGACAAACCATCTGGATTAAATGTGGAATAATTCCCTCTACGGCCTGCATCCTTTGCTCTTGCTATCATTATAGCCCGACATGTCGACCACTATATTAAATAGTATAGGCGACATTGGATCTCCTTGCCTCAACCCTTTTTTTGGTTTGGAAATAATTGCCTAATGAGTCATTAACCTTAATATTGACATTACCACCTTCGGTAAAACTTTCTATCCATTTACACCATTTTTGTGAGAACCCCTTCATTCTTAAAGTTTGTTGTAAAAAACTCCATTTAACCTTATCATAAGCTTTTTCAAAGTCTATCTTAAAAATTACCCCATCTTTCTTTTTTTGGTATGAAGTTCATGTATTGTCTCATGAAGTATCTTTGCTCCTTTCATAATATTTCTGCACGGCAAAAGGTTGTTTGAGTGGGTTTAATTATCCTCTCGTGCTTTACGGAAGTTAATCTATTCGTTCTTGCGCCTTAGTGAAAATTTTGAAAGATACATTGGTGAGACAAATAGATGCATCTGGCTGAATTACTTTCGCATCATTCTTCTTAGGCAACAGTATGATGGTTCCAAAATTAAAGGCGATTTAAATGTAGCACTCCACGATGGAAATCCAAAAGTGAGCCATCGGATCATCCTTTATAATATTCGAAGAGGACGATAAAATTCTGCCGAGGAAAACCATCCGGGCCTGGTGCCTTATTATGTTCCCTCGAGAAAAATTGCAGCTCTAACCTCATCAACGAGAGAAGGGTTCTATTAGATACTCATTCTCCAAGCGAGAAACACGAGGAATGTCGGCAACATTCGCCTCCTCGAGAATGAAAGGTGAAGCGTCAGGGGGACCAAAAAGGTCCTTATAATGCTTGGTAATATGCTCTTTTAATTGAGCATCACCATTTATTATATTATTCCGTCCTCAAGTTGGAAAATACGAGTTTTTGCGATGTCTACCGTTAGCAAGCGGTGATAATACCGTATTTGCATCTCCTTCTAACAAATGCTTTGCCTTAACTCTCTGGTACCACTTAATTTCTTCCTCCCTTACTCAGTTCGGCTAACCTTTCATTTAACACATGTTTTAGATCCAATTCCGATTGATTGAGTGAAACTACTTCAGCTTTTTTATCTAATTCATCTAGTTTGTTTAACAATTTTGTTTTTCTTTTTTGTACACGCCACCGACATTTTTTTAGCCCATCCACGGAGATCTTGGCGAAGCTTTCTAATTTTGGCCTGCCAACACTCTATAGGAGTGCCAGTTACATAGGTATTTTGCCATACTTGACTCACCATCTCACAAAATCCATCTCGTAGCAACCAGCCGAGTTCAAATTTGAACTGATGTTGATTGTTTGGAGATGAATTATTTGTAGAGAAAAGTAAAGGTGTGTGGTCAGAAATCTCTCTATTTAAAGAATGTACAGTGACGTGAGGAAAATTAGTTTCAAAGTCAGTGCAAGCAAAGCAAGTGTTATTATTCCTTTGGTGTAGTAATACTTTGGGTTAGTTTAGTATAGTCTTAGTATATCATTAGTATAATTAGAGTAAATGTTCACGTACTACTATTAGTTGAGTGCTCTAGTTTGATCTCCCATTGGGAACTAGAGTAGTATATGATAGTGTAAGCGTGATGCTTGAGTATACTTGTGTTTGCTGCTGGCTCCGCGGATGTGTGGTAGCTAATGGGTGGTGATAGCCCATCTAGTCTCTGTAATCCACCACCTGTTTTGTGTAACTATATAGTTATAATTTGCCCATTTGTAATGTATATACATTTGTGTGTGCTACATCACATACCAACACATTTGGCTTTGCGTAACTATAGAAATAATTTACGCTTTGTGACATGTCTTATGCATTTGTGCCAGATCAACGTCCTCAATACAGGGAGAGACCTTATTCCAAAGTTTTCATCATCACCACCACCTTGTCGTCGTTGTCGATAATACTAGAATCAACAGGGTCCACACACTACAAGAAATGTGTTGATACATGACGGTTTCCTGGTGACGGTTTCTGAAACTGTCATCCCATATTGAATCTATGACGGCCTTATGACGGTTTGCATATTAGCTGCTAAGTCTATGACAGTTTCAACCATTTGTCATCTCCGTAGTTATCTATGGCGCTTTAGAATATACATTACAGTGGAGTATGTGGTGACGTGGATGGTGGGACCCTAGTGACATGGGCGTCATCACTGTGCCGAAAAAAGTTTATTAGCGACACTATAATCTGTGACTTGGACTTAAAACGGCGTCACCAATATTAGATTTGCGGCGCGTACAGTCAACACGAAGTCAGTCATAGTTTTTTCGAGGCAAAAATATGGAGATCTGCGACGGCGTCATGAGAACCAGCGTCACCTTCGTGCTTGATATTTGACTCGTGGCGCGTGTGCGGCTGGGCCGCGTCACATGAGAACTGCCTGGACCCGAAATTTTTATGAAACCCGGTTGACGGGAGTCTCGCGTCCGTGCCCGACCAACACCCGGACTCCCTCCCATCGTCGTCTCCCTCTATTCTATCCTTTCCTCTTCTCTCCTGCTAGGGTTAGCCGCCACCGCCATGGACTAGGCGCTCGCCACCGGGCAGCGATGAAGGTGACTCGCCACCGGCGTCCTCTCTCCATCACCCTTCCTCCAACTGCACCCTCCCCTTGGCTCACACCCGCGCGGCGGCGCCACCGCTGGTGCCCGGCGATCTCCTCCCGATCCGTCGCCACGGCTCGGCTTACCAGGTGGGGCCTCGCCCTCGAGCTCCGCCCGCCCACCTCCCCCGCATCGGGCGCGGCAGTAGCCTGGACCGCCCGGTTCCCGGCGCTCGCTAAGGCACGGTGCAGCAGTCAGATCCGGTCGAGAGCGGTGTAGGCTGAGGCGAAGAAGGTCAGCCTGGAAGGGAAGAAGGCCGCCCGGCGGCGTGGTTCCTTGCTGCGATGCGGCGACCGGAAACACACGCCAGCGAGGAAACCGAGAAGAGGTCAGTCCCAGACTCCCAGTTCGCCACCTCGGGTATCCTAAGCATACAGCCATACAGGGTCGAAATCTGGTTCTAGATTTTTGCAATTCAGGCATTCCATTCGTTCGTTGAAGATGCACAAGGACAAGTGCAGTCCTGAGGTCCTGTGGAGAATTAGATGGATCAGCTTAGTTGTTTTATGGATCAGCTTAGTCTGTCGAATAGAATATTGATTTGCTTGGTTGCTCCTTACGTGGGGCTTGATATAGTATGGCTGATTGGTGCCTCACATTAACATCGATTTTCTAATTGGTTCCACTCTTTGGAACTTCCTCTTATTAAGCATGTTTAAGGCCCTGATACAGATAGGTTTCAGATTTTGGACCATGAAAACTGCTAAATCAGTAACTTAAAATAAGTATTATTTATTAGCACCGTGGATGCACACCTAGCACTCACAATCTATATTTTGATATTTTTTTTGGTAAACCTAGCATGTTGTTTAATCTGGGGATGAAATTCTATTTATGGATCTAGATTTATTTGGTGGCTGATTAAGAAGGCTACTTTCATTGACCACTATTGTGAAATTGCAGGTCAGTGAACTCTTGGGTGGAGGAGAAAGTGTCTCCTTGTTTCTTGACAGAGTTTAAAATGATGGACCTGTTAACTTTTGTACATTCTGGGTATTTGTATTGCTTTTCGTTTCTGCACAGGTCATCACCAACTGTAACTTGGAAGTAAGTTTGCTTGTGCTCTGGTTTTCGACTTATTTGTATTGCTTGTGCCAACTTATATGGAATTGAATTCTGAACCTGATTTATACAAAACATAGTTCGTATGTCATACAAACTAGCATCATTGACACTTGCTGATGACCTTTCTGCTATTCAGATTGATAAATCAATGATGGATGAACTGAAAGAAGTGAAGAAGACTGTTAATCCTACAGAAGTTCTGCTTGTCGTTGATGCCAAGAAGCTGCAGGTATCCATCTTAGTAGGTACACATCTCTTAGTGCATCAACATTCGGGCTTTCTGTTCATTGAGCTGTTAGTTTGGGTGGTTAGACTATTGCTCGTTGTACAGAGAAAAAGCCAGAGTATTGTCTTTTGGCTGGACCTGCTATTTATTTAAAATATGGACTTGTGTAAGCTTGTGGTCTACTGTTCTGTACTCCAGGAACTTGTGTAAGCTTGTGAGCTATGCATGTCAGAGATTTAATTTGTGGAGTGTAGAAATTACTTTGTAATCAAGAACTTCCATCAAACTGATATATCATGTGATATTGCCACCTTGTGATTGTATTTTTTTTTTTTGTTCGAGCGTAACCTTGCTGACCACTTCCATATATTCTATAAATCCAGGTTACAAGGCCAACCAATTTCCAGGATTTCTGCATATATGCATTTTGTTATTGCCTCACAGGTACTGTTTGTGTACTTTTCCTATAAATCCTGGTCCTGTATCATTGAGCATGTGTATGTACTGAAGTTTTATTCTTCCGTGAGATGTTAATATTGTCCTAATGAAAACGAGGGGGCGGGGATTTTTACTGCAGAAATTTGCATTACTTTGATGTTCGTACTAAATTCTAAGATCTACAGCCTTGACTTTTGCAGAAATGTGATAAATTATTCTAGAAGGCATCCTCTTAACTCTTTGAACTGTAGGTTGTTTGTGATATGTGATGTGATGATTTTGGGTTCTTTTTTTTTTTGTTGAACAACCCAATCTGAACTGAATGACTGTATTTTGCTGATTAGTATTATATTTATTTTCTAATAGATGAAGGATGACAAGAAGTCACTGCAGCACTCAAAGGCCTGTCACAACTTGAAGGTATTTTTACTTGAACCTTTTGATTTATTATATATGTGATCCAAACTTTTTTTAATTTGACTAAGCAGACAAATATTTAAAACTTAAGCGAGACTATTTAGCAGACAATACATGAGGCCTTCACTTTTCTGAGTAGATAAAACTTAAGCAGACAATATTTAAGGATATATAGAGCCTGTTGATATATGCAAACAATTTGAGAAGTTATATTCGTCAAGTTATTATGAATACCAATAGTTACAGCCCTTTCAGTACATATTTTAGGCCTCATGTGAATTCTATGCATCTCTGAATGGCTTCAGTCTTTCTACTTGTAAAAGCAGAATAACTTTGTTCTGCTAATATGTAAAAAGCATTCAGACTTTATTCTTGATATATGCTCACTTGAAATCACAAGTAGAGTCTGCTAATATGTGGATGTGAGCAGCAAATGCACCATTAAGATTCTAGCTTAATTAACAAGTACTTTATTAGTACATGATATAGCAGAGCACATGGCCAAAATGGACCTTTGTCAAACTAGTAGTGGATTACTTAGACATCCTTCGGTTTTATTCACTACTATAGCAGCAGCTCATGCTTTTTCCTGGTTTTTTTTTCACTGCAGTTCAGCAACCACAGCTGTAGGGCAGATGCAGAAAGCGAGTTACTCTAATGCAGGCTGTCATTTCTTATGTATTGCACTCGGTGTAGTCGAGTCTATTTAATCTCAAGAACAATCCTTGTACTATGTATAATCTGCTTATGTACTATTAGAAGTCTTCTTGGTAACATTACTGTTTTTGTGGCAGGAGTTGTATCTGAAGTTTGTAATAAAGAATTTGATTGTTGAAATGGTGAAACATGGCTGATGTATATAGGACCCTAGTAGGGTTTTTTTGTTTTTTGAATTATTATCAGTGACGTTCTATTTCATCACTATATGCTGTAGTCGCTGCCTGTAAACTTGACGAACAGCTATTCCATGACGATTATGGTCGTCCACCGATCCAGTAGCGTCTGTGACGGTTTTTTTGAGCAATGAAGGTTTATGGCGTGGATTCCATGACAGATTTCGAACCCTCACGGATAGTTATCTATGACAGTTTTTTAGAGCGTCTATGACCAATTGATAACGTCATGTATCAACACAATCCTAGTAGTGACAACCTAGTCTAAAACTACAAAGGGAGTAAGGATGGGGTCTCTACTCAGTCTAGACACTAGAGTTAGAAGATGGGGGGTCGAGCCGGTGTCCTCAATACCGGAAAACAACTCCTCGCCGAGTGTCCGGCTCTTTGCCGAGGGAAAGATATCGGGGACTCGGCAAAGAGGTCATATGTCGAGTGCCCGGCCCAAAGACACGACAAAAAGAATGACAGTCGGCAATGACCGCTTTGCGGAGTACCAAGGCCGGCACTCGGCAAAGGCTCAGTCATTTGTCAAATTGAGTTCTTTGCCATCGCCTCTTTGCCTAGTGTCAACGGTTGACACTTTCGGCAAAGAAGTAGACTTTCGATTTTTTTTTTCTTTGCGAGTGCCAAATTACAGCAGCACTCGGCAAAGAACGTCTTTCTCGACTTGCGCATGGTTTTTAGCAGAGTTTTCTTTAGAGGGTCAACTTGCGCATGGTTAGCAAGCCATGTGTATAGAAGAAACATTAAAATTGTGCGGCCCAACATATAACGTTTTGGCCCAAAAGTGCCATCAGCCGGCCGAGCAGAGGACGAAACAAGGTATTTTTGCCGGCGTTCCCTTCCGTGGGGATTCATGCGGATCGGAGAAAAAATTGGTGGCACTTTACTCGATCGGTCACCAGCCAATCCAATTGCCACGTGCGCCCTACTCCTGGAGCCTGGAAGCACCAGCAGAGCTGGTCAGTGTGACCAAGTCCCGATCGAACACATGACACCCCGTCGAAACCTCAGAACCGCCAAACACCCGTACATGCGCGGACCCTCTCGCGCTCCGTTTTTACCGGCGCCACTCTCCGTCTCACTGTCTCAGTCTTATCCTACATAAACTCGAGCTCGGAAGGGAAGGAGACGGCAGACGCTGATCCGATCGAGATCGAGAGGCGATTCGTTCAGCGCTGGATTTGGATCACGTAGCGGCAGCGCCATCGAGTGACGAAGTTTTCGCATCGCGTCGAGCAGCATTAATCGAGATCGATCAAGAGCGGCGCGCGCGCGGCGGCGTTTATTAATTGGTGCCAGCGCGCGGCCGGGGCCGCCATGGCCGGCGGCGCGTTCCCGGCTGTCGTCGTCTTGTCCCTCCTCGGCGCCGCCACGTTCTTCGTGGGCTCCGCGTCGGCGTCGTGGCACGCGCAGGTATTGATTGTCGGCGGCGAGCCGAGGGGGTGGAGTAAGCCGATGACGCCCAACGAGGAGAGCTACAACCACTGGGCTACCAGGAACCGCTTCCACGTCGGGGACATCCTCCGTGAGTACCATGCATCGATCGCATCCATTCGTGCATTCGCTACATTTGATATATTCGTGATCCGATCCTACTGCTGCTGCCGGCCGGCCGGGTGCAGATTTCAAGTACGCGAAGAACGACTCGGTGCTGGTGGTGACCCGCGACGCGTACCAGCTCTGCGTCGTGGACAAGCCGACGATGCATTTCGAGGGGCGGGGACACCAGGTTCCGCCTGGACCGCAACGGCATCTACTACTTCATCAGCGGCGGCACGGCAGGCAACTGCGACGCGGGGCAGCGGATGACCCTGCGCGTCTTGGAGCCGCCGCAGCAGCAGCCCGACGCCCCGGCCCCGGCCCCGGCGCCCACCGACGCCGTGTCGCCTGCAGGTGGCGAAGACGAAGGCGGGTCGTACGAACCTCCTCCCGGCGCTCGTCGTCATCCTTCCCCGCCAGGGTCCGGCGGGACCGGGTCGTCGTCTCCTGGCTCTGGCTCCGGTTCCGGCTCCGTCGGCGGCGCCGTGTCGAAGCCGCCGCCGCCTGCGGTAGGTGCCAATGGGAATAAGACCAGCGCCGCTGGGTCTACGCACAAGTCCTCGTCGCCGTCGCTTCGTGGGCATCGCGTCCTTGCAGTTGCTCTGGTCGCGCCGCTGCTGCTGCTGGTGTTCTTGCCCGCCTGAGTGAGATGCATGGTTCGTGTATGCATCACGCATGGTAGGCGCTAGCTATGGAAACGTTGGATCGCTTCTCAGGTGGCTGGGTGTTACGGCACTGAATGTTGCACAATTATTGTCGTAACTCGTCGTTTGGCTTGTTATTACTATGCTGTGTCAAATATGTCGAATTTATCATTAGTTTCGGTCACCTAAGAAGTATCTCCAACTTTTTTTTTTTTATAAAGGATATAAAATCCGGTTTCATCTATCCGATGATAGAATCAGACCAATTATTACAAAATCACAATACTCAATTTTGGCTATATACAAATGACAGCCTCACGCGCGGAAACAAAAGGGAAAAGTTCTTGACTAAAGTATAACCAATATGTCTCTGCGAAAGCCACCCATGACCCATTGGACCCGAAGAAATCAAGAACCGACATTTTAGGTGCGATGCCACAAAGGTCATTTGTCATTTGGTCCTGAAGTTCCTCATGCCTTTGCAAATTTGTCCATTGGTGTAGCCAAGTGTGTTCCTTAGAATAGTACCTACAAAAGAGATTTTTGGTCTACATTTGTCAAAAAACCACCTCGTTCCTTGTTAACCAAATTGCTCAAAGAAGAGCTGATGCTGCTGTTAATAACAATGTATTATACTTTTTGTTGCCCAATTTGGACCAATTATAAAACAAATCATTTATACTCAAAGGTGGGGCAATTCTAAATAGTATATATATAGAACGCTAGAGAAATTTAGCATGAAAACAATCAAAAAAGAGGTGCTGCATCGATTCTAAGGAGTGGCAGAAACAGCAGCTAAGATCCCCATACCAGTTTCTCCTTGCCAAATTATCTTTGGTTAAAATTACACCTTGTTTTAAATACCACATAAAAACCTTAATTTTCATGGGTAACTTTGTTTGCCAAATATCTTGTGACACTCTCACCCCATTGTTAATTAACGCAGCATACGTAGACTTGACTGTGAAGCTTCCGGAGGCTTTTAACCCCCAAACAAACACATCTCTTTCCTCAAGTAAATTAACATGTTGTAGAGAAGCTACAATACGGTTCCATTTAATTAAGTTTGCTCCCACCAAGTTTCTTCTAAAAGAAATATTTAGTAAACGAGCACTCATTATTTTGGCTACAGTATCTTGTTTTCTCCTTACAGTGTTGTTAAACGCCTGGAATCTAGCTTTGAGTGGTTTGTTGCCTAGCCAAGTATCTAACTAAAATCTTGTTTGTGTCCCATCATTTACCTTAAATTTTCTTTAACATTCATAAGGCTCTTCCAAAAATGTGAATCAATTGGTCTTTTTTGTATAGCTCCCTAATGTTTTATCCTTAATATACTTATTTTTAAAAGATCTTGCCACATCCCTTCTTCATTGAATAATTTGAACAACCACTTACTAAGCATACACTTATTTTGAATCTCCAAGTTTAAAATCCCCAGCCCCCTTGGTCTTTGGGTTGTCGTAATTTTGAATCTCAAGTTTAAAATCCCCAGACCCCCTTGGTCTTTGGGTTGCCGTAATACCTTCCACTTGGTTAGCCTATACTTTCTCTTGTGTTGATCATTTTGCCAAAAGAAGTGTGATCTAAAAGCAATCAATTTTTCCAAAACTCCTTTCGGTAATTCAAAGAAGGTCATCATAAACATCGGTAAGCTAGAAAGCACTCGAAGTTTATAAGGACCAACCTGATGAGGATACGCCTACGGTGTCCAAATATTTGCCCAATCTTTTTCACAGTACAATAAACCAAGAATTTAAATAATATAAATTTCCTAAGTATGACTTCTCTTAATTTCAGTTTTCAGTTCAAGAAAGAATACTAGCAGGGAGCAGCAACCACTTAATTGCTGAATAGTCTCACCGTAATGATGCACCAATTCAATCTCTTATAACGATCTACTTGAGCCAATAAACTAATAATACTTGCGGCTATGACTCAAATCAGATCGCATGCAGCAGCATTTCACCAAGAAGCGACCAATATATGACCAAGTGTCGGATATAGATAGTATAATAACAGTACATGCGCAAAGGATGAATCCTCTTAGCGATCTCAAAAATTTAACAATGTAGATCAAATAATTCTCCCAATAAATCAAACTCAGCTGTAGTAATATTATGATAGATAGAGGGATCAACTTACAATGTGGTGGCAAACCAAACCCTACGATAATTCTTCCACCCGCAGCCACGAAGAACCACGATCAAAGGATGGGGATCACACAAAAATCCAGAGTATGCCCAAGATCAGACTCAATCGCACTCAATTCTCAATCCGAAGTTGGATCGGCAGGGGTAGATGAGAGGAGACATCCTCTGTAAGTATGACTTCTCTTAATTTCAGTTTTCAGGTCAAGGAAGAATACTAGCAGGGAGCATTAATAAGTATGGCCAGCATGTCCACAACTATGTTAAATAGTATAGGAGACATGGGGTCCCCTTGCCTTAAGCCTTTCTTGGTGCGGAAATAAGAACCTAATTGATCATTAACCTTAATATTGACATTTCTTCCTTATGTGAAATGTTGTACCCAATCGCACCACTTATTTGAGAATCCTTTCATATGTGATGCTTGTTGTAAAAACTCCACTTTACTTTATCATAGGCTTTTTCAAAATCAATTTTAAAAATCACCCCATCTCTTTTTTTTAGTGAAGTTCATGAATCATTTCGTGTAAAACGATTGCTCCTTCCATTATGTTTCTACCGGCAAGAAAGTCGCCCGAGTTGGTCTTATTATTTTTTGAGCTATGGTATTTAATCTATTGGTTGCTACCTTGGTGAAGATTTTGAAAGAGATATTCAATAAACAGATAGGCCTGTATTGTTGAACAACCCTTGCATCCTTATTTTTGGGCAACAAAAATATATTACTACGATTAAGATGATTAAGAGGCAAATTTCCTTGATGGAAGTCAGAAAAAAGAGCCATCAAATCATCTTTAATTACCCCCAAAATGCTCGATAGAACTCCGGAGGAAAACCATCCGGGCCAGGTGCCTTGTTATACTCCATTTCGGAAAATGGCCGCTCTAACTTCTTCCCAAGAGAAAGGCTCGGGTTAACAACTCATTTTCCGGAGGAGATACTTGAAGAATATCATTTGTCCGGGATTCATCTAAAGAGATAGGTGAATCTTCAAGTGAACCAAACAGGTTTTTATAATAACTTGTAGTATGCTCCTTAAGCTGAGCATCACCGTTATTATGTTATTGCCATCCTCAAGCTAGAAGATACGAGTTTTTCTATGCCTACCATTGGCTAGTAGGTGAAAAAACTTTGTGTTGGCGTCACCTTCCAACAAATGTTTTAGCTTAGCCCTTTGGTACCACTTCAGTTCCTCTTCTCTAAACAAATCAACCATTCTTTCATTTAACACATATTTTAAATCCCTCTCTAAATCACTTAGTAAGATACTTTCTGCCTTTTTATCAAGCTCATTCTACTTATCTAAAAGATTAGACTTTTCCTTCTTGTATACCCCACTAACATGTTTCGCCCATCTTCTAAGGTGTTGATGGAGTCTTCTAATTTTCGTTTGCCACCTTTCTATGGGTGAATCTAAAGTGGTGGTATTTTACCATATCTCTGTCATCATCTCACGAAAACCGTCTCTTAACAACCAGCCAAGTTCAAATTTAAATTGTGGCTAATAAGTTGAGGGGCGATTTATTAGTTGAGAAGAGTAGGGGTGTATGGTCTGAAATCTTTCACGAGAGAGCGTGAACTGTGGAATGAGCATATTTTGACTCCAATTCTGTACACACTAAAACTCTGTCTAATTTTTCGAAAGTTTGGTTTGACAAATTATTGGCCCAAGTATATTTTCTTCCAGATAACTCTAATTCTCGGAGGTTCAAAAGCGTCAATTAATCCATTAAATAAGAAAAGACCGTATCTATCATTATAGTTGTCATTATTTTTCTCATTTGGTCCACGAATAGAAGTATCTCCACCTGATTGAGCAAATGTAATATCTTTTCTCTACAATCAGTGACAAAGGGGATTGATGAGCATATAAAACATACCTTAGCGGATCGCAATTATATTATATGAACAAGAAACAAAATTACTTAATTCATTCATGTTCTTCCTTACTGTACCCTCTAACTATAGTAATTATTTACGTCTCTAAGTTTACTATGAAAAATATAGTTCATAATTAATTAATTATACTTATTTCGTACCATAAATTGAAAAAATAATTAATTCTAATTAGATTTACGGTGTTTACATATTTGTTGGTACAACATTTTAGTTCAAAAAATGGTAGTACCGTCTCAACTTTTCGTTTACGTAGAGCCTTTTCTCCGCCTTCTTAGTTCACCCCGCCGCACCGCCGCAGGAACCAAAAGCCGAGGGAGCCCTTCCTTCTCTCAGATTAGAAACCCAACAACGAGTGCGCATGGAGGCGGAGGGAGGCTGCGAGAATTGGGCGGTCGATCCGGAGCAGCTCAAGGAGCTGGGGGAGAAGCTGCAGGCGGTGGCACCGGCGCCGGCGGACGAACTCGCCAAGCTCCTCGAGGTGAGATGTCCTCAAGCTTCTCCGTTTTGGCTGCCTGCGAGCGAACATTAGTCATGGACTCGGCGGTGTAGGCGCCGGCTTCGCGTGGATTTTTGTGGCTCAGGCGGGACAATTCGGCAGGTTTAGGGTTTAGGTTGCTGGAAGGTACGCCGCTCGCGGTAGGGTTTCCGGCCGGGGTGAATCGGGTGCTCGGGATGCTGGGCTTCGGCCCTTCGAGGGATTTTTAACTTCTGCCACACTGGCACTCCTCCAATTTTTAACGTGGCACGCCACACATTCAGAGCGCGCTTCTCCTCCGTCCGCTGCTTCTCTTCCCTCGCTCGCTGCCATGTGGGTCCTACCAGTCAGGGTCTCCAAACCTCTAGCCATCAGCACGCAGTGATGGGAGGGGATGAGCTCGTGCGGAGTCCCCGTAGCGTCCAACTGGCCTGGGCGCGTGCAGCAACCTCGACGTGCGGCCGCATCAGCATCATCGGCGTGCGGCGGCCGGATAGGGTCCGGCGAGCTCATCGGCGCGCCAGCCGAATTTTGCTTATTCTGGCTGGAATTGTTGGGCTGGGGTCAGAGGAAGTGCTGAGCTCCAGCTCAAGTGCTTCTCTTAAGTTTAGTTTGCTGAAATTGTGGTTGCAATGGCACCCATTGGTTATTTAGTTTCCGAAGTATTGAAGAGGGGATTGCTGTTGGTTAGGGTTTATGGGGCTTTAGCAGTACAAGAGGCCTCACCTTTCTGGTGGTTGGTTGTTGTTTCAGTTACACTAGATGATTCACAGTGGCTAAGGGAAGCCTGAGATTAATTCGTGGAATTATTTTGGTGGGTTCATGTGTGAATACCCTTCTAGTGCAAGTTGATGGAAATGTTGTTTTAAGAATACCATTTACATGTGTTGCTGTCTAGCAGTACCTCCTCGAATACGCAGGGGGAGAGTTGTGTATCATTCCATTGAGAAGTGTCTAGCTCTAGGAGTACCTTGAATGCTGTGTTTATATGACAGTTTTAATATTGGCAATATTGATGCTATTTATCACAGGAGACAGTTTTATTACGTTTGACACCTGTGCATGTGTTGGAAGCCACAATTGTATTGGTCTGGATAAACACCAAATGCCCATCCATATCTGGCAGGGAAGAAAACTGTCCAGTGAATCTTGTACTATGGGGCCACACTATTGGACCTTATATGTTCTGGTGTCGACTACTCTATGTTAGAATTTAGGATGTGGACAGCTCTATGAGTTCAAACTTTGGGTGTTAAATAGCATAATTTGTAGCTACTTGTTATATCAACTTGTATTGAAGAGGAGTTTGTAGTTACAACTGCAAACATACAGAATAGATCCTAGTCGATACTCGGTAGTACTATGGCACATGATTTAACTGTGGAATGCTCATTTGTAATAGAGCAGTCACCAGTGTTAGTGTAGCACTGTGCCACCAGGAATTTAACTGCTCACCATTGACAGGATTTCTCAACACAGGCACTGTCAGGTCTATTTTAATATTAAATGGGTCTGTTTGATTGAAATCTTTTTTCCTTCATGGTAAGTATGCCCTAGATGCTTTATTGATGCTAATAGTGCTGCAGAAAGTTGTGGAGTGCTTACATGGAATAGAGCAGTCGCGGGGTCCTCAATGATGGAAGCTATTCAACCAAGTCTAAAGGCTGTTACCAGAGAAGAATTGCTGAAGCATGAGGATGATAATGTCAAAGTTCTCTTGGCAACATGTTTCTGTGAAATTACAAGAATAACTGCACCTGTTGTGCCCTATAACGATGACATATTAAGGGTAACTATCATATCCTTTAAATCACCTTGTGACTGGTTTATATAACTTTATTGAGTTTTACCATGTTTATTTGTCATTTGAGATTGTTTTCCCGTGCAGGATATGTTCTATCTGATCGTGGGTACATTTGGCGGACTCAGGGATGTTAATAGTCAATACTTTGGCAGAAGAGTTGATAATCTTGAAATGTTTGCTGGATGCCGACTATGTGTTGTGATGTTAGATCTTGAATGTGATGATCTTATCACAGACATGTTTCAAACATTTTTAGGAGTTGTCAGGTAATTTAACAACTCTACTGTGTCAACTATGTCATTTGCCTCTTGTGGCAGAGCATAAATGCCCAAACATTGCTTTGAGTTTAAATTCTACAAGAAAGATAGTCCAATAAAATTTACTTGTCCTTCTTTGAACATAATTTATGCTACTTCACTAAGCATATAATTTCCTTTTGGTATTTTCGTCGTATTTATTTCTAAACTTATAAGTGTTTGTTGATGCCTGAATTTGAAGATCTCAAAATTTGCACAAACCATATACTGCTTAGCAACATAGGTATTAAACCCTTGCTACCGTTTTTATAGTGTGAAACACTATGAAGAAACTGTTTGATAGATAAAATCATAAGGAAAGTAATTGTTTCAAAGACAGTTGGAGGAAAGTAAATGGCATGAAGGACTTGGTTTACAAGTTAAGATGTGTATGGAGTGCCACTTCACACTGTGAATAATTTGGGAACTTGTTTGCAGTTTGAAGTTATAGGGATTTAACTGGATGATATTTAGGGAAAGATATTCTTGAAATGTTTGCTACACCACCTACCCCCCAACCACCACCACCCAAAAAGTCCCAAGCAAGTTGGCGGTAGGCTACAGTTGAAACCCAAACAAGAGCCCCGACTCACGGTTCTGGCACATCAGTCGCTGCTTTCCAAGCACTCCTGTCCAAACATAGATCTCTAGGTATATCCCAACCCTTCAAGTCTCGTTTTATTGCTTCCCACCGTGTCGATTTCGGTCTTCCTCTACCTCACCTCACATTGGTGTCCTGACTTAGGATTCCACAAGGCACTGGTGCCACTGCCGGTTTCCTCTGGACATGGCCAAACCACCTCAACCAATGTTGGATAAGCTTTTCTTCGATTGGTGCTACCCCTAGGCGATCACGTATAACATCCTTCGGAACTCGGTCCATCCTTGTGTGCCCACAAATCCAGCGCAACATTCTCATTTCTGCAGCACCATTTGTTGCACATATCTTCTTTTTGTAGGCCAACATTCTGTGCCCCATACAACTTATAGCAGATTTAATCGTCGTTCTATAAAACTTTCATTTGAGATGTTGTGGTACCCTCTTGTAGCAAAAAGATGACAGATGCTTGACGCCACTTCACCCACCCTGCTTCGATTCTATGGCTAACGTCCGCATCGATATCTCCATCCTTCTGTGGCATCCATCCTATGTAACGGAAAGCATCTTTCTTAGGCACCACTTGACCTTCCAAAGTCACATGTTCTAGTGACTTCTCAAAAAAATGACAAATCTTGACCAACCTAGGAGGAACTAGGTGATATTGTAAATAGGAAGAAATAAGCACTCAATTTCAAGTCGTCTTGAAGAGGACCCGAACCTACTATTGTGAACATAATGCCAGATAACTTTCTTCGTGCAACATCACTGTTAGTCCTCTACTTTGGTGTTTGAATTTTATTTCTCCTACTATTGTGAACATAATGCCAGATAACTTACTATTGTGAACATAATGCCAGATAACTTCTGCACTAACTATTAGTTTATATTTTATTTCTCCTTGTGTTTGAATTTTTCAGTTTTCTTGTGTAATGCAGTGACAATCATGAAGAAAAACATTGTAAAGTCAATGCAGACAATAATGATCCTTATAATAGATGAGAGTGAAGAAGTAGAGGAGAGTCTTCTACGTGTAGTGTTGTCAGCATTGGTGCAGAAAAAAACTGTGAGTACCTTTTGTTTTAAGATGATCTGAATCATCTGATACATTTACAGATTCCAAGATTGCTGGCAGTTTCTTCCGCTGCTGTTTCAGTTTATTCATATATTTGATTTCTTTCTTCTAAAATACTATTTCTGCAACTTCTTGTAACTAGGGTGCTGCAATGTCTGCGCGTAAACTTGCTCGCAGTGTCATTGAGCTTTCTGCTAAAACGTTTGAACCTTATATAAAGAAGTTTCTAACGTCATCATCGGCTGGGAATGGCAGTTCTTCTAATGATCAAATTGATCACCAGGGAATCGTATTTGATTTATATCAGTGTGTTCCGAAGGTTCATAAAGTGATTGTGCTTGGGGACAATATCGATTTATATCAGTGTGTACCAAAGGCTGAGCGTAGTGGAAAGGGCGAGAAGGAAAATGTTATGGAAGGAATTGTCATCCGTGGTGACAGTATTGAGAAAATTATCAAGGTGCAGCAAGATCGGAAGGTGGAGGATGAAAAGGTCACTGAAGCGCAAATTCAGATATCAAATGCAAATTTGAAGGCAGCAAAGGAGCAAAAGGAAGCAAAAGATGTTTGAGGTCTATAATTCCCTGATTATTCAAGGTACAAGGCATATGTCTGAAGATCAAAAGGCTAGCCGAGACAGGGCATTACGAAAGTTAGAAGAAAAGCTGTTTGCGGCCTAAGGGTAGTTCTGTGAACTGAAATACCTAAGAGTAGTTAAGTTGATGCTGCACTATATCACTATGTGTGAATGCTACACTATATCACGCAGCAGTTTTTAATGTGAAAACTGGTCAATTTCTAGTATGTATGGCAGTTTCACATTAGGTGTTGAAAACTGTTCTGTTTCTAGTATGGCAGTTTCACACGAAGGCCTCTCTTCCTGGCACACACGAAGAGCTCTCTTCCTCATTCTTCTACCATCTCGTTCTACATCTTTGAGGCGACCAGAGATGTGTGTCAAGCATATAATCCAAACTATAAAATTTGTACACGTCAGACTAGTTTAATTTTAATTAAATTTATAATAAATAATATTATAATTAATAATTAATTAATTAGTTATATCTATTTTGTATCTTAAACTTTAAAGTTTTATTTAATTTTAATTAAATCTACGGTGTTTACATTTATCGGTATCACCATTTGGAGTACTTCAAATGGTGATACCGAAACGCCTTTAACTTTTTCGTTTACGTAGAGCCGGTTTTCCGCCTTCGTAGTTCACGTCACGGGGCTCTTGGTCTCACCATCCCGCCGCGCCGCAAGCCCGCACGGCCGCACCTCCAGGCTCCACACCTTCCCTTCCCGCCGCACCGGCACACCGCCACCGTCAATGGCTTCGCGCCTCCGCCTCGTCGGCCCGACCCCAGGCACAGACGCGGACTCCGCCCAGAACCCAGGCGTCTCCGGCAAGGCAGCGGGGAGGAGGAGCGAGCAGGAGAGGCGAAGACGCCGGAGCCGCCGCGGCGGGAGGTGACGGACCTTGGCTGCGGCAGCGAGGTGGTCTACATCCCCGGTTCGTTGCCCGAGAGAAGGCGTGGGAGTGGTTCGAGTACCTCAACAAGTCCATCCCTTGGACGCGGCCCGAAATCCGCGTCTTCGGCCGCTCCTGCAACCAGGTCCGTGACGCCTCCATTAGCCATTTCTTGCGCCGCGTTGGGTTTCGGTCAGGTACTCAGCCACTAGACTTGGATTAAGCATCGGGCCAACCCTAGGCAGGCCTGTTATTTGTGCGAAACCAAGTGCTAATCTTGCAAGAAATTTGCTCCGGCGTGGCGGGCCATCAGAATTCAGAAGGGGAGGGATACCATATTGCGACGGTGAGCTTGATTGATCCCTGGCTAGATCTTTGCTTTTTGGCGCTATTGCCTTGGTTCTGGCTCTGGGTAAACAATTTTGCTGAAACATCAAGCTCCGGTGGGTTTAGATTTAGGCCTTGTTTGGTTTCCATGGACCAGGTAGTCCCATTTAGTGCCTAGTCCTCATGTTTGGTAGTTTAGGGACTAAATGTGACTAAAAATTGCTATAACAATCTAATCATACCAAGGGGCTCAAGGCTCACCATTTGCTTTTATGTCAGTACATGCGCCTTGCTGCCTTGCTAGGTTGGGTTCTTGGAACTTTTGCTCCAAAAATGAAGCAGTTGCAATTCATGTAAATTGATTGAAACTCAGAATTGTCATATCATAGGGTTCATCAAACTGAAGCTTACATCATTCACGACCAGGGACTCATAGACTCTAGTGTCAAGCACTAGTAGAACACAGTGAGGCGTTTTTTAAAAAGTAGAACACAGTGAGTTGTGGTTGAGAAGAGGCTAAGGGTGCAAATCATATGTAGGGTCGCTGCAACAAAAGTCTCCGACAATACTGATAGGTCCCGTAGCCAACCATACTAAGGGCACACTGGTATCTGTTACCGAAACTAATAGACAAACAGTGGTCTTCAGCTCAACTTTATTGGCAGAAGGGATGGACATTAGTATAGTGGAATATGTCTAAGGAGATGTGTGATTCTTCGGTTGCTGAAGAGAGAACGCATTTCCCATTAGTTGGGGAAGCAAACTTTTGTCTAATGTTAATGTATAATTTTGATAGGAAGCCGCTAATCCAGGTATCTCTTGCTTTTTCTGTAGCCTAGAGATATGTGCTATGTTGCAGATGAAGGGCTAACAGTTTTGAAATATAGTGGCCTTGAGCCTCATGCACATTCTTGGGATGAATTCCCCGTGCTCAAGGACATCTTGAAAGTGGTAAGGAATGTTCCATAGATCACTATCTAGCAGACTGGCACTGTACTTGGTAGGGTATCATCTAGTCTGTGTTTGACAACTCCACTACAGGAGGATCGCCATAGCAAGATATCAGAATTCATCACTTCTTGTGATTTGCTGATTCATTAATTTCCGTTAGGTCCATGAAGCCCTTCCCGGGAGCTATTTTAACAGCTTGCTCCTGAACAAATACAAGACAGGTTCAGACTATGTTTCGTGGCATGCTGATGATGAGCCGCTCTACGGGTCGACTCCAGAGATAGCATCTGTTACCTTGGGGTGTGAACGTGACTTCTTACTAAGGAAGAAGCCTACCAAATCGCAAGGTACGGTCCTAGTAATTTGTTATTGTAGCGCATCATTAAGCCTGTATTGATTCGCTATAAACATCTACCAGCCACTACTGGATCTGGAGAAGCTGGTCGAAAGCGGCTTAAGGTCGCTGCACCTCTCAAAAGCAGATTTCTTTTCTTCTGAAGCATGGATCACTGCTTGTGATGAGAGGCTACACCCAGCGGGACTGGCAGCACTCAGTTCCGAAGCGAGCCAAAGTGAGCTCACCAAGGATCAATCTGACTTTCAGGCATGTACTGTCCTAAACAGCCTTAGCTGGAAAGTTCTGTGGTTCTTGCTCACTTGAATGTTTTGCGGCGATGTATGATATGATGAACATGACGCAACAACCCAGTTCACATATGGGCTTGTGATTAGCGCTATTTACTGAACAGTTGTGCCCAACATGTTACGCAAGTTCTCTTGTTGCACTACAGCTATGAACGCAGACCGCAAGCACTGCAGACCTCTCGGTTTGGGAACAAAAGTTGTGTCTATACAGACATACGGTCTATCACGTGTACATCAGATGTAAAATGGCACTACCTCAACAAAAGCTCAAGCATACATTTATTATTATTACTATATTGATTTTCGGACCAAACAATGCAAGCCTTCAGACCATTCTTTGTAACGTGTTGATTTTAGAGCCAAGCGACACATCACTAGCATTGCCTGCAAGCTGCAACTCCCGCAACACACCTTTACCATAATGTTTCGTAGATTGTTCTGCTAAACTTAAAAACACAGTACAAAACTAATGCATTGATTGTGCCAAATCTACAAACAGAAACCATAGTCCAAATACTAAATCTCGAGCGTCAGATTCTAGGTACTAGGGCAATCGAACGGGGCCAAAAATTGGATGCCCACAGCTAGTTTTACAAGTGTGACCGGTTTATTGCCTACAACATTTCTACAGAGAGTTTAAAGGCAAACCACTATGATGTCCTGCAAAAGAGCTAATAGATATGTTACATAACCTCTGACCCTCAACTAAGATATACCAGACAACCAGGGGGGTGCCATGCCATAGCTTAATGGGCAACAGGTGCCCCGCTTGTAATAACATTACAAACAAATCCTATTCCACTGTTCTATACTAACGTGTTGCTATCGAAACAAACATTTCCTACATTACAACTGTCAATTGCAAGGGGTCAATCAATGAGATATCCACATTCCCCGGACGACTGCCTGCCTGTGAAATCTGCATCCTACTATGAATGGTCAGCTGAGAAAGCAAGACTATGTTGCTTTTGCTGTACGTTTTTTCCACACGCTCTGCACATTCAACACGAAGCAAATTGGTGAGAACCTTAAATCAAAAGATGAGAAGATTCATTTCAGTATCAAAACATAGGTTAGGTTTGGAACAACAGAATGCACTCACAAGAGTTTCGTTGTCAGATGCCTCCTTGTTGCTCAAAGTATGGTCATCCAGCTTTTCCACGTCTTTGGACTCCCTTGCTGCCTTCCCTTTCATTCCAACATCTTTTGAGTCCTTCCCTGCCTTCTCTTTCACTTCGGCATCTTTGGACTCTTTCCCTGCCTTATCTTTTATTTTTACATCTTTTGAGTCCTTCACTGGCTTCTCTTTCACTTCCGCATGTTTGGATTCTTTCCCTGCCTTCTCTTTCATTTTTACGTCTTTGGTCTCCCCTATCTTGTCTTTCATTTCCACGTCTTTGGAGTCCTTCCCCGCCTTCTCTTTCATTTCCACGTCTTTGGAGTCCTTCCTGCCTTCTCTTCAGTTTCCATGTCTTTGGAGTCCTTCGCCGCCTTCTCTTTTGTTTCCACGCCTTTGGAGTCCTTCCTTGACTTTTCTTTCCTTTCCATGCCTTTGGAGTCCTTCCCTGACTTCTCTTTAGTTTCCACATCTTTGGTGTCTTTCTGTGCCTTTTCTTTTGTTTCCAGACCTTTGGAGTCCTTCCTTGACTTCTCTTTTTATCTCCATGCCTTTGGAGTCCTTCCCTGACTTCTCTTTTATTTTCACATCTTTAGTGTCTTTCCTGGCTTTCTCTTTCTCAGCTGAGCTAACTACTACTTCCTCCATGTGGCCATCTGCGGCATAAAAGAAGTAAAGAACACATTAGGTTCAGCTATACGAAGACATGCATATCGTAAAAACAACAGGCTCATACAATCAATGATAACTCCTTAAGCAATCATACCAGAGTTTACATCTTTGTCAACATCTGAGAGAGCAAGGGAACTGGATGAATCTGAATCATTACCACCAGCTCCACTACCCTCTTCGACAAAATTGTTTCTTCCTGCAGTCTTTCTTCGTTTGCTCTTTGGTTGCTTTTTTTTTTCTTTGGAGGTAAGGACCTATAAAGATGGAGTAAACGGATGAATTGCACCATGGTTACGAAACTGAATCATTACCACATTTCAAATCCATACTGGCTCACCTCTTTTTTGACTTCGGTTGGCTAGGCGGAGACTTGCTGCTGCTAGTTCTCTCCGGTGCTCTGCAAGGTGACTTGGTGTCAATAGTTTAAAAATAAGACCACATGTTACTATACATATACAGAGGACTTCAATACTTAATTTATGTTTAGTATTTATGTTAATCCAATGCTGTGCATGGGCTTGTTTCTTAGCTTCCAACAGTGGCACAGCTTACAGCTTACCTTCCTTGGTTTGTCTCAAGATGATCTTTCTTTTGCTTCTGCAATATTGAGTAAACAAAAATGAGTCAACAGTATCTTCTACATTGAAAAAGACAAGGAAAGCATTAAACCTCCACCTTCACTGATGAGTCATTACTTTCAATCAGTATCCACTTCTCTTTAGTCAAGCTCAGCACTTCAACATCTCCATCATCATATAGCACCTATGAAGGGAAGTAAAATCATATAAGTACATCCACTGTGTCATGAAGGGAAGTAAAACCGTATAAGTGCATCCACTGTGTCTACAAATTTCTAACAGTTTGGACTAAAATTATCACCTCTACAACTTCCACATGTTGAGGGCAGGTAATGGTATATGAGTAAAGACTTTTGTACCCAAAGAAATGACATATATTGTGTTTTTTTTTTTTTTTTTTCCTCAAACGTATGTGTGTCATTTCATTAAGCAAAGAGAAGTGCGAGAGGCTACAGATACGGTGTTTTGTATACCATTTTCAGATTTTAAATTTAAAATGACCAAATACACAAATATTTTTTATACATACTTTATCGAAGTATTTATTAAGTAAGTTTCAAAATATCAAATATTTATCTAAAAGTTCAATTTCAAAATGTCTGTGGAAATAACATTTTAGCTGAGATAGATTGAAACATACAAAAGTGTTACATAGGCTATAAACAACAAAGACACTACATAGCAAACACTATAAAGGTTGCAGCTTCAGATGCCACAAGTTATAACAATATAATCGTGATTTAAAACACAAGTATAAACTAACATTATGTGACACTAAAGTTTTCAAGCAACAACAGTAGTACCTACCCTACTTATTTAATAACAATGCAAGGCAGACCAGAAAAAGTCAAAATTTTAAGCAACATCAGTAGTAATTACCCTACACATTTAATAACAATCCAAGGCAGATCGGAAAAGAGTCATTACATTTACAAATACTCAGTTGCATTCACCAACATAGAAAGTCTCCAAACACAAGTAAACTGTTCTTGACGGTTGTACTTACAGCAGTAAAGATGGATGAAACAAATTACAGAGAATAAACTATTAATGTGTCATTTGGGGGAGCTTACCGTATGTTTTTTCTTGGATGAATCGTATGATTGCACGAGACCTTCATAAAATCTAACAAAAAAAAAAAAAAAATCAAACCCAATTTGAGTAATAAACTAATTACAGTAACTTAAGTACAGATAACAATAACATTTACAAGATAACATACCTCTTATCCAAAGGCCACCAAACTTTTTATTCGGTGTCCTATCAAGCCTTTACCGCTTGAGTCCTGTGTCGCGCACTGCAGGCGTAAACACATTCTTAGCACCACAAGACAATAGAAGGAAAATTGCTTGCACAAATTTGAATATGGCCAAGAATATATATGCTTGCTTCCGATGATCGGCATGATTTGCACAAAGCTGTGGCTAACACAATGGGCTTATAGAATAGAATAGAATTATAATCAATTAATCATTACCTTTACTAAGCCAGAAACTGGTTTTGACTTTTTGCCTTTTGAGTGACCCATTTAGACTTCTCGGTTCAACAGTACTCTGTGCATCAGCAGACTTCTGAAAAGGTTGAGTAAGAATTGAAAAATCATAAACTAAACCTCAAAAGTTTTATTGATACATAGATACCATAGAGATGTAAGAAATAACCTTCGGGACACTGTTCAAAGTATCAATATGGGATTTCTTCGCACCCTTATTTCCTTTAGATACAGGGGTTTTAGTGCTAGGAGATACTAACAGTTCATTATCAGTTGAATCATCTCTGTTTTTCTCCTTCAATTTAGTTTCCAAGGAGATAGTGGTTCTCTCTGTGTTAGGAGTATGTAGTAGACGCTCATCACTGTTTTTACTACCTTTTTGCTGAATGTGAATGTGGTCTACTCTTAGAAATTGATCTTTTGCGTTTAGGTGAAGAAAAATCGAGTGGTTTCTTGTCACTATCTTTTGTATCTGTCTGATGCTTCTTAGGCTTGCCCTTAGGCGATTTCTCCAAATCTTCTTGGTTATTCAAGTTAATTTCTCTTACTAAACCCAGGACATCATCATCATTCCCTGCATTTACTGAACTACTAGAAGGTGCCTTCTGCTTTTCCCCCGCCTTCTTTTTCTCCTCGCGATTTAAGAAGTTTGACAATTTTCCCAAGAGGAACTTCGTTTCCAAATTCATCAGTCACATCAATAAGCATCTTTTGTTTGGGAGATTCAACCTGGAAATACATTAAAAAAACAAAATGGTGTGGTTGAGACAACAGATAAAGAAAGCTGGGTTACAATATCAACAACCTAGTATGCATTAAATACCTTATCAATGTTTGCAGTCATTACAGCCTCAAAATGAGGCAGTACTTTCTCACATCCCAGCCAAATCTGCTCATAATTCTCCTGCACAATATGACATAACTATCAATACCAGAAGCCTTATGAACTATCAAGCAGTTATTTCATGATTTGTTGGAGCACACACCTCAGAATTTTCATTTTGGTTATCCTGAACCGGTGCGTAAAGATGAGCAGGCAATGGAACTGTTTGAGCTTCTGATAAACTCATTTGGTCTTGGCATAACTTCTTTGCAATAAGAGTACCAAGATCACATATAGCACACAGAGTCTGCAAACAGCATATAAGAACATCAAGTCGCACTTAGTAGCAACGATCATGTACAGCAACCCAAATGAAGAGAAAGCACAGTCAAAGCACATTTTTACCTTGGTCTTATTTCCATCAACCACATCCTGTGAAGATTTGATACTTTTGAATATAGATATTATTGTAGTGAAACTGTCCTTTTTCATGCCTGGAACACTATGTTGCAAACCTTCTTCCCCCAGGAGGATTGAAAGAATCAGATATAGTCGCCTGGAAAAAAAAAAATCATAACTATATGCATATAGAACCACAGGCTATTTCAGGTAGAAGGGTCAAGGTAAACACATTCTGATTCCTTATCCCAATGATTCCACACTTTACAAAATAAACTAGAATGGACCTTACATTAACAGCTAATGGTGCATCATTAGGAATAACCCACAATGTAACCTTTTAGTAACTATGTGGGATTTGGTTGGCCCACGCCAAGCAAATCCTTCACAACATTGAAACCCATTTTAGGGTCAACCATTTACCCTATTGTTGAAATGGAAAATTTGTTGACATCGAAATGATGTCTTATGTATAAGTAACCCACCAACATTATAAAGGCAATCAAATGTTCAAGCAACACGTAAACTTGAATAGAATAATATTATGACAATAACAAACTAGAACATTTATCAGATACCAGTAAATTGCACTGAATCCATGATATCCTAAAATATATCTCAATGCAAGGGTGCAGATTATGAAATATATTATTTTTGAACAACACAAGTAAATTCATGATAACAAGAGAGCAGCACAGAAAGGGCTATAGTAGATACCAGTAAATTGGACCAAATGCTTTGACATTTTCATGTTCTTCGATGTCTGGGGATGAAGGATCATGAGCGAGGGCATGGACCAAAAAGGAAATTATATATTCTGGGTAAGCCGTCAGCAAATTCATATCTGCTTGGACTGAAAGTTGACGCATCTTAGCTTGTTGGCATATCTGAACCACTTCAATCAGATTGTGCTTGAACTGAGAAATGCATGGAAAAGAAAAAGTAAAAAATTTGACTCAATTGATTATCTTTCAAATAGAATCAGTTTGTCGGCTTGTTAACAATATGAACCTCTTCGTACTGCGGGGCATGATAATCATTAACACCAAACATGAAGGCGCAAGCATATTTTGCATCCAAGGCCCTTTCCTTGATATATTGAAGTACTTTACAAAGAAATATTTTCCTCACCTGAGGAAAATCATCCTGAAAAGAATAGAAATATGAATCTACAAAGATGGTGACATAATACAAAAGAGAACAATTGCGCTCAAAAATATACAAAAGAGAAAAAATCATTGTCCCAAGGAAATACCTGTGAAATCCTCAAAGTCAAATAAAATACATCAACAGGCACTTTATGGTCCCATTGTTTTGATAAGCGGAGAACAGCTTTTGCTGCTGCAAGCCTCAAGTGGGCCTTATCAACAGCACTGCAGTGAGATAAATAAAATATTTAATATCATTTATTATATAATGCAAGAATGTCCACATCACAATCGAAGGGTATGCATCTACTGGTACCTTGAGACCATATTTGGAGATATATCACCATAGGTTAGAATATTCCTCAGAATATCAATTAACTTCTCAATTCCTTGCTGTGCATGAGCATCTTTGCAAGGTAGATAGCTCTTCACCAAAGTTTTGATACCATAAATCTGCACCCCAACACACACAGACACACACACACACACCAAGAGACATAACCAACAGTCAAGGGCCATTGATGGTTGGAAAGTTGGATTGCAAGTAGAATACCATAATTTCACTGACCTTCAGCAAACAATTCTGTGTACAATCACCCCATTCAGATTTATTAGAAGAATTTTGAACCATATCCTGTGGGCACTTGGAAATGTGATGACAATGGCATAAAAGAGAATTGGGAATTTAAAGAGAGCAAGTCTTACATCATTGCACTCAAGAATTTTTTTAGTTATGAAATTTATTATCTCTTCTTTCCGTGTTTCAAAAATCGGCATCGCTATCTGAGCTATACAACCCAAAGATTGCAAGATAGATGGTATATTCACTTTCTTCTCTTCCAACAAATCCACAAGCCTCTACAAGGTTGCAAATGAAACAAATGATTAAATATGTACTTGAGCTGCCAATAGTATATGGGAAAATAGTAACAGAAGGAATTAAGTTTGCAATTGATACCTTGTAAAGAACAGATAGTGACATAAGACCATCATCTTTTTGTAATGGCAGCAAGTGCATGAACAGAGTATTTAGCCTGCCTCCGTGTACCCTCTAAGCATAAACGCTCTAATAGAAGATCAAGGAACTGAAATAGAAGACACATCAATTTATTTGTGTATCATTAGTAGTTAGTATCAAGACAGATAATAGGATCCCAAAAAAATAAGATGCTCTTAAGGCGTTGCACCTTGTTGAGGCTAGCTGTTCACGAATATTGCCACCAGCCTTCGATAACACATGTGCAATTCCCTCTTTAAGCACTTCATTATCCTCTTTCAGGAGTTCAACAATATCTTCTTCAAGTCCAGACAAAAGAGATGGAAAGAAACTAGATATTGCCTGCACAAAGAACGGATTAAGAGGTTAGAAGCATTAAATCAATATTTGAACAAAGGGGTATCACAGTAGATTGAAGATACAAGTACTTTCAGTAAGAAAACATCATTGAAATTGCAGAGGTCTTTTTTATATAAACAGAGTAATATAGTCAGTGATGTTAGGGGATGCTATGAGAATTGTGTTATGTTCCTGGGAATTGGGTGAAGTGAGAGAAGTAACTGTCAGCGCCAGGTGCAAGAGCCCAGGAGCAGCAAGAACTTCTCATTCCAACCATTCCTTTAACTTTATTGATTATTGAAGCTCCTATCAATGTATAGAGATGTTACTTGAAATCCTCAGATATTGGATCTAATCTAATTTAACCCTAAGCAGCTCATAGATTGGATACAATATATCCTAAACCCAATGATCCATGTTTAGAGAAAAAAAATTCAACCCATGGGGCCCACCAAGGTATTGCGTTAAGAACAGGATCTCAACATAGGTATGAGAAAAGGGACAGAGGCCAGGCCACCAGCTAAAACACTATGGCAGAACCCAGCAAGGTCCCTTTTTTCTGAGACCCAGGGTTTGAACCCTGGTTGGTGGCATCACCAACTGCACACCCTAACACCACAACAACACTACTATCAGTGGCAATCTCTGACAAGCTCAAACTTCCTTAAGCTCATCCTAATCATCTTAACGGGCAAGCTAACCAGAATGTTGGCCTGAGACCATTGCATCATAAAATCTTGCAACAGTTAACCATCATCAGCAACTCCATTACCAAATCATTCATCCATGTATATCTTTAGAGGTTGTACACAGATGTGTCATGAGACATTTCAATTAATGCCAGTCCTCAGTAAACCAAGTAGAAGGGGAAAAAAACAAGCCACATCTTAAACCCAAGATAAAAGACCATTCACCTGGGCTAGGAATGGCACACACATCATTAAGATTGCACAGTAGCACCATAATAAGAATTTTTGGCTCATGAATTCATATGTGCAGATGTTACAAATTATGTTAATGCAATTATATGCAGCCCCTCCTGCGTATTCGAAAATATAAATGATTAAACGCCCTAGGCCTTTGTCATCAGCCATCACCAAATAAAAAAAAAAGAAAACCCTTCGTTACTGATAACCATGCTGCATCACAGGCTATCTTACCAAGTGTAGTTAATTCTAATTTCTAAACTTTTGTGACTTATATCACTGTACCCTATCTTTTATATAACTATTCTGTCATAAATCAATTGCCTACCTTTTAGCTAAATTGTCTCTGAAGCATCAGACTAAACAAACGAATTGACCTCAAGATTTTAAACATTCAAGAAATCCAGAAGTTATTCAACTTTCTTGATACCAAAAATATGAACAAACGAATCATTCATTACAAAACAGTGTGGCCAATATGTTGCCATTCAGGAAAACATCTTACCGTTAGAAGATTCATGCATGATGAGATGAGTTTTGTATTCCCAGAAGTCTTCTTTTCAGAAGCTTCTGAAAGGATCTCTTTTGCATACTCCTTGTTTACAAGTAAATATGAACATCTCATAGTTAATGTGCCAACAAAATTATAAAGCACATGCTTTTCACCAAGTATCTTAAGCAACTCTGCCTGCAGATTACATATCAATTCAAATTGTCTTAGTATGGCATATTCAGAGAACAAGTCAAACAGGTAAATTTATTGAAAATGTCTTTGACCACTGGCAGAATATGCACAGGTAACTAGTACTCCCTCTGTTGATCATTTTAGTTTTTCTAGATACACAACTTTTATTATGTATATATCATATAACTAGATGCATAGCAAAAGCTATATACCTCGAAAAAGACAAATCTACCTATAATTTGGGACAGGGAGTATTGTCTACATTTAGCTTGCAAACAACTCGCTACTCTGTAGCAATTGATGAAACAAATGCGATGAAAAGCAGCAAAAATTTGAATCAGGAACAGGCAAGAGACATCTTTTTTCTCAGTTTTTCCTTTCTATATTTTACATCCAGATTTAGCAACATAAATATAAGATGCATGAAATAGAAGTTACCCGAAGAGACCAAGCTTTTCTCAAATGTAGTTGAACAATTAATCAGGCTAGTGAATATATTCCAGATATCGGCATCTTTTAGCTGATGAAGCGTGTTCAAGTTCTCCTCACACTTTGCAGAGTCACTGAATAAGCGAGAGATGCTCCGAAACATCCAGAGATTCTTTTTGCAGATCAGGGGCATCTTCCTGCATTAAAAAGGAATTAACAAGATAGCCAAATCAATCACAGTGACTTTGCAATACATTCAAGATTCAAACTGACCTGGCTTAGTTGCGAAGTGATATGTATTTCAACATTTCTTGTTGCAGTCTGGTATTAAAAAGGGGAACATATAAATATCAAAACCATTTTCAGAAAGAGCTCAATATCAATGTACACAGTCTATTTACAGAAGATCAGACCTTTGCTTTTGCAGGAGGAGTTGTTCAAGAGCTTTCATCTCAACTTTATCAAAGTATGTCGCAGCTGTAACCCAATGTTTAACTCTTCCCTTCATTGGAAACTCTGGTGGGAACAACGAACCACACAAAATAGAGTCGATTGACTCTGGCCTGCACCAAATAGAGCAACCAAATGGGCAATCTCATAGGCTCACACCTCATTACACAAATAACACAATAACAGTAGGGCTCTCCCCTACTGCATTTCAAAAAAAGAAGGCAATAAAAAATCACTTCACCTCAACAAAGAAAGTCATACCATTAAACAAATTTACACATAATAATATACAAATCAGATGTCCACAATGGAATAAATATGAATGTATGCACAACAGAACAAGAACATAGTCTCATAAATGTTCAAAACACTACATACCAGCAGTAAACTTACAAAAAAGTTACATGAAGTTCGTGCCTAACTGGTAAGAAAGGGCAACCAGGGTCTGTGAACAATATCGCAGAGGATTCAATTCGTTGATCTTTGGTGGCATGGTGGATATGGAATCACAGAAACGAATGTATCTTTGAGGGTGCAGAGCTCAATTAAAAAATAAAATAACATAAATCTTTCTTGGAGCATAGTCACCCTAGGCATGTTAAGCATGGAAGCCACACACACACATAAATGATAATTAGACACCACAATTTGAATAATAATGAAACAAATACAGGAAGGCATACAAATTGAATAAATTAGCTTGTTTGAATACCTAGCGCCCTGCAATAAGTTATAGCAAAGTGTGGCAAGACAACTTTGAGGTGACAAAATCAGGCACCGCAATCAGACTGAGTTTAGCTAGGAAATGTGTCTATCACAGATGGCTGGTGGTCAGAAACTGTGGCATGCCATAATGGAGCTAAATGATATGGCAAGAGAAAATATGGCGAACAATAGGCATGTCTTACCTAAAATCTTTGTCATAAAGACATCTCAATATTTTTCCAGGTATCCACTCAAAATCATCAGAATTTGTTGAGCTATCAGAACCCCTCTCGCAGTATAGCTTGTAAATATCTGCCAACCTCTCCATGGCATAGCACTTCACAGCCAGCTGCAATTTTTTTAAAAATAATACACATACTTTGAAGTAATCATACAGATGAAAATAAACAAGGAAAACAGAAATGTATGGCGAATAGCAAAAGAAAAACTAACCGATTTATCACGGACACGCTCTGCTACTACTTTAATTGTATCAACTGGAACAGCATCGAGAATGGGTAGCTACATCACAAAGTGCAGCCACCACTCCCTTCCGCACATTTTCATCATAATCCAACAATCTGTCACAAAGTGCCTCTGCCAGGAAGACAGCCATCATTACAGGCACAATTTATTGATCAGTCAAATCAAATCAACAACTACAAAGGGAAAGCTCCTTACTGATGATTTCAGGGGCTTCAGCTCGGGAAGGATTTGATATTAGACATTTCTTCAAATACTTTCGACCACAGAAATACGGATTTCAACAACTCTATCAGTAAGTCTCTTGAGAAACTCTGCGAAAAGAGTCTTGAAGCATTCCTCAATAGGGGCTCCAGGTAGGGAAAAAATTTCCCCAAGTAATTCAACTGACTTAGACCGGTTATCTACTTCATCTGCCTATAAAATATTAAATATGAACTCTAATCAGCATAGACCATCTAAAAAGAAATAAGTCGCTTAAACTCAGAATAATAGCACTTTATTTTAAACTGTTCTTTGAGAAAAATGTGAGAGTTTCTGTTCCCAACTTTCATTTAACATCTTTCAGAAAAATGTGAAACAATTTCATACCAGTAGCTCCCCAGTAATATACGGCACGATCACCTTGAGAACCTTCGGAGCACACTGATACAAATCAAATACGATTCCCTGGTGATCAATTTGATCATTAGAAGAATTGCCATTCCCAGCCCATGATGACGTTAGAAACTTCTTTATATAAGGTTCAAGCTTTGTAGCAGAATGCTCGATGACACTGCGAGCAAGTTTACGGCAAGCAGACATTGCAGCACCCTAGTTATAAGAAGTTGCAGAAATAGTATTTTAGAAGAAAGAAATCAAATATATGAATAGACTGAAACAGGAGAGGAAGAAACTGCCAGCGATCTTGGAATCTGTAAATGTATCAGATCATCTTAAAAGAAAAGATACTCACAGTTTTTTTCTGCCCCAATGCTGACAACAGTACACGTAGAAGACTCTCCTGTACATCTTCACTCTCATCTATTATAAGGATCATTATTGTCTGCATTGACTTTACAATGTTTTCTCCATGACTGTCACTGCATTACACAAGAAAACTAAAAAATTCAAAACACACAGAGAAACAAAATAAACTAATAGGTAGTGCAGACATTTCTACCAGAGAAGAGAACTAACAGTGATGTTGCACGAAAAAAGTTATCAGGCATTATGTTCACAATAGTAGGTTCAGGTCCTCTTCACGACGACTTAAAATTGAGTGCTTATTTCTTCCTATTTACAATATCACCTAGTTCCTCCTAGGTTGGTCAAGATTTGTCTTTTTATTATGTGAAGTCGCTAGAACATGTGAGTTTGGAAGGTCAAGTGGTGCCTAAGAAAGATGCCTTCCGTCACCTAGGATCGATGCTACAGAAGGATGGAGATATTGATGTTGACGTTAGCCATGGAATCAAAGCAGGGTGGGTTTAGTGGCGTCAAGCGTCTGGCATCCTTTGCGACAAGAGGGTACCACAAAAGCTTAAAGGCAAGTTTTATAGAACAGTGATTAGACCTGCTATGTTGTATGGAGCAGAACGTTGGCCTACAAAAGAAGACATGTACAACAACTGAGTGTTGCAGAAATGAGAATGCTGCGCTGGATTTGTGGACACACGAGGATGGACCGAGTTCGGAACGATGTTATACGTGATCGCCTAGGGGTAGCACCAATCGAAGACACTTATCCAACATCGGTTGAGGTGGTTTGGCCATGTCCAGAGGCGACCGGCAGAGGCACCACTGCATTGTGGAATCCTAAGTCAGGACACTAATGTGAGGCGAGGTAGAGGAAGACCGAAATTGACATGGGGGGAGGCAATAAAAAGACACTTGAAGGGCTGGGATATACCTAGAGATCTATGTTTGGATAGGAGTGCTTGGAAAGCAGCAATTGATGTGCCAGAACCGTGACTGGGGGCTCTTGTTTGGGTTTCAACTCTAGCCTACCCCAACTTGCTTGGGACTTAAAGGCTTTGTTGTTGTTGTTGTTGTGTGAAATCACTAGAACAGCTTTGGCCAAAAGTATTCAAAAACATCAGTTAAGGAAATCAAGGATGTTAACCCACATACAGTTACTCTTACAGATTTCAGAGCTGCTAAAGCGCTAACCCACATATCAATACTGTGACTTAGTAGTGTGTCATTCAAAAATAGCTATTCCAGACAGATGTACAATAATTTTCCATAAAGAAAATGATCCCTTCATAGGGTTCAAATTTTTCAAGACTGCACTACAAATCAAAGCAGATCATCATGCATTAAAAAGTATCTAGTTTCCCTAAATATCATTCAGTTAAATCCCTAAAACTTCAAACTGCAAACAAGTTCCCAAATTATTCACGTTGTGAAGTGGCACTCCTCATGCCATTTACTTTCCTCCAACTGTCTTTGAAAGAATTATTTTCCTTATGATTTTGTCTATCAAACAGTTTCTTCATAGTGTTTCACACTACAAAACGGTAGTACAGGTTTAATATCTATGTTGCTAAGCAGAGTATATGGTTTGTGCAGATTTTGAGATCTTCCAATTCAGGCCTCAACACATACTTATAAGTTTAGAAATAAATACAACAAAAAGATCAAAACTAGGAAATTATATGCTTATTGAAGTAGCATAAATTATGTTCAAAGAAGGACAAGTAAATTTCATTGGACTATCTTTCTTCTAGAATTTAAATTCAAAAGAAATATTTGAGCATTCATGCTCTGCCACAAGAGGCACTGACGTAGTTGACACGGTAGAGTTGTTAAATTACCTGACAACTCCTAAAAATGTTTTGAAACATGTTTGTGATAAGATCGTCACATTCAAGATCTAACATCACAACACATGCTCGGTATCTAGCAACCATTTCAAGAATAGCAACTCTCCTGCCAAAGGATTGACTATTAACATCACTAAGTCCGCCAAATGTACCCACGATCAGATAGAATATATCCTGCACAAAGAAAACAATCTCAAATGACAAATAAACATGGTAAAACTCAATAAAGTTATATAAACCAGTCACAAGGTGATTTAAAGGATATGATAGTTACCCTTAATATGTCATCGCTGTAGGGTGCATCAGGTGCAGTTATTCTTGTAATCTCACAAAAACATGTTGCCAAGAGAACTTTGACATTATCATCCTCATGCTTCAGCAATTCTTCTCTGGTAACAGCCTTTAGACTTGGTTCAATAGCTTCCATCACCGAGGACCCCGGCGACTGCTCTATTCCATGCAAGCAATCCACAGCTTTCTGCAGCACTGGTAGCATCAATAAAGCATCTAGGGCATACTTACCATTAAGGAAAAGGATTTCAATCAAATAGGTATGTATGACAAACTCATTTAATACTAAAATTAGACATGACAGTGCCTGTGTTGAGAAATCCTGTCAATGGTAAGCAGTTAATTCCTGGTGGCACAGTGCTACACTAACACTGGTGACTGCTCTATTATATTACAAATGAGCATTCCACAGTTAAATTATGTGCCATAGTGCTATCTCAGTATTGGGACTAAAGGCTATGTTGTTGTTGTTGCTGTTGTAGTGCTATCGAGTATTGACTAGGATGGCTATTCTACAGTTTGCAATTGTAACTACAAACTCCTCTTCAATAGAAATTGATATAACAAGTAGCTACAAACTATGCTATTTAACACCCAAAGTTTGATCCCATAGAGCTGTCCACGCTCTAAATTCTAACATAGAGTAGTCAGACACCAGAACATATAAGGTCCAATAGTGTGGCCCCATAGTACAAGATTCACTGGACAGTTTCCTTCCCGCCACATATGGATGGGCATTTGGTGTTTACCCAGATCAATACAATTGTCTTCCAACACATACACAGATGTCAAACGTAATAAAATTGTCTCCTGTGATAAATAGCATCAATATTGCCAAAATTAAAACTTTTATATAAACACAGCATTCAAGGTACTGCTAAAGCTAGACACTTCTTAGTGGCATGATACGCAGCTCTCCCTGCGTATTCAAGGAACATACTGCTAGACAACACATGTAAATGGTATTCTTAAAACAGCATTTCCATCAACTTGCACTAGAAGGGTATTCACATGAACCCACCAAAATAATTCAAAGAATAAATATCCGGCTTCCGTTAGCTACTATAAATCCTCTAGTGTAACTGAAACAACCACCAACCACCAGGAAAGCAAGGCCTCTTCTACTGCTAAAACCCATAAACCCTAACCGCCACTTCAGCACTGAAGAAACCAAAAAAAGGGTGCGAATAGCAACCGCAATTTCAGCAAACGAAACTTAAGAGAAGCACTTGAGCTGGACCATGGCACTTCCTCTGACCCCAGCCAAACAATTCCAGCCAGAACAAGCAAAATCCAGCAGGAATATAACTATTCCTTTCTTTTTGCGAGGAGGAATATAACTATCCAAGAGCTACAACACCATGTACAGCACACAGTCTTGCCACAACAAGCTTGTTGCTTCCTAATTACCCAACCCACCGCACAAAAGCTCACTCCTCCAGCCAGAACCCTCCCCGCCGCTCAATTGAAGCCCAACCTTCGAAACCAGCATCCCGAGCACCCAATTCGCACCGGAAACCCTACCGCGAGCGGCTTACCTTCCAGCAACCTAAACCCTAAACCTGCCGAATTGCCCCGCCTGAGCCACAGATCCACGCGAAGCCGGCGCCTACACCGCCGAGTCCATGACTAATGTTCGCAGGCAGCCAAAACGGAGAAGCTTGGGGACATCTCACCTCGAGGAGCTTGGCGAGTTCGTCCGCAGGCGCCGGCGCCACCGCCTGCAGCTTCTCCCCAGCTCCTTGAGCTGCTCCGCGGCCGCCATACCCGGCCGCCGCGCCGGATCGACCGCCCAATTCGCGCGCCGAGCGAGCTCGCAGCCTCCCTCCCCCTCCGCCTCCAAGCGCACTCGTGGGGTTTCTAATCTGAGAAGGAAGGGCTCCCTCGGCTTTTGGCTGCTCTCGCGCTGTTTCGAAATTGGCGTGAGGGAGCGGAAGAGGAGGCGGAGAGCTCGTGAGCGGAATGCCAAAGCTGCTTGGGTTGGGTGGGATCGGGTTGTTGCTCTGGTCTCGTTTGGGTCTCGGAATCCAGCCCACAGCCAGACTGCCGTCCGGGTATTGAAATCTCGCGGCGCCCGGCTGTCGCGCGGAGACTGCGCTGCGGATCCGGCTGAGATGTGGCGCCGACACCGCGCGGGATCCACGTGTCAGTGATTTATTCTGGGAACGGACACGGTGGGAGTGGTTTCATAGGACACTCTTCCGCTCGAGGCGTGCACCGATGGGTCTTCAGTTTAACTGCACAAAATGACACTGCCTGCCATGGCCTGTGGGAGTGGGAGTAGTACTATGGGTGGTTTGTGTTAAGGACAAGATGCATGGGACAGGACACTTAAGTATTGTTTGGTTGATAGACGAGCTGAACTATTTTTATATTTGATTTTATGAATGAGAGTGGGTAAGACGAGAGTAGTTTACTAATTATACTATTTTTTAAATGTAATAACAACTAGTTACATACTCTCTCTGTCTCTAAATAAAATAATTCCTAATTTTATAGGAAAAATAACAACATCTATGATATAAAATGAGCACCTTATGAAAATATACTCTATAATAAATGAAATAAAACTAATTTGATACCGTAAATCTTAATGTATTTTTCTAGAAAAAATCGGGTCAAAGTCCTAAAAGTTTGACTTAAGACAATTCTAGAGATTCTTCATTCGAGAAAACATGGGAGTACTAATAAATATTCATCGACAACGATTTATCGTGATAATCACTAAAAATATGTTAATTAGGACAATTGGCATCCTATTTGGCATACAAAACATGCACTAATCAACATATTAAGACTTTTCTTGACATCATAATAACTAATCAATAATATAACATATTGATAGTCCTTAGTTATCTATAACACTTGTGAAAACCCCACTAGGGTATTTATCTTAACATGCGGGTTGTACACATGGCGGTCTTTTACATTTCACTCAATCCTTTCACATTACTTGAACGAGAGAGAAAAAACACATCATCAAATCAATGAAGTGAAACGTATCCACCTCCATGTCGTCCTCCACCGACTACCCTCTTTGCTCTAGTAAGGCACTCCGCCACCCATCGCCGACCCTCCACCTCCAAATGGTCCCCTCTTGTGTCCCCTATAAATGGAAATCGGACCAAGAGGAGCGAATCGAAGGGGACGGCCGACGGGCGCATACCGAGCAATGTCGGGACCGGCGACGGTGGCACGCTGCCTCTCGGCGTAAGGCAGACGAAGGCTTTTGCTGCCTGGGTCAGCGTATGATAGCTCCACGGGGCGGCGGTAGCAAGACGCCAAGACCGCTCCGGTCTCGGCGCGGACTCCATGAAAGGTCCTAATGGCTAGAGGGGGGTGAATAGCCTATTAAAATTTCCTTCAAGAAATAAAAGGTAACATCTTGAGGTAAGTTATCATTAACTAAGCTTTTCCCTAATTTTGGCATGCTCATAAATAAAGAATCAAACATGTTGGAGTCAAAAACTAACCTTATCCATCTGCTTAGCTTCGCATGTTTAGTTCTTTGTTCCTAAACACCACTCTCGATCTCATAGTCCCCCAACCATGTAAGCTAAAATGTTGCTCATCATGTTACGGAAGATAATTATAATCATTAAACCATTGATTCTCAATCCCTTAATCTTATCACCCTCATCATGAAAAGGAACAACTAAACATTAACTCGCCTTGTTTATAATGTGCCTAAGGTTAGAGAAGAGCGAATAAGTTTTTGGTTACGTTGGTGTTTTCCCACCAACGGGATCCCCGCACTTGATCTCTACCTTGTCTTTGCAAGCGGGACATACTTTGAGCACAATATGGAAGAGTATGTCACTCCCCCAAGGTTCTACAGGAAATGTCCTGACCCACAAAGCACGCACACTAAACAAGATATTGTCTGCTTCCACTGTCAAAGCTTCACTTCAAACCATGGGACAAGCAAGCAACATGGGTGATGCCATCCTCAGAGATCACTATCTCAGAAAACGCGACCACCAAGATCGGATGATGTACTTGAGGAGTGAGTAAGGTAAGAAGTCTTGTTCAAAGGACTTAAAATATTGAACCCTCGTAGGAAGGTAAGATGGGTAGTTATCATGCATAGCATATTTTATTTCCTTGCATTTCATAATCATTTTTTTTTCTTTAGCATATTTACATTTATGCATTAGCATTGCATTAAAAAAATTCTCAAGCCCCATGTAAATAATCTTGTGGCACATAACAACCCATAAGGATATTCATCGTGGTGGCATAAAAAAATAATTATGTATTCATCTAATTTTGCATTTGCATCATAGTTCTTTGCATGCATATAAATATATAAAACTCCAAAAATATTTAAAAAGAGAAATCTTCTTTGAAGTTCTATTTGGAATAATCATGATCCATCTTAAATGTCTCTAGACATATGAAGCCTATGTGGCAAACCACTAACGTTTAATCAAGTTCCACTAGCTTTTTGTTGTCTATTTGAGTTCAGCAGGATTCAAAGGAGAGAAACATGATAGGGCGATACCCTCGTCCTTTGTTTACCTCAACTCCCCACAATAAACCCGACACTTCAATCTAGCTTGGGGAGAGCACCCCAGAGTTATCCCGATAAGTATCTCTACTACTATATTATTATATTATTAGCTAATATTTTGGTTTGCTTAGTTTGCTAAGAGTTTAGTTCATAAAATTGTTTAAAGAGTCTTTAGTAGAGTGTGATCTTTAGGTTTGGAAATAAATAAATAAGTTTAGAGAATGTATAAGAAGTTGTTTTACGCCAAGATAAAATGAACCCTAAACTTGATAGCTTGGAAATGATGAATAGTTGTCTGGTCGTAATTCCTTTTCAGTACCTAGCTTTCAAGCTTAATTTTTCTTGAAGCCTTAAATGCAAAACTGCTTTGACTTGAGACTTACTTTGAACACGAAACCTTGTTGGTTGTAAATTGCTTGCTCTAAAGTCTAGGTAATTGACAGATATGATATATGAGAGTCCTGAAATTTGTTGATCTTACTCCTAGTGATACTAGATCTCACGGAGATTTATTTTTGAAAATTTAAAATGCACATAATAAGTTCTGTGTGACAAAGTGTTGAACCTCCTACCCACAGTCATATATACATGCTCCCTAGATTAGGAAAACTTTTTGACATATATATAGGGCGCTTACTTTGCATTGAGTTTGTTCAATCTTTTTGTCGACCCTTAGAAACTTGTCATGCTGATCATGTACACTCCACTTCACTCCACCTCATTCCATTTCACTCTAATCCACTCGACTCCACTCATTCATATGCTATTTCCACCACGGAAGTACGCATCCACCACACAAACCTCCATATTACATCCATTATATATCCACCAAAAATGTTCTACTCCTATCCTGGGATAGAGCAACCAAAAATATTCCCTATACCCATCCATACATTTCTAGTCAATGCTTACAAAAGCTCCATAACATTTGTCTCTCTCTCAAAAGTTATTGCAAAAGAGATTTGGGTTGTATTTTTAAAAGAGAGAGAGAGAGAGAGAGAGAGAGAGATGAAAAATAGACAAGTGTGAAAAATAGACAGGCAAAGAGTAGAGCCTACCTCCCTAAGAAAAAAAAGAAAGGAATAAAGGAGAGTTAAAAAATGGACAAGTGTCCGCTAAAAAAAACAATGGGTACTTAGATGCTCGTCTCTCCATAAAAGAAAAAATAGAGAAAGAAGAAGTGCAACCCAAGTTCTCTCAAAGTTTCCAAATTCCAAAGAGAGATGATGTCCTCAAGGAGCAAAAGTAGAATTAGGCTTTCCCCTCATTCATTCCATACACCTTACTATATTCCCTACCATATTCTATCCACCATACACATGCAATACTTGATCAGTGTGACTCGTGACTTTGGATCCATTGTTTGAACTTACAATATATGCTTAGTAAGTAGATGTAGTTTTTCTCCCACCTATGAGCTCAGATATAAGCCTTAGATATAGGGTGAGAGAGAAGAAGGCTTAGTGTCCTACTGCCTTAGTCCAAAAATACCGCATATTATGAGAGAAAGGCAAAACAACCTTGTTGCCTTAGTGAGGATCCACAAAATACCACAATTGAGAGACTCGAGAGAGTCATACAAGAAACTTTGAGTTTTATTTTGAAAACTTGCACAAACTCGAGAATGATTTGTTGAACAAAGAGTTTGAGATATGGTGCTTGACTTGATTGTTCTATCTTTCAATTGCCCAAGATCAAACAAAAGGCTATAAGCTCCATGGTTAAAGGTAATATGGGTAAGTTGAAGGTTGAACAGTTTATTCTTATCCGGAGGAGAAATTTTGTTTGAAAGCATGTGTACTTTTGAGGTGTGAAAGCGTTGTAGCAACTCCGATCCATTGCTAAGTTTGGCTTTGCTAGGGACTAGCAAAGGGTAAGCTTGGGGAGCTTGTTGACACCTGTTATAGCATAATATTACTAGTCAACTAAACATGAAATAAGGGTATAAAATGAATATCAACATAAATCTAGGGGCTTTACTAACATAATTCCACCGGCTTTGGTGATTTATATCTTTTCGAGGATTAAGCGGATAAAAGCGGATAAGAAACGGTGAGAAACCTAAGAGTTTACATCCCATACGATGACAAGACTTGCCCGTGAGGCAACTCAATCCAAAAAGTGGACTAAAACATTCTAGAAGACACCGGGAGGAAGGAGATACGGTTGTGCAACGGGGATCCGGCAATCGCCGAGGGAAGATCCATGGCGATCGTCGGGCTGGGTCCACCTGTCAGCCTCTCCTTTCTATGGCGGTTTACCACCGACATTGAGGTTGTATCCATACCATTGTTCAAGGTCGGTTTGATCCAATGGTCATCGTTCATCGCCAAGGCCTATACAAGCGGACCCCTTACCCCCGAGGGGTTAAACCTAATTCATTATTCAACTCAATACTCAACAGGCTGAGGCCTGACCTCTCCTCTCTAGTTCCAATCTAGACTACAACACCATGTAGAACTAGAAGCCTTAGAGTGAGTTGAAGAGCAAAGCATCAAGTTGAGAGATTAGATCTGTAGTACCCCAAGAGAGAGACTAGATCTAGTCTTGAGAGCTAAAAAGTGGGTGGAGGAGAAGAAGGGGAAGCACCGGACACTGTCGGTGACTCCTCTACGCTTATACCTCACGGGATCAAAGGCCTCGTGGAACCCGATCACGAGACTTCTATAGTGGATCAACTTCTTGTTTGAGTAAGTAATTGTGTTTTTATTATTCTTATTGTTCACAACTCTTATTTGAATACTTTAATCTGTAGGACGCTATAAATTAGAGGGGTAGCTTAGGTTTAGTCTTGGTGCTTAGACCGAGGTTGCTTGTGAATGCACCCTAACTTCCGGAGCGCGGTAGTTCGTGGTAGTGACAATACCATTGATTCCTTTGGAGTCCACATCCCATTGGATAGGCCAAGTAGGACCATGTTGCTGGAGGATTGCATGTTCCGTCCATGTTTTCCTTTGAGTACGTCCCCCTAAGACAATATCAACATAGCTTACAAGGATAAGAACTAGACAACTGTAGGAATCTTCTTACCTCTTTATCCTCTCAAGTCCTTGATTGCTGCTCAGGGATTAGTTATATGCCTCGAGTTATCTTCACATCATTCTCCCCTCGTGGATTCGATATTAAACCCCTCTCCGGGATGAAGTGCTCACCCGTATCCGTTCGCTTGCGGATTTTACAAACTATAAATATTTCTGTAGGCTTATCAAATACCAACACTATGTCAATCCTAGGTGGTGACTCTACACAATCTAGAGCAAGATATAGACAATATCAACTACAACTACTCAAGCTAACCAATATAAACAAGGTAGAAGCAACGGTAGAGAAAGTTTGATATACCAACGTTGTAGTGTAGAGGATGTAGTAGCCAATCACCTGGGTCAATGAAATCTCCAATGAACACAAGACAATTGACACGATGATTTTTTACCGAGGTTCACGTGTTTGCCGACACGCTACTCCTCGTTGTGGCGATACACTCACTTGATGCTCCACAAGCTTAATGGCCGGTGCCAAATCACGGTGGGAGCTCAATGAAACACTCATAAGAGGGGATCCACAAGCCACGAGCAATCCACTAGTGATGGCTTGCGCAAATCTCCCACGGGAAAGGCTCAACCCCTCACAAGTCCACCGGTGTGGCCTTGAACAAGCTCAATCGAGCTCAACACCGCCTCAAGCTCCAAGCTGCTAGGGAACCAAGCAAATTCCCAAGAGAAACAAAATCCGCAGCTCCTCCAAGGATGAAGTGCCTCTAGATGCAAGCAATCAAGCAAATGCACTTCAATCTCTCTCAATCTCACCCAAGGATCGAAGTTAGGCTAGAGAGATGAGTGGAGGTGAGTGTCTTTGGCTCACAAGTGTGTTAGAGTGTTCAAATGTGCAAGAGAGCTGCTCCCCAACCGTCCAAATACGTATATATAGAGCCCACTTTTTGAAAAAATAGCCGTTGGTTTCAAATCGCCCTCGAAACACTGCGGCCAACACGCGCCGGTGCCTACGCCGGACGTGCGGGTGCTGCGCCCGGACGTGCCAAGCAAGCAAAAAAAACCTGACTGACGGCCGGGCGCCAAACGTGTCAGGCGCCGCGTCCGCCGAGGAGGGTCGCTGCAGATGAAGATCTCTAGTTTGGTTTTGGATAATTAGTGACACCTAAGAACTAATCTCTCGATGCTAAGTGATCGACTAGATTGGAGATTGGTTATGACAAGCTTGGTGCATGGTGGTCATGGAGGGTGGATCAAGGTTATGACAAGTTTGAGGATCAAATGGGCTCAAGGCAAAGGTATAACCATAGGGCCATTTGATTTTGCACTCAAGACACCATAGAGGGTGTGAGTGATTATAGGATCGATAAGCCGTACTATAAAGAGGGGAAACTTATCGTACATGTCGGTCCTCCAGTGCCTTTAGGTTCAAAATTCATATACATGCATTCTAACCTAGAGAGCTAACCCAACCTTTGAAATTGTTTATGAAAATGCTAACACACAAGCACATGGTGATGTACACGTGGTGGTGTTGGCACATTTGCGAAGGCGGTGATGGTTTGCAGGGTTGATCGGCGCTTTTGAGAAAATGAAACGTCTATTTTCTATTGCGCCGGATGCATCGTGGTGGTGAAAACATGCTAGTCCTTGTGCTCAAGTTGGTATACTTGTTGGATAGCATGTCGAAGCAAAGGCGACGGAGAAACGACGACATTTCGTAGTGAAACACCGACCGGACCCTGCGACCGAACGCGTGACCGGACGCAGGGGGTCCGACCGGACGGTCCGGTCGAAGGATTCGGTCAAAGTTCCAGTAAGCATGTTTTTTCAGGCCAAATCCCCTCGTGATCGGCCGGACGCACCCACCGAAAGCTCGGCGGGGACGCATCACTTGGGGGTCGGATCCGCGGGCCGCCGTTTGTCGGGTTCGCCCCGGACTCATCGACCGGACAAAGACCGCCGGGTCCGGTCGGAGCGTCCGGTCGGCCCGCATGAAATGCATATTTCCTCCCAACGGCTCCATTTCGTGTTGGGGCCTATATATACCCCTTTGGCTGGCTTGTTCTCTCTCTCTTGGTCATTTGAATCACTCCTAACATCTTAGAGCTGAGCAACAAGCCCTCCCCTCTCTCATTCTTGCTTGTGAGCTTCATTCTTGAGAGAAGAGGAGATCCAAGTGCATTTGCATCGAGTTCTTGCATCTAGAGGCATTTGGGGATCGTTGTGAGCCGGTTGGTTTCCTTATGCTCTTGGAGACACCGTTCCTAGCCGGCTTGGTGTTTTGGTGAAGGCGTTGGCAAGAGAAGGTGATTGTTCTTGGCCACCTCCGGTGATTTGTAAGAGGAATACACAATCCTCATCGGGAAGACAAATTGCAAGGAATACATTGCTCGTGTGTTGGGTACCTCACTTGTGAGTGGTGGCTTGGAGCTAGCAAGTGCATCGCCTAGCTCAAGCACCATCCTTGTGTTGGTCGGCTCGTAGGAGACTACCTTGTCGATTGTACAAGTGAACTCAGGGTCAACACATCAACGTGTCATTTGTCTTGGTGATTGGTTCATCATCGTATTATGTTTGATTGTTCATCCTCGACATCGATGATTGGTTCATTTCCTCTACACGTTGGTATATCTAGCTCTATCTCTTGCATTTACCTTCCTAGCATATATTATGTAGAGAGCTAGCTTTGCTTGTTTAGTTGTTCTTGCTAGCCTAAGGACCATATTTAGGATTGTTCACTAGTTAGAGTAGTGACATAGCATTTGAGTGACATAGAGATCATAGTTGTATTTAGACTTGTCACTAGAAGGCTTGCAAGACCACTAGAGCTAGTGCAAACCGCATTTACGCCATTTGTTATACTAATCAGTTTGTCAAGTTGAGTTTGTAGAAAATTTTTATAGGCTATTCACCCCCATCTAGCCATCTAGGACCTTACGGTAGACCTCTTTGAAGCTGCGGCGGCGGCGGCCGGACGCGCCAGTACCGCGTCGGCGACGTTCAATTTCCGTGAGTCGATTCAAATAATCGCCGGACGCCCGGGATCAAGTTTCACCGCGCGCCCGGCGCGGCACGCCGACGCGCCCGGCGCCGCCGGTTTGTTGCCAACATTGCGCGACGCGCGCCAGCGCGTCAGGGCTAGCGTCCGGCGTGGTCGATGAAGTTCCACTTCGCCGCCGCGACGTCGTCTTTCCATCTTTCTAAGTTTCGCCTCTTGTCCCAAGTTGCCAACACGTCAAACTACATCCCGAGAGGACATGTTAGCATATCGCAATCGATATCACAAGAGCGGGTTAGTGCGCTAGATTCTAAATGCATATGCAAGTCACCATGAACCTAGAGGCACTTTTCTCATCGGATTAGCCGTGGCATTCCCTCTTGATAGTCGGTTATCTATCCTAAACGTGATCACACTCTCTATAGTGTCTTGATCACCAAAAGAAAACCCTATCAAGTTATACATTTGCCTTGATCTTCAGGTCCTTTCTATTCCGACACGTGAGCTCGATGATCCACCATGTCCATCATCAACGTCCATGTCCATGATCATGTCGCTCCACGTCATCCATGCAATCTTATCTCTTAAGCACACTTAGAGCAATAGGATTAGCATAACAAGGTGTCATCAATTTCCAAAAACCAAACACGAGATTTCACTCCGGCCTCCCACGTCGGACGGCCGGAGCGGCGGGGTTTGAGTGGCGTGGCTCTCTCCATGATGGACCGTGGTGACGATAGCTCTCCTCCTCGGACGGTGGCGCCTCTTGGATTGAGTGGCACAGTTTGGATTGGTGGCTGCGTTGTGTTGTTGTCGTCGTTCCACGAAGCTCAAGCCGAAGCTCCCTCCACCGACGGTGGGGCGAAGCTCCCTATCACGTCGAGAGGGCCCGGCCGCAGAGGTCGATGGTGAAGCCGACGGACGGCGTCGGTGACGCAGGACGCGTTGGGGGGGGCTGCGCGGGGAGCACGTCTTGCTCAAACCGGATCGGCCGGTCGGGCGCCGCCTCTCGGCCCGATTTGATTTGATTTCTCACCGGCGCATCCATGGACCCGAGCAAGGATTCTTCTCGGCCGGCGCTCGCACCTTGGAACCCGTGCGTGCATGCATGAGGATTGGGATGAAGAGAAAAGGATAAAGGGGGTACTATGGTCATGTGGCCTAGGATAATAAGTCTATTAGAGGTAAACGGGTAATTCTTTTCAAAATAACGCGGGGTAAAGTTGAAAACATAATTTCTCCAATATTTTATAATTTATATATTTATACAAATAGCATGCACTTTCAATTTCTTTTACAATTTATTATTTTTCATAGGGAACTCGATTGATTCCTTCTCCATACACGCGGCAACACGCTGGGAATCCTTCTAGTTTACTAATGATAGAGATTAGAAAACATTAATGCGCCGCCGGGTAATTTTTTGGTAGGGATATCTAGCATCACGGAAGACTATTCCTTTGTTAGGGCTAATTTGTCCATTCCCTTTCGAACTAAAGGGTATTGAAGGAAATTGAACGAAATTACTCCTCAATTCCCTCCAATCCCGAGGGGAATGAATGGTTAGAAGGAGCTCTCATGGATATCCATATCCAACTTACCCATGAACCAAACATCTTTTGTCCATAGAGCATCGTCTCTCATCCCCAATTTAAAACCAACACATCCAATATGGCATGGCATAAGTGAAATTACTTGTATCACTTACAACAAGACTTGTAATATAACTTGAGTTGATGATTGAGTATGAAGTTACGGACAATCTATCGGCTACTCATATAGCGGTCAGCTCACCTATGATTTAATTTTTCTCATGAACTTTTATGGTTCTCTTGCATAAGGGCACCTACAATGGTATAAATTTGGTACTAGCTCTAAAAAGTGCATCTAGCCCTTAAGTAGGGTTGAATAATTAATGACAACATGATTAAAGGTCTAATGAGTTTGTTAAAGTGTTGACATGAGATGGAATATCTCACATATACTTGTAAAAAAAGTATTGTAAAGAGCTCAAATGATATATTGTTGTGGAAACAATCTAGTTGAAGCACAAGACAACAATGTAGATGGATTTCATGCAAAGGCTCATCCATTGTGGGACTTCAATCATCCATGTGAAAAAGCAAGCATTACACAATTTGGGAATGTGACATAGAGAGGTTGCATATGGATTGGTCACACCTATGAAGCTTCTTTGGTTGAAAAACAAGATTACAAAGATGGGATTATCAATGGATTCAACACCTAGTGTAACTAGATGGAGTGAAGTAGTGAAGTGAAAGGATCGAGATGCCCAAGAGGGGGGGGGGGGTGAATTGGGCTAATCTAAAATTTTAACTCAAATAAACAACCTACTAGCCCATATTCACCCTCTTGTGCCTAAGTGTGTTTCGAGCAACTACCGCACAAAGTTTTGCACTCTAGGTTCCAATCCTACTCTAGCATGGCAATTCTAAGAATGTAAAGACATGAAATAGAATTGCGGAATGTACATACGGAAAGTAAAGAGAGGAAGGAACACACGATGTTTTCCCGAGGTATCGAGGTGTCGCCACACCCCCCTAGTCCTCATTGGAGCACTCTCTCAAGAGTATCACTCCCCCTTAGTCCTCGCAAGAACTAAGTGCTCTCTACGGGTTGATTCTTCGACACTCCGTCGCGGTGAATCACCCAAAACCGCTCATAAGCTTGCTTGAGCCACCCACAAGCACCACCGGATGATCTTCAAGCCATGAACCACCACCAAGCCATCTAGGTGATGGCGATCACCAAGAGAAACAAGCACGAACTCTCACTCTTGACCTCAACAAGCCTAGGAGAAGAGTGGATGCACACTTGAATCTCTCAAACACTCTAAGGATGATCCTTAATCTTGCATGGATGACCACCTTAGGGCTCTTGCTCTTCCTTGCACTCTCAAGGGTGTTTCTCAGCTGAACAAATGGGCAAGAGAGAGTGCAAGGTCGTGGGGGGTAAAGTATATATAGCCCCCATCAAGCAACTCCACGAAATTAGCACTTTACGCACAAATTCGGCTGACCCAGGACGCACCGGTGAGTCGGTCAAGGGTCCGTCGGTCGCGTCGGTCGAGCGACACGCTTCCGACATGCCCGACCATGCATCCGGTCGGTGCTTCCGGTCATCGGCCGGACGCCGCGACCCCGATTCGCCAAATGCGGACCTTCTGCGGAAGTCGGCCGGACGCTTCTTGGCCGGAGCGTCCGGTCAAAGGCCGAGCGTCCGGTCGACGCGTCCGGTCGGCCTAGAAGCTCTTCTTCAACTCCGTCTTCGCGACTCCGTGAATTGCTTCAACTTCAAACTGTCTCAGGCATGAATTGAGCTACCTAGTGCTAGAAAAACTCAAGTGTGCACCACAACTCGTCTCTAGACTTGCCTAGGTCAAGCTACTGTTCGTACCCCCTTAATAGTACGACCCGAAAATAAAACAAAGTCCTAAAAACTAATCCGATGTCACCCAACGCCGTCGACAATCGAACTAGCGAATCCTTAACCTTGTCGTCCATCCTCGGAAAACTGAATGAATTCTATCGTAAGGGGGCGTGACAAAGTCATCGCCCGAGATCACCATTACCATGACCTAACTCGAACCTGTTTCTGCAAAACACACGTTAGTCATGGTAATTATATTGTCATCAATCATCGAAACCCAATCCTAGGGGCCTAGATGCTTCATGAAGGTAGCAAGGAAAGGCTTCAAGGTACTAAGCAAGGGCGAGGGACAAGCGGCGACTTGGTAACCGAGGAACCTAGCTAAGGTGAAGAAGGAAATATTTGCATTTAGCCCAAACTAAATCAAACTATTGGTCACACTGAAGTGAGGAATCAAAACCTAGATGATATTTGAGAGTGTGGCTTGATATATTTGGAAGCAACTCAAATTCATGATTATAGTCAAGTCACTTGCTCAAGATAGCTATGCTCAAGAGAACTAACAAAATGGCATGGTAATCACCCTCTATTGATGTAGATTGAAAGACATGGCATTGTGGTTCAAGGAATTCAACTCACACGCCTCAAATCCATTTTTATTTTGAATTGAGTTGATAGGTATGTCGTACTATTAAAAGGGATGCATCATGTTGACAGATTTATATTCATAAGTGCTCAGGCCAACCCATGAGAGATCAAAGTCTTTGAGCGACAAAAATTCTAACTTAATTTGCTGGCTCGGACAAACCGCATACCGGACGCGTCCGTTATCTGTGAGTTCAGCGCAAAATGTTTTCTAGTATGCCAAAATGCTTATTAACTTGTCAGAAACTCTTTTTTACAAAAATCAAGTCATTTGGAGAAAGTTGTTCACCAATGGTACCGATGTGGACCAGTAGTACCGTGAAAATCCAGTACCACCGGCTGGGTGTGCAGCTGACGGACCAATATTGCCATTGGGTCCATATCCGGTATATGTAACAGCTAGTATAACAACTAGCTTTTAAATGGGGCTATAAATACCCCCAAGGCGCACCTTTGGAGACTACTGATTCTACCGACTTTTACGGAGCGTTTATGAGCTTTGTGAACTCTCTCTAACCCCTCTAAGTGAGTGCTTGATCGAAATTGCAAAAACCCTAGTTGTGGGTTGATGAGATTTGAAGTTGAGAGCAAGCCACCTTGAGCACTTGTGCATATTGTCAAATCTCATGATTCAAATCTTTTACTCTTGATCAATGTAACTTCACCAACTAAAATACATCAGCATTCTTTTACACATCAAGGACATCGTAGTACAAAACAAAACTACTTTTAAGTTATACTCCTTTGTCCAAAAAAAATATGCAATTCTCGCTTTTTCAAGATGTCAAATGGTTCTAATTTTAACCAAATTTATATATAAGATTATTGAAACTTATAATACAAGATAAGTATCACTAGATTAGTGATGGAATATATTTTGTTATAAATTTTATTTGAGATATATATATCAATAGTAATTACTATAAACTTGGTCAGACATTAGTTAAGTTGACTCACACGAATCTTATAGTTGTAGTTTTTTTTTTTTTTTGGACGAAGGGAGTATATACTGGTTCATGCCATGCACCAGGGAGGACTCGCCATCTCCTTCTAGAAGAAGCAGTCCACTTGACCAGTCAAGCGGCCAATGAAAAGTCTAAAGCTTCTCTTCCTCTCAGCCAATGGCAAGTCGGCAATCATCAATCAATTAGGAAGAGAGAAGATAAAAGGGGTGGGCGTGCTCAAACCTCGAATGCGTGAACCAAACTAGAAATCACTCTAAAAAAGCAAAATCAAAACACACCACGAACCAATCCAAGAAATTGACAACCAGGCAAAGGCAATCATCACATACTGACCATGAGTAGCCGATGAGTTGACCATGAGGATATTTTAGCACCCATTCTGTAGATTCTAAAATCCTGTCTAACTTTTCAAATAATTGTTACCTTGTCTTACTGATAACTAGTAAGGGCACTCACAATGCGAGACTCTACCATAGAGTTTAAGACTATTTATTACCTTGGATAATGTGGACTTGGAGTCCAAATAAGACTTGAAGTCTTATTTTTCTCCCCTCTCTTCCATAAATATCTTTGTCACATCACGTAGCATCATCAACAAAGTGCAATAAATATGATGGTAATAAATAAGGTTAGACTCTATGGTAGAGTACGTATTGTAGAGTGCCCTAAATCTATCTAAGGTCTACATTGAAAAGAAAAAAAAGACATCTATCTATTATTACGGTTGTGAGGACCTGGCGATAGCTCGGGTGGTTGGCTTTCTAGGTGTGGGAAGCAACCGCTCCCGGGTTCGATCCCCATCAAAAACGGACTTACGCGACTCATTTTCTTCTTAATGAAAAACCACCTAGCTCCTTCTAGGTTGGGTCTCATTTTTTTATTATTACGGTTGCCATTGTTTTTTCGTTTGTTCTCGTATAATAATGTTAAAGTCTTGACCCAACATAATAAGCAAGGATTCTTTAGCACATACTCCCTCCATGCTGGTAAAGGAAGTTGTTTTGGATAAGGTTTGAGTGAATAGATTTGTCTTAAAAATACTTTCATAAAAGTATATCACATTTTTATAATACAAAGAGATCAAAATTGTATTTTAGAGATCGTATTCTTGTCCTAAACGACTTTTTATTAACAGTACAGAGGGAGTAGGTGACTCAATTATGTGAGAAAGGCTTTCATTAGACTCAATTTGGGCAGCCCCATAAACCAGCACCAACAACCATTGAAAGTAGTCCTCTTTGATTCTAGTTTTCAATTTTACAAAATGCTCTCCTTCTTCAATTTCTCCAATGCCAAAAGTTAAAGGATTAGCCCCTACAAAAATGCCACCAGTGACCAGACATACCCCTGGGAGGTTTCATATGCCATAAAAAAATCTTTTCCAGCACATATATAGGCTGTTGGAAAAAGAGTGAAATGCACCGCGGGCGTCCCGAGCTTGCGTATATTTGTGCCAAATAGGTCCATGAACTTAGAAACCGGACATCTAGCCCCTCGAACTTGCGAACCCGTTCACCCCAGGTCCAAACCGGTTTTGCATGGCGGTTTTGCATGGACACTGTGAGCGATGATGATGTCGCGATGACATCGGCCTCCTTTTTAATTTCTTGAAATTGATATCTTTTTATTGAGCTCCAAATATAGCAAATAATATATCAATTTTGATCGTCTCGATGAGCTCTTTGCAATAGTATACTCGTTTTTTTTTTTTTATTTGAGATAGTTTTTATTTCGTGTAAAATTAAATATTTCCATAGAAGTGATATATTATTCTCACTTGTTTAATATAAATATTTAATTTTATAAATTCCACGAGCACGTCTGGTCCTGAATATTTTGGACCTAAAACAATGGTAAAATTTTGGGCCTTTTTATATAAACATGATAATCTACGTATTCTTGGTATATATGCACACATATATCAAATGGTTATCTGAGAGCTTTGCGGTGACATGGTCAATATCAATGACATAGTCCTGCTAATATTTAGAGAAACAAGTATTCACTACACTTTCATAAAAAAAAAAATTTGTGTAGTGTCTCGTGCGTTGGCTATACATTATAGTACATGATTAGGGATCATAGGAAAGAGATAGAAAAATATGGATGTACCAGATTGCTGTCGCGATGCCGCCTGATGGCAGCCTAACAATGATGGAATTGGATTGCGGTGTGTAGATGATCGTCAGCTCGCCCCTAAGCAGAACTACAGATGAGTAGAGTGCGTGTGGTTAGCCGTGCGTGGCGACGGCGACTCGCTGTGTCGTTCTATTGCCGATCAAAAAGGAAATCGAACGAAAAGGAACCAGAGAAGTCACCCTTTTTATCTCAATCGGACAAATCGCCTACTTGTGTTGCGTGATCGAATAAAATATCTCTTGTTTTATATAGAAATATTTAATTTTACACGAAATAAAACTATCTTAAATAACAAAATGGAGTATACCATTGCAAAGATCTCGGCGAGGCGATCAAAATTGATATATTATTTGCTATATTTGGAGCTCAGAATAAAAAGATATCATTTTAGCAAATTAAAAAAAAGAGTCTTTATGTCATCCCGACATCATCATAAATACATTGATTCCATGCAAAACCACCATGCAAGTCTGCAAAACCGGTTTGGTCCCGGAGTGAACGGATCGCAAGTTAGGGGGCTAGAAGTCCGGTTTTAAGTTCATGGACCTATTCGCAACAACGAAGTTCGTGCCCGCGGTGCATTTCACTCTTGGAAAAAATATTTTGAGCAATCTCTGTTCTAGTAGCCTTTGAAAGACCAATAAAAACCTAGATTTCTCCATAGTGAGATCTGATAGAAATTTATATTTCATTGGATCATTGTTGGTGAACAAAGATCACTTCTGGCGTTCATTCACGTCAAGGATTAATTCTGGCACACTAGCATGTCCTTACCGGGACGTATAGTAGTACAAGATTGAGCTATAATCCTCTGAACGAACTATATATGGAAATTGTCCCCTTACAAACTTTAGGTTGCTACTACTATATATACTCGCCATAAATACACTTGATTGAAACATTCTCTTGTATCCCTCGTATATACAAAATACATGTGACGTACGAACTGCTGCTGGTCTGCTGGACACGTGACAGTATGCACATTATGCAATCTGCACCGCCTTTGCCTAGCGAGTTTTGTAGATCCTGCCTTACCGTGTTTGTATTTTGAATGTGAACACGTCAGTACTAGGCAAGTGTGTCATTACGCTTTCATTTCATATAATCAGTATACGCACGCATGAACAAGTTGTGTCCGCGATCAAATTTGCGGCGTCAGTTGTGCGTTTTGGGCCGCATTTGGAGTTTTGGTGGACGCAGTGGATCAAATTTGCGTCCGCACAGAACAGAACCACGGTCTGCCAAGAAAAAGAAAGGTTTGGTTGCTGACGTGGGCCCGTGCCAGTTCCACGCTGGAGCAGCGCGGCACGTGAGCGAGGTGCCGTGGGGGGTGCGATCTGCGGATGCACCGAGCATGACAAAAGCAGAGTAGAGCAGGCAGTGCTGCTCAGCTCAGTTGCATACAGCTAAGCACCGTGCCGTGCGTGTACCAGGGGCAACGTTCCTTCAAACTGCGGCCTGTTACACTTGCACAGTACTCGTACACTACTCGACTGATGAAGAAAGCGATGTGTCGGCCTCAGATGAGTTTGTTTCAGTTCTCGGGACGGACCACGGACGGTCGACGTACGTGGCCGTTTCTGGTGGTCGCGAGAGGCGAGAGCCAAGAGCAGTCAGCGTCTCAAACAGTCAGTCAGTCAGGAGGGGAGGGCAAATCCCTAATAATTATTAAACCGAGCGGCACGCGAAATCAATTTCCACGAAATAACGTCATCCGATTGGACAACCTCACCCTCCCGGCGAAGCTGTGCTCGCGAGTCGCGACCAGCGTTTGAATCCATCGATCACCGCGCCAAAAATAAAACAAACCACCACGCCTCCCTCGTGCTGGCGAGGAGACCCGCGTCGCCAACAATGGGATAGACAGGGACGACGCCTTCCTCATCTGCGGAGACCGGGATCGTCGGCCACGGGATCGACAGGGACAGGATCGCGGCGACCCGGGCGCGATTTGGCTATCAGCGGCGTCGGACTGGATCGCGCGGCGGCCTCGCGCTTTTGAGTGCGATCCCGGCACCGCGGTGCGCGGCGACAGAAGGAATGGCGACGCCGATCATAGGGCGGCGGGCGTGATAGCGGCGGCCCGGCGTTTTTGCCGCGGTCTCGGGGCGCTGGACATTATCGCGGCGTCGCCGTGTGTTCGGACGGCGGCGCAGTGCTCGCTTTGGATCGCCTCCGTGTCGTCAACCGTCCATGTCCATCGATCAAGGGAGGTAAGCGAAGCGGTTTGTGTTGTCACGACTAAGTCCACGCAACCGGCTCCCTGGTGCTGCCGCCGCCTCCTCTTTGACGCCTCCTGCCTCCACCTCCTCGCGATCCAATGGCAGAAGGCACCCATCGACACCGTGCTTGATCCGGCCTGACGCTATCCCTCAAATCCCCAACCTCCTCACCATCGCCGCCTAGGCCTGTGACGCCGACCATCTCCTTGGCAGCCGAGCATCAATCAACCTAGCGTCGTTCCATCTCCTTCGCATGGCCGCTGCACCAACGTCCCCTCCACCTCAGGTATGCTATGCCATTTTCTTCGTCTTTTTTATTTCCTCAGATGATAATATTCAGGTCACTGTATGTGCAATTGGATTCGCTTACCATTGCTATGATTCAGGTGTATAATCTTATTTTCCCTTTTAGTTATTTGCGCAAGGTTTTATATTTCTAGAGATTAATATACATATTTAGGCATTGCTGTGAAAAACTCAACTGCTTATATATGTAGTTCGTTCCTGACTGAGTGGGATTCAACACATTCCAGTTCTTTGATATATCTATCCTTGCCCATGTGTAGCAGAGTACCATTGCAAAGTTAGCAGATTACACTGACCATTAACAACTGCAGCGGGCACCGGTGGCGCGAAGGTCGCGGAGAACAGCCGAGCAGGAGTGCAGGATACGGCCGGGACGCCGGCATCCACCCAAGTCCAAGTCCATCAAGGCTGATGACAATGCGGCCGTCAATGCCCCCTGCAGAAGAAGGAAGAGTGGTCGGTTCAACAGGAACGATGATGTATAGCATGCTGTCCAAATCAGGAGAATCTGATAATGTTAGTGCCTTCTAATTCTTCTCATTGCATTTTGCCTAAATATGATGTGATCAACTCAGCATAAATGCTTAGTATATGACTCGAGCTTGATAGGCATACAGAGAGTTTCATGACAGAAGTAGGAATTGAGCTCATATTTAGGACTGCTAATGTACCTAAAAAGTACATATGCTTCTGGACTATCATGTGATTTCTACAATCTGATCCCATGACTTTCCATGGTATCGACATGGTGTGTTATATGTCTGGTTCTTACATTTTGCTAAATGTTTTAGGTGCACGTACATTGTGCTCTAAAAATTATAACTGGCTTGTGAAGCTATTTTAGTTCAGTTCTGAATGCCACAATAAGACAGAAGTTGTGAATGAGACCGATCTCTTTGCAGTGCGAGCAAGCAACGTTACTTGAAGTTTCTTCCAGTGGAATCCCTTTTGGATTTTTTGAGCTCGGTGAAGACTCGGATATCCAAGGTACGTCATTCAAATTGACCCATCTCTTCATGATAGCTAACCAGGAAAAAGAGCAGAATCACAAGGCTGGATTTTCAGGGCTATAGGTCATTCAAATTGATCCAAGGTTTAGTTTTTATAAGTGATTTGAGATTTTAGATATTGGAAAACTGATATGACATTATTGCTGTATATGGAGGAATGGTTTATACCTCAAAGGTTCAAGTTACTCTCATGGGGTTTCAAGCTAAGCAGCGTGGTTTCACTGTCTCTATTCGGTAAGGATGTCTTTGGTATTGATGGCTTTTCTACCTCTTTTGCCGCATGCATATTGTTTGTTGGAGTTTTAATTCATGTGGAAAGCTTGTCTTGTTTGCAAAATTTTATCAATATAATTTGTTACTGTAAAAAGATGTTAAATGTCAATAGATGTTCAGGCTGTTTCCTTATGAGTTACTAATCCAAAATTTGATTTTGTGCATAAAGTTTGACTGCTGCTTCTACAGCAGCGCTCTGAGCAATGGTGAAGAGTCGGGTAAATCAATGTTTTGATAGCTTCCATGAAGATCTCCAAGGCCTATAAGGTCTTTAGACAGATTGTAAATTAGATGCTTATAAGCAAGACATAACTTTTATTATGTCTTTTTATGTATAAGTGTTTTGCAGATTATATATGGTCATATATAATTGTGTGAAAGCTAAACTTTGAAAAAAAATATTGTTGTTTCATTTTATTTATGACCATCCTTAAAATGAAGAAAAGGCGTAAGCGTTAACACCTAAAGACGCTATTTAAGGCAGAAGCGGATGAATGCCTTGGCAAAGATTCGGTATTGAACAAATCGTTGTAAACAAGAAGAGTATGTGTTATTTAGATGTCGTCGTAGCGTTAGCGGGCGATATCTTAGTTTCTGCAATTACTCGTGCTTGATGGTGGTACGTACGCAGCTCGCTTACATTACTCTCCACCACGCCACATGATGTGCCGTTTACTTTACTCCACGGCCCCCGGCGACTTGGCGAGGACACACAGCACGCCACAAACGCCAACGGGGGTGGTGTGAAGGCGACAGCCCTCGGCTCAAGTCTGAACGCCCGTTTTTCCTTAATCTCGGCGGAGCTCTGTCGATTTCAGACGCCCGGTGTAGAGTATTGTATTAGGCACGATGACATGCCGAGCTGTCAATGCCCTCGCCCTCACGAACAGGCAGTTGACATTCGACCCGCCGCACGGGTATCATCAGGCAGGAGCTGCAGGGGTAGGACAAGACAGCTCACAGCTGAGCCAGCTCGGATCCAGTGCCAGGCAACCAACGGCTAAAAACGAGACGAATTTGAGCCCAGAGTTTGAACGCTCGCTCGAGTACAGAAAACATTGGTTCCTTCCTTCCCCAAGAACCCAACTAGTAGCAAGTAAACAACGGCTGGGGGCCCTCCGCCACAGCCTAGAGATTCCGAGCGCCAGCGAAGCCCACACCACTCACTCACCACCGACGTGCGGCCCTCCACCCTGTCCCGTCCCCGTCCGCCCGCCCGTCGCCACCGCCGCACCGGTCAAACCCGCCCCACCGGCTGACCTCCGGGGCCCACTGGCCGCGCCGCTCACATGCGCATCGCGCCGCCCCGCAGGCCCCGATAACCGCGCGGCGGGTACGAGCGATTTTTAGGCGCTTTCCGTTATTTTTTCACTCCTGTTTATTATTTTTTAAATTTTATTTATTTACGGAGAGGGAGAAGTGAGATATTTTTTTGTTCATTCATTCACTCGCGCTCCGCTCCCCACACCACACCACTCGAGGTACATCACCTGCTTTCCTTTTCTTTTCCGTTTCCACATCGATTCGTCTCCTCCTCCTCCGCTCTTATCCCCCCCCTCTCCTCTCCGCTGTGCCTCCTGACTTTCCTCTTCGTCGTCTCCTTCCCCCACCCGCAACCGCAGCTCCAGACAAGAGAAAGGGGGAAGAAGCTTTCCCCAGCGCACGCACCCACCCGCCGACAGACCCCCAGCGGATCGAGACCTCTGCTCTGCGGAATCCATCCATGGCGGTACGTGCAAGCCCCCTCTGCGCCCTCTCTCCGTTTTTTTTTTCTTCTTACTTACCACGGAATCCCTCTCTGCTTGTGGTGGAATCGGTGCTTGTTGTTCTGATCGAGGGTGGTGACCTCTCTTGTGATCGAAACGAACTTCCAGGGACGACTAGTTTCCAGCGGGGATTTGTTTCTCCTGTCGTTGGCATCAAGTCGCGTGGACTTGCCGCGAGGTGGATTGGGAGCAGGGGTTGTTTGCGCGCGCTCGATGTGATAGCTAGGAAAACCACTGCGATGGTCCTTTCTCCTGTGGTTCACCTGGGTTCACAGAATCGATTGAATTGATTGATTGATGCATCCTCCAACTCTCGGGAGAACTGTTATGTGTGTAGGGGCGGAGGTTTCGTTTTACCGGGGGCCGGGTAGGTTGGCGTTTTTTCGTTTCCAGGCTTTCTTGTGATTGTCACCGTAGTCTTCCATGGCTTTGCTTTGCTTTGCTTTGCATTCGATGAGCGAGATCGAGGGGCCTTCGACTGTTGCCGTGTAGATGCTGAAACGCAAAAAATTTAGCTAAGCAGTTTCATTCAAATCTTTCGTCAAAACTCGTGGGCTCCTGGCTATCTAGTGCCACCAGCTGGAGTTTTATTGATCCAGCATTGGGTGTATTATTATTATTGTGTGAAAGCTGCCAGGGTTGGAAGCCAGCTGGATTGAGATGGATAGATGACTTTGGAGGGTTCTTCTGCCACTATATGCATAATTTGAATTTTCTGTTCCCTCATGTGGGGTTATGCACATATGGAACTAGTCGTTACACATGAGGCTTGTTTCCTTACCCCAAGGGACATAGAAAACTACTTTAACTATGAAGCTTACATTTATGGCTTACCTGAATAGCTTGCCTGGCCATTACTGCTCAGAACTTTGTGGAACTTGATTATTGGTTTTATTTCCTTACTAGTACACTTAGAAAACTACTTTAACTTACTAAATCTTACATTGGAGACTTGGTGCTTATCTGAATAGCCTTGCCTGGCATACTGCTCAGAACTTTGTGGGACTTGATTATTGGTTTCATAATGGAATGATGGGTTTTTCCTTTTAGGAAAGATACTGATAGATCACCTCCATTTTTTTGTAGTTAAGCCAACCAATTTATCTGTTACAAAATAAAAATAATGATTCTGCAGCCTATCCTTCCTTATAAGGACGTACCTAATTCCTGGCTGCCAATCGAATCATGCCTGGAAATATCCAGCATGGCAGCTGAATCTTCCATCAAAGCTGGTCAACAATACATTGTGACCACATGATTTTTTGGAAACTGTTTGACAACTTGACATGCCAAATCTTTTCTTCATACTAGTTTGTTCTCTAGAATATGGATTCTGATTTTTTTGGGATGATAAGGAATATATGTTCTGATTTAACTCAGTTCAAGAGGTCACAACTCACAGGATAATAACTATGTTACACAATTTGCCTTTGGTGCTAATGAATTTTGAGCCGCTAATATTGCCCCATGCATGCATGCCATGTAATCAGCATACATAATTCACGGTTACTTCAAGTATATCCTCTCCTGTTTTCTGAATAGTTTGTTTTGTCTGTACCATAATTCTCTACATCAAGATGCCTGCACATGATGGAATACAGTCATTAATTGCTCCATTTGTCCTGCATTAGGGCACCTGCGTATTTAGTGGAACCACATCACCAACTTCTTGAATGATGTTTGATTTAGATTTCTGTTTTTACCCCTCAATGGTCTCCTTTGTGCCATGACTGCATTTATCTGCTTTGCAGAAGCCTGTGTTTTACTATATTTGATCACACAGTCAGACAATAACACTATGTATCTTGCATGCTGACAACAAGCTTGGTATTTCTCATTTGTAACAATAGCAATTGCTTGGGCACTAGTTTATAACATGATCTAGTGGTTCAGTATCATGCTACTCAGAGTACAAGATAACAAGTAGATTTACATTTTGACATGGATAATGCTGCTTTTACCAGGAGGAATCAGGCGCCCCTTGCCGAAGTTTGGTGAATGGGATGTCAATGATCCAGCTTCTGCAGACGGATTTACTGTCATATTCAACAAAGCCAGAGATGAGAAGAAGGGTGGGAATGGACAAGACACTGATTCACCTTCCAAGGACACCAGGACTGAGAGGGTGGAATCTTATGCTGCAAAGCCAAGCACGGTATGTCCTTTTTAACGACTTGTGTCAATTCTCTTCTTTGAATTCCACTTGATGACACACTAACACTAATTTCATCCTTTATTATAAACCTGTGATCTTTCCACTCTATCATTAACTGTATATTCTTGTGTTTGCAGAAGAAATGGTTTTGTTGTGTGACGGCCAGCCCGACGCAATCCTGAGGAAGACAGCTGCATGCGCTTTGGAAATACTGTCCCTTTAATTTTCTATACATACTATCCATAAGACAATGTAGAGGTACCCTTGGCTCTCCGGGTTCCAGGATGGGTATCTCGTAAAACTCTGGCGTGCGTGTATGTATGGTGTGAGAGTTGTCGGCATACATTTGCAAAGTGGACTTCTGGTTGTAATTCTAGTCCTGTCTCCAGTCTCTCTTTTTTTTTTTTTTTTGTTGGTCTACTAATACGGGTCCGAATTTGTGCCCTTCTCGAG